>CAJNDS010002302.1:888021-1137862 GCA_905221605.1 Symbiodinium natans
CCTAAACCCTAAACCCTAAACCCTAGCTTAGGGGACTGGGGGTGGATGTTAAAGGCATCCTCTCGAGAGTGGGCTTGCTAAGGAGGGTCCTGTCCTAAACCCTAGACGGGTTTAGGGTTTAGGGTTTAGGGTTTAGGGTGTAGGGTTTAGGGTTTAGGGTTTAGGGTTTAGGGTTTAGTGCCCTTATTCCCTTTTTTGGGGTGTTTAGGTTCCCTCATAAGCCCCTTTCAGCAAAGAAGGGCACCCTTTCTACTCCCAGGTTGCTGGGCAACCTAGTAGAACTTCAAAATCGAAGCATCTTCTCTTTGCCTTTGCCAGGCGGGCAGCAAGATGTCTGAGGTCGCTTGCTGGCACTTCAGGGTTTAGGGTTTAGGGTTTAGGGTTTAGTACGGTTTAGTATTTAGGGTTCTCAAAGCTGGGGCGTGCGCATGTCTCATCTAGGATTCTTGCACAAAAAGGCTTCGAACAACTAACGGTATCTAACGCGTCTTTGGTTTCTGAGGGCCAGGGGGTTTCGGAGATTCCTACCCTCAACCCTAAGCCCCAACGAAACCCTGGAAAAGCCGAAACCCTAAACACGTAGCCCCTAAACCCTGAAACTCTAAAACCCTAGAACCCTACAACCCTAGAACCCTAACACCTTTTAAAACCCTAAAACCATAAAACCCTAAAACCCTAAATCCCTAAACCCTAAACCCCTAAGCCCCTAAACCCCTAAACCCTAACCCCTAAACCCCTAAACCCCTAAACCCCTAAACCCCTAAACCCTAAACCCTAAACCCCCCAACCAAAACTCCTTCATCTGAGGAGCTCACGGCTGCGCGCAACGAGGCCTCTGCGGCCCAGGCCGAGCTAGCAGCCACCCAAGGTTTAGGGTTTAGGGTTTAGGGTTGAGGGTTTAGGGTTCAGGGTGTAGGGTTTGGGGTTCGTGGTAAAGAGCAAGTTCATATCCCCCTAAACTCTAAATCCTCCTCTAAACCCTAAACTCTGGCCTGGGGTTCGGGGCTGCCCTAGCCCCTAAGACATCTAGTCTGGGGTTGCTTTGGATCTTTTTCCTGATTTTTCATGTTGTGTGGGCCCAAGCCCCATATAACCCAAACCCGGAACACTAAATCCGAAACCCTAAACCCTAAGCCCCGAAACCCTCTAGGCCCCCACCCCCCCCCCACCCCCCCTTCCAAACGACAGCGGGTGCCAGCGAGCCCACCACGAGCTTGGCCCTAGCCTGCGTATGTAGGGCTTGGGGCCCGTGAGTCCTAAACGCTAAACTCCACACCCCAAGCTCTGAACCCTACATCCTAGACCCTAAATCCTAAAAGCAAAAGCTCTACACCCCAAATATCCCCAGATCCTGAACCCTAAGTCCTAAACCGAACACCCAATCCCTAAGTCCTAAACGCCCAACTCTACACCGTCTACACCCCAAACATCCCCAGATCCTGAACCTTAAATCCTAAAGCCGAAGACCCAAACCCTAAGTCCGAAAAAGCCAAACTCTACACCCTTGAACCCTAAACCCTAAATCCTAAACCCTGAACCCTAAACCCAAAATCCTAAAAAGGTATACTCTACACCCTTAAACCCTACATGGCACGAAACGCGTTGTCAGGAGCAGCTGGAAAAGGAGCTTGCCGCCACAAAGAGCGCAACCTGGTGGAGAAGAGTTACAAAAGTTGGGGTTTGGGGTTTAGGTTTTAGGGTTGAGGGTAGGTTCCCAATGAACAACTGTAGTTTGAAGAGCTACGTGGATTTTTGTCGGGGTTGGGGCTTTTAGCCAAGCCTTTCATCAACTGTCACCAATCATGGATGCATATTGTGACTTTGGCGAAGCTCCTAAACCCTCCCTCCCTAAACTTTAAACCCTAAGCTTTAAGCCCGCAGCGGTTTCCGAAAAGCACCACTTGGAGGTTTATGGTACTTAGAAAACCATTCTCCCGGAAGCAGCTGAGGAGCTGGATGCGGCGAAGGCCGACCTGGAAGCGGCAAAGAAGCAGGCAAGGTGAGGTGTAGGGTTTAGGGTTTTAGGTATTTTGTCGGCTTTACAAATGGTCAGGTGTAGGGGTTAGCATTTTTGGTCTTTCTTCGGCTGTAGAAAGGGCTTTAGGGCTTGAGAGTTTTGGGGTTTTAGAGTTTCTGGGTTTAAGTTTTTGTTTTTCGGATTTTAGGGTTGCAGCTTTGGGGCTTTCGGCGCTTTCTTGTGTTAGTTTAGGGCTTTCTGGCTTCAAGGTGGTAGGGCATTAGGGTTTAGGCTTGAGGTTGGGGGTTGCCCAATGTGGCAAACGCGTTCCTCAAGCGAAAGTGGCGAAGGCGAGATTCCTAGCGATGAGCTCTAAACCCTAAACCCTAAACCCTGACCCCTAAACCCTAAACCCTAAACCCTAAACCCTAAACCCTAAACCCTAAACCCTAAACCCTTGGGCCGTCACTTTCGAGGTTCGCGTAGGTGGGCTTCGGGATTGCAGGCTCAAAGCCTGGAGCCCAAGAACTTCAGCGCAGGGTTGAGGGTTTAGGGTTCAGGGTTTAGGGTTTAGGGTTTAGGGTTTAGGGTTTAGGGTTTAGGGTTCAGGGTTCAGGGTTCAGGGTGTAGGGTTTAGGGTTTAGGGTTAGGGAGCCCTAAGCCTTGATTTCCTGAAAGCCTTACCCTTCACCCAACAGCGTGGGGCTGCTTAACCACCGACCTCAGAGACTGCGAGAGCGCTTCGTTGAGGCAGACAGACAAGGGGCCCCAAAAAACACCTGCAATAAGGAATCTGCCTTAGTGCCCTTAAAAAAAAAAACTCTGACCCTCCCACCACCATTTCAGTGTAGAGGTGCTACCTATCTAGTGAAGTAAGGAATCTGCCTTGCTGTGTTACGTTTCTTGCGGGGGATGTTAATATGAAGCAAGGAAGATAGCCCGTGAACCCTAAACCTTAAACTCTCAGCCCTATCCTTTCAATGACGGGTACCGGAGTCTCTGGGAGGTTGGTGCGGCCTCGGATGAGCTTGCTGCCGCCAAGCAGCTGCTCGGACAACAACATATATTAAGGGGGAAGCTCCTTTCGAAGGCTGTAGGAGCAGGGGGGGGCGGGGGGGGGCCTCAACCCCGAACCCTAATCTGCAAGACCCTAAACCCCAAGCACTAACTAAGCCCTTGGTAACGCTAACCCTACGACCCTTAAAATCGTATCTTGGTTCAACATATGCGGTTCTCCCGGGGGGGGGGGGGGTGCCCCTGATCTTGGAACCCGTTTGTTTGAATAACGTCCGCAATGCACGCAGGTTTGCTGTTTAGGGCTACCCTATACCCTAAACCCTCCCATCTTTGAGCCAGAGTTGTAGGTATGGAGACCGAGGTGACTTGTGTGGCTTGAGGCCTGAGCACAACTTTGAGTTTAGGAGGGACTCCTCATGGCGCGAGGTGATCGTTGGGGCAGTTGTTTCTTAAGCTGCTAGCCGCTGACACAGTTACCTTCCTGCCCAATATGTTTCATCATGCTATCTAGCAAGGAGTACCATGTCCAGATCTCTGCATGAGTGCGGTCTAGCCCTAAACCCTACCTCCAATGACTCGTTTATGGGGTTTGGAAGGGGGGGACGTGGGGGGCCCCTCCCTTTCTGAAGCTAGTGTGAGTTTTCGTGCCCGTGGTGCTCATGTGGTTTCGGATGTGGGAGAGTGAGACCAGCCAAGGCAAGTGGCAGAGAAAGAGGCTGGCCGTCGAGATTTTCGGGGGTCATTTACGGGTTTCCTTTACGGGTTTGCTGGAATTTCGGTGCCTTGAATCATTAGAATAGGGTTTCAGGGGGCCAGTCCAGTAAACTTATGTAGCATCGAGTAGTAGTTATTCCGAAGAGGGGGTTCAACCTTTGGGGTTTTAGGGTCACAGAAAGCCAATGCCCAAACTCTAACCCATACAACAAAAAAGATACGTAGGCTACCGCAGCTACTTGGGCTGTGGGGGCTTCGGCTAGGGGCGCAGAACTGTCTAAGCCCCTGTAAAGCCTAAATCCTAAACCCTAAACCCTAAATCCTAAACTTTAAACCCTAAATCTTAATCCCTCAAGCCTAAAACCCATAAGCCTAAGCCCATAGGGTTTCCGGTTAAAGAGGCGCAAATCGTCGCCTTGCAGACGGAGCTGGCAAAAGTGCAGGAGGAGCATGAAGAAGCTTGGCAGACAGGTCGTGGCCATTCTGGGTTGACGTTGGGGGTTGAAGGTTTTCGGGCATATAAACTCAGGGTTTACGGCGCCAAGGTCTGGGTTGAAGTAGCCCCAAGTGCATGGTCCATCCGCGCCCTCTGATCAGGGTGGAGCAGTGCATAATGATATGCACTGTCCCCCCAACCCTATTCCCGAAGCCCGAAACCCTAAATCCAAACATCCGCACAGCAGCCGCGGTTCTCTCATATGGGGTCCGAAACGCTGTACGGTCCGAAGCGAGACGAACAACGAATGAGACATCAAGGATCACAGCACCAAACTTGTTTTTGGAAACCCTAAACCATAAGCTTAAACCCTTTGCCTTTCAGAAACAGGCTTTGTTGATCTGGCTACAGGGTAAAAAGGTTCCTCCGAGTACGTAGCCATGGGGTATGCCCCCCAAGCCCTAGAAAGTAAGGTAGACTGATCTTGGAAGTTACTGGGTCTGGGGTAGAGGTAGGGTCTAAAGATAAGCCGAAGGGTCCATCTGCCAACCCTAAACCCTAAACCCTAAACCCTACACCTTATAGTGCAAACCCTTTTCATGCCCACGTACATACTATTTAGAGGACATGGAGCCTTGGAGTAGTTCAGGAATCCGTTCAGTGGCACCACAACCCTACGCAGGTATGTAGGTTTAGGGTTTAGGGCTTAGGGCTTAGGGTTTCACAAGGCTCATGTAAGAAGTGTGGCCCCCCAGCCTTGTAGAACCCATACCTCCCACATGCGGCTTTGGGTTGATGGTTTGGGTTTAAGGGGTTTTTCCCAAACCCTAGACCCTTGATCCCAGACCCTAGACCCTATAGTAGAAGCCAAAAAGTTGGAAACTCAATAGCCTCAATCCCTAAGAGTAAAGTATAGGGAATCCCAGCACGATTTGTCCTCAAAAAGGTTTCCAACTTTTTGGGGTTCACTGTAGGCCCAAACCTAGAAACCAAAACCTATCAACCCAAGCCTGTCAAGCCTACGTAAACCGTTCCCACAAGCGGACGCCTCCAAGGGCGCGAAGTCCAGCCACGAGGGCGTGAAGAAGGTCCATGTTGTGTTTTGGGCCACTCTGAAATTGAAGAATCCGATAGCCCCCGACTCGCCATTTGACATAGTAAGTGGGCTAGTAAGCTGGGTTATGGAGAGTATTTTAAGGTTTCTAGGGGATACGTACGTAGACTTACGAAGTCAAAAGGGCTCCCAAGCAAACCCTGGCACACCCTACGTCCTAAACCCAAAGCCACGAAACCATAAACCCGAAACCCTAAACCCCAAGCCGAAATCCTAAACCCTTCATGATGCAGGTTCAGGGTATGTTAGGGTTAAGGGGTTCGGGTTCTAGGGTTTAGGGACGTAGGGTTTTAGGGGATAAGCGGGGTGCTAGGAATGGCGGGCACATGCCCAGAGTGCAACTGGATGCCTTACTTGAAGGTTATGTGTAACTATACGACACTAGCAAAAAACACCCTTTACCCATATGCCCTAGTAGCAGTAAGAGTTCCTAGACCCTAAACCCTAAAACCCTAAACCCTAATCCCTAAACCCTAAACCCTAAACCCTAAACCCTAAACGTTAGGGCGCAGCTTGGGAGGAGATTGAAGACCTCCAGACGCAGCACGAGGCGGTGAAGCAGCAACACGAGGCGGCCAAGCAGGACGCGTGGGTTTCGAGTGTGAGCATCAAGGGTTTAGGGTTTAGGCTTTAGGCTTTAGGCTTTAGGGTTTAGGGTTTAGGGGTTTAGGGTTTAAGGTTCAGGGTTTAGGGTTTAGGGTAAAGAGTTTAGGGTTTAGAGTTTAAAGATCTCGGCCCTTAACCCGAAACCCTCAACCCGATTTCGGGTTGCTCCAGGCAGGCGTTCGCCTTGTTGCTCGTTTCTGGGAGCTAGAGCCCAGAATTCGCGCGCAGCTCATTTCTTTGTAGGGTTTCGGGCTTAGGGCCGTTTAGGGTTTAGGGTTTAGGGTTTAGGGTTCAGGGTTTAGGGTTTGTTTAGGGTAGAAGGGTTTCGTGTAATGGAGTATTGCTTCGGGCTTTCCGGCTGTTGAGCTGATAGAGGACACGGGTGCAAGGGTTGAAGTCTTATGTTTTTTTTTGTGGTGCTGTACTGTAACTTTAGGTCCTTAGCCTTTTTTGGCTTATTGGGTTTCCTACCCTTCTAAGTGCAGCCAAGATTTCAAGCGGAGTGCAGCAGACAGTAGGGTTTAGTGTTTAGGGCCCCCCCCCCCCCCCAAAACCTACTATGATTATTATTATCATGATTATGATTATGATTATGATTATTATATATATATAATTATCATTATTATGATTATGATTATGATTATTATTATTATTATTATACATATATATACATATATATATATATATATATAAGGCCCTTTGTAGCATGAGGCTCGTCAGGTAATGTTTAGGGGAGATTGCGGGTGGCAAACTCAGGGACACCTTGGTCCCAGTACTTTTAGGGTTTAGGGGTTTAGGGGTTCAGGGGTTTAGGGTTTAGGGTTTAGGGCCTTTTCAGAGTGAGGTCCCTAGCCTCAAGCCGTGTGTTGACGATGTGATGTACAGTGTACAGGCCAACCTCAATGACCTTTGTTTTTTTGGAAAATCTCCCCGAAACCCTACACCATAAACGGTAAAGCGAAAGCCAACGTGAAACAACTGAGGCGCGAGCTTGGTATCATTGTTCAGGCTTATCTAAGGTTACCCCAAGACAAGGAACCAGAACCCCAAGGCCCAGGGCTGAGGGTTTAGGGTTTGGTTTTTAGGGTTTAGGGTTGAGGGTTTAGGGTTTAGGGTTTAGGGCTTAGGGCTTAGGGTTGAGGTTTTAGGAAGATTCCATGATCTGTTTATATGGTCCCTGGCTGGGCGCTATAGATTTTAACTTTCCATGGGCTATGTATGGGGTTATGTAAGGATGAAGGCCCGTAGAACAACTTTCATCATGTCTCCAAATCAACTCCTGGATACTAATAACGGCAACAAACAACTAGCAGCAACTGATCGCAGCCCACAACGACCAGAGCCGCCAGACAAAACACACACGTCCGGAGGAGTTCGGGTTCAGTGTAAGGCTGGCGAATAAGCTCTTCGGGTAGATACCTGGTCAATTAATCTAGGCCTGAGAGAACGTATATGCGCCCCGTATATAACTTCTATACCGTATAAAACTCAAGGGCCCATTTCAGGAACCTTTAAGGAAGGTAACCTCCAAACCCCTCATAGCATTATTCTGATGTTCATCATCATCAGTGTTTTGTTGTTGTCCTTGCTAGAGGTAGATGCATACCATTTGGAAATACTACATCGTTGCCCAGGAAACCCCTAAACCCTAAACACATAAACCCTGAACTCTATAAACCCTAAACCCTGAATCCTGAACCCTGAACCCTAAACTCTAAAACCTGAACCCTGAACCCTAAACCCTAAACCCTAAGCCCTAAACCGCCTAAACCCTAAACCCTAAACAGGGTTTAGGGTTTGGTGACTCGTGGCCCGAAGCCACATGTCTTCGGAGGAGGTTGAAGCTGCACAGACGGCCCATGAGGCGACCAAGCAGGACACTCCAGCGTTTAGGGTTTAGGGTTTAGGGTTTAGGGCTTAGGGCTTAGGGTTTCGGGCTTCCTCCCCCTACTTTGTCTAATTGTGGGGTAACATTTTACATGCTTAAGGGTACTGAAACTCAATAAGGAACAGAAATTTGAGGTTTAATGCTATCCCAACCATGAGCTAGCCTAGACCCTGAAGCCTGAAACCTTACCCTCAACCCGCCCGAAACCCCAAACAACGGACCGACATCCACCCCCCCCCCCCCCCTTTCCGGTAAACCTTTTGGGTATTTTTTCTTTGTTCAAGGGACATTATCTTGGACTCCCAGCTTGTCCCTCGTTAAACATTTTCGAAGGGAGTAGAGGGGAAGAGTCCAGGACCCAGAGTAGGCCCGTATTCCCTTCTACGAGAGTACGTAGTGTTCCCTATCTCATATCTAACTCAGAGTACATTGTATGCCCTATAGTAGCAACCGAAGAGGATCCCTTATTGCACGCTGCACCCTTCGGGCTATGTAGACGGTTTACTCCGGGACTCGTCGAAGCCCCGAGACCTCGGCCCTAAAATCCTACCCCCTCAGAATGCAGTTGGCTGCACAAACTCCTAAACACGCGACATCGTCACAAGAGCACTCGCCACAGACTCCTAGCACGCACGGGATCTGGCAATGTTGTGTGCTTCGGGTGGACAAAATGCTCCACTCCACCCACGCAGGCCATGCGAAATGCACCTTGAAAAAACTCCGCGACTCAGCCGTACGTTGAATCCAGTGGTCGTCCCTGGTAGGTCGAAACCCTACACCCCAAAGCCCAGAACCATCCAAAGCCACCCTAAGCCCCTCTGAAACCCTCAAACCCCAAACCCCTAAAACCCGAACGCCCTAAAACAGAAACCGTGAACCCTAAGCGCCTCAACCCATCAATGATGCTCATGTAGACCCAAAGCCCGACAAGCACACTCTCCAACGCGACAAGGAGTTGGAGCAGCACAAGGAGCAGTCAGGGTTTTGGGTTTGGGGTCGAGGGCTTGCGGTTTGCGGTTGATGTGGACCCTGGAGGGTTTGGAACCTGGATCGTCCTCTCTAAGCAAACCTAAAACGTAGCCCTATGTAGGCTCTTGCCAGGGGGTGCTGATGGGACGAGCAGACAAGTCTTGGCATCATCCTCCAGCCTACGACTTCATGTTGCCCTAAATCCTAAATCCCACACCGGGGCTACTATTCCTCCGCACCAAAGCACAAACCCACACCCTAAACAAAAAAACCCTAAACCTTGAAGCCCGAAAGCCCGAAAATCCCTGAAGTCCCCAAACCCTAAACCCCTAAACGCCCTGAAAAAAGCCTTATTAAAGTCCCCCTGTAAGGCCTCAGAGCACGAAACCCTCAGTTTCGGTTCGAGGTTCCGCTTCGGCCTCCTTGGCGAAGACAGGGTTTGGGTAATGCTTCTTTTAGTGGGGCGGTTGGGGCGGGGGGGGGGGGGAGGGGGAGGGGGGGGGGGGGGGGGAGGGGGGGGGGAAGGGGGGGGGAGGTGGGGGGGGAGGGGGGGGGGGAGGGGGGGGGGGAGGAGGGGGGGGTTGGGGTGGGGGTGGGGGTTCGGCTTTGACCGCACGCTCCCTAATCCCTAAAGTACGTCAGGCTGCGAAAAGGGCGAGCATCGAGGCGCTAAAAAAAGTGTCGGGGGACAAGGAAGGACGTGACATAAGAAACCCGCAAACAAAAAGCACGAGCCTGAAACCCAGAGGCTGCCAAAGTTCCTACATAGGTCCTACATGGGCCGCAGACATAAGAGTAGGAGGACATGAAACAACATGAAACCAGTAGCTATGGGCTATAGACACTCCGAAGGGTTGGGGCTGCTCAAGAAGAAGACCCCCTAGCCTAAACCCTAAACCTTAAACCCTAAACCCTTATCCCTAAACCCTTATCCCTAAACCCTAAACCCTAAACAAGGGTTTAAACCCTCAACCCAGACCAGGATGCAGGGGAGTGGGTGGGCGTATGTGGGCATGACAGGATCAACTTTCTCAGGCCAAGTCCGCTGCCCTGGATGCCCTCTGTCTGATATGCTGCCGTGATAGTGTGTACTGTAGTGGGGATAGTTGCGGCTGGTGCGCCATTTTTCTTTGGGCTGCTGTTGCTGTGATTGAGTTGTGTGTTGTCTTACATGTCACTCACTATTTCATGTACTGTACTCATCTATTTCACAGGTTTTTTGTTAGACGGAACGGGTGTTGCCTGGTTTTTGGGGGCGTCTCAGGGTGTATTCAGAGGCGGGCTCGCGTCTCGGATAGCTTTGCGACAGGAGGAGGAGGAGGAAGGGGAGGCTTTCGAGGATGTTTTGAGGTTTATGGTTGAAGCGTCTACAAAGCCAAAAGACCCGAGTCCTGATGCCCTGAAGACCCCATCCCCTAAACCCCCGAGACCTCCTAAAGCCTCTAAAAGCCCCCCTAAAGCCCACCAAAGCCTTTCTAAAGCCTCCTAAACCCCCTAACACCTGAATCCCTACTTCGACGCAACCGCCCGCAAGCCTCTGATATGACCTGCACTCTACGTACCATCGTTGGGTTTTGGGCTTTTGGGGTTCAGGGACCCCATATCCCCCTACATATTCGCTGAAGAACCCCCAAAAAAAACAAAACGGCAAAAAGCCTTCTTCCTTCTGAGCGAATTACAGGGATCATTGTCTTTTGTTCTATTTTTTGTTGTTTTCTGGCGAGGGGGAGTTGGGGGGGTCCTAGGCAAATAGCCGTATCTATCCCTTCACTTGAGCGACCTAGGTAGGTTCTTCAAAAGCGCCACAGTGTCTTTGAACCCTAAAACTGTTAAAACTCACCGAGGTGCCACTCTGCTTCCGACCCCACCTGCAATCTGAAACCCTGCACAAAAATAGTGCCGTAGGCCATAGCCCTTTGGATGTTCCCCCTTACTAACAGTCCCTATTCTCATCCCTATCTAGGATTGTTTGTTTCAGGGGGAACATCCCAAGTGCAGTAGGTCACAGCCCTCTCGGATGAAGCCACTAGCGTTTAGGGTTTAGGGTTTGCGTTTTCGGGTTTTGTGGTTAGGGTTTAGGGTTTAGGGTTTAGGGTTTAATTTAGGGTTTATGGTTTTGGGGTTTTGGGGTTTTGTGGTTCAGGTTTAGGGTTTCAAAGCAAAGAAAGCAGACCCCGGAGTCGCTTGGAATAGACAGCGTGCGGCACCTCCCCCATCCCCCCCCCAAAAGAAAAAAAAACAAAAAGCAAAAAAGCAAAAACAAAAGAACAAATATATAACTTTTGTAACAGAAAAGCAAAAACTGAAAGCTGTACAAACCCGAAACCCTGTTGTTTGGCTAGTTGGTGACGGGCACTTCATTCACCGCAAGAGGTGGCCCAGATCCTACAGGGATGGAAACGGATCCTGTGGTGGGGGGGGGGGGGGGGGGGGGAAAGGGGCTAGGGTTAGGGTTTAGGAGGGGCTTTTCTGCGGAGACCGTTTTCCAAAATGGCTGGAAGCGGCCGGTGTTACCGTCATCGCTTGGAGCCTGAAGACTCCCTGGCCCTAGCGTGTCTATGAGCGCATGCAGGGTGCTGGACACAGTGTTGTGGTGGCTTTGGAAGCGATGGGCAGTGCACGCAGTGTTGTGGTGGCTTTGGAAGCGATGGGCAGTGCTTCTAAAAACGCGGAATAACCACTCAAAAGCCTAAGCAGTAAAAACCCTACAACCGAGTCTCAAAATGGCCAATAGGCTGGGACAATACCTGCAGCCTGCGATAGCCTGATCTTCCGGAGCAGGGAGGGGTTCGGGTTTATAGGGTCTGGGGGTTAGGCTGAAGGATGCCCTAAACCGTAAGCCCTAGAACCTAAAGCAGAAATGCAAGCCCTAACCCTAGATCCTAGACCCTAGACCATAGACCCTAGACCCTAGACCCTAGACCCTAGACCCTAGACCCTAAACCCTAAACCCTACACCCTACACCCTAAACCCTAAACCCTAAACCTAAGCCCTAAACAGCTGAATTGAGCCTCCCTTTCGCCCAAGGCCTCCCAGGTCCTTGAAGCTCTCCGCTCGCAAGCCGGCAGTGTCTGCTGCCTCAGAGCAGTTGGGATGCTGGGGTTTAGGGTTTAGGGTTTTAGGGTTTAGGGTTTTAGGGTTTCAGGGTTTCAGGGTTTCAGGGTTTAGGGTTTTAGGTTTTTAGGGTATTATAGGGTTTTATAGGGTTTTAGGGTTTTAGGGTTTTAGGGTTTTAGGGTTTTAGGGTTTTAGGGTTTCAGGGTTTCAGGGTTTAGGTTTTAGGGTTTTAGGGTTTAGGGTTTCAGGGTTTTAGGGTTTTAGGGTTTGAGAGTTTTAGGGTTTTAGGGTTTAAGGGTTTAAGGGTTTAGGGTTGGGGTTTAGGATGTAGGGTGTTAGGGCTTTGGGGTTTTAGGGTTTTAGGGTTGGGGTTCAGGATGTAGGGTGTAGAGATTGGTCTAACACAGTTCGACCTTTAAGTTCTGATAAATGTTGAAGCATTGTAATGAATATTTGATCATCAGGTTGAGGGGAAGTTTGGTGTTGAGGAGTTTGGTTCTATTCTAGGGGTCGTATATGGGTCATATTGGGCACCTCAACCCATCATCCCCAAAAGACGTATGAGGTTTCGGACTCCCAAGGGCTTATATAGGGCTTTGCGGATGTAGGGCTTGGGCTGGGAGGCATAACCGGGCTTCGGGCGGGTTCTCTTGGAGGTGGGGTTTAGGGTTTAGGGTTTAAGGGTTTAGGGGTTTAGGGTTTAAGGGTTAAGGGTTTAGGGTTAAGGGTTTAGGGTTTAAGGGTTTAGGGTTTAGGGTTTAGGGGCTCAGGGGGTTAAGGGTTTTGTGGAGATCCTTACGCTCCCCCCCCCCCCCCCCCGGCCTGGCCCCCCCCCTGAAATACGCCCCTCGCAACCTTAAAACCAAGCCCTAAACCCTAAACCGGAAACCCTCCCCGGTAGCCACGCCCGAAAACTCCAGGAACAAGAGGCCTCCCAAAACCATCGTTTCGAATCAATTGAGTGGCTCTAAGGGGGCCCTGGAGTGTACATTGGCTCTGCGTGGGGGGGGGGGGGGCCCTTAGGATCCTTCAGAAATAGGGATTGGGGTTCATGGTTTAGGGTTTTAGGGTTTAGGGTTTAGGGTTTAAATGGTTTAGGGTTTAAATGGTTTAGGGTTTAAATGGTTTAGGGTTTAGGGTTTAGGGTTTAGGGTGAGGGTTTAGGGCTAGGGGCTTAGTGCCCATGACTCATCTCGAAACACTGAACCCTAAAGCCTGAACCTTCAACCCAAAAAACCCTAAACCCTAAACCCTAAACCCTAAACCCTAAACCCTAAACCCTAAACCCTAAACCCTAAATCCCAGCCATCGCCGCCTTGGCCGATGTAGGTAAAAGGGGACCTCAAGCACTGGAGTGCAAATTAAAAGATCGCTTCGACGATGGGACTTCGCTGGATAAGATGACTGAAAGCACTCAGGGTTTAGGGTTTAGGGTTTAGGGTTTAGGGTTTAGGGTTTAGGGTTACGCTGGGCTGTTGCCACTGGACAACATCTTCCACTTGACAGCCTTGCGCTATGAGGGCAGTCGGATCTGTCTGAACAATCGTCGTTTGCATGCACCTAAGCAGTACCAGTCTTGTCCGTGCCACAGCACCGAGACCGGCGAGCGCAGGCTTTGCCACTGGTTCCATTGGGGTTGCCCTTTGCGCGGCTTGCGAGCTCCGGAGCTGGCGGCGGATTCTTTCGAGCCTTTCTTGCTTGAGCTCTCTGCCTTGTCAGCGGCTGCGGTCACAGGGTTGAGGGTTGAGGGTTTAGGGTGCGGTTGGGGGTTGTTAGATGCTTTGAAACTGACATTGTTGCCATATCCAGGGCCTTCTAGTGAGCCCCAACCTTTTAGGGCTAGGCAACTCAAATCAGGGCATTGTCTTGCTGGCTTTGCTTCTTTGACTCTTACAGCGTACCTTCGGGGGGTATATCTATACATATGGGGGTATATAGGGGGTTCCCTCACAACTGAGCTTGGAGATATGGCCCACCCTAACCTTGTAAGGGAATTGCCTGGATTTAGGGTTGAGTGGGGAAATTCTTGAGGGTTGAGGGTTTAGGGCCTATGAGTGTTGCGTAGGAGAGGAGGGAGGAGGCAAGGGACTCATCGATCCGAGTCCATCCTTAAATAGAGAATCCGAAGCCCTAAGCTCCAAACCCTAAATGATGTTTAGCCATGCCGAGCCGATGAAAGCAAGCTCTATCTAAACCCTGAACCCTAAACCCTAAACCTTAAATCCTAAAACCCTAAAACCCGAAACCCTAAACCCTAAACCCCTAAACCCCCAACCCGAAGCCATTGAAGATTGCATAAGGAGATCGCCGCTGGCAAGAAGTCCATCGACGAGCTGCACGAGAAGGTGCTCTTGTTGAGCATGAAAAATTGACCCACCCTCAAGCAAATCAATATAGGGGTCTCAATAGTTAAAGCAGTTTTTTTTTTTGGGGGGGGGTTATTATAGTATACAAAGGGACCATGAGGGAATACTATTAGTAATTATTCAACCTCTATAGTACATGGTAAGGCTTGTTGGGCTCCAAAAAGCAAAAGTTAGCGAGAGGCCTTGCTGCACCCTAAACCCCAAACCGGGCCTAAACCCGAAATACCTAAACCCAGACCCTACAGGCCTGTTTGGGGTTTTGTTTCTGTTTAGGGTTTTGGGGTTTAGGGTTTAGGGTTAGGCTCACGAGTGCTCAAGTTTTCGCGCCCCCCTTCCGCTTTGTAGCCCTCACAGACGCCATGGCAGACTCATCAAAGGTGCTGGAGACGATGGCCTCGCAGCTCTCCGCAGTGGCTGCTGGCCTAGAGGCATTACGAGTGCAAGGGGCGGCTCAGACGGCCGCAAACGCCGAGACGGCCGACAAGCTCGAGGAGATGCAGCGGCGCATCTCACAGCATGATGCCCTGCTCACAGGTGATGGCCCTTCGGTGCTCTCCACAGCAGCGCCAGTGGCTCGACCCCAGGATTGGGAGATCCGAATCCACGGAGATGCAGGCCCCACACAGTCGGTGACCAGAGAGGAGTGCGCGGCAATGATCACGGAGGCCCTGCAGACGAAGGTGGGCCCCGCTCTCCAGGCAGCATTCTCACAGGTCGGTGCCGAGCTTGTCCAACACGCCGAGAAGATTAACACCCTGGAACACGAGGTACGCATGCTAAAAATCAGAACGGCGTGGACGGAGAAGGACCTGCTGTACTCACAGATAGAGGATGCAAAGAGAACCCTTGTGCTGAGAAATTTCCCAGACTGGACCACAGCAGCAGACCGTGAGCTCACAGTGGCAGAAGCTCTAAAGGAGAACAATCTCGGTTACTTGGAGTGGGGCCTCACAACCACGACCTTGGAGGGCACGGATGGCAAGAAGTTTTTGGCTCCGATTTCCATCCTCACAGTCCCGACCTATGCCGCTAGAAAGAAGGTCATGGAGGTTTGCTCCCGCGCTGTGGTTCGCTACTGGCACGAGGTGAAGGACGAGGGTCGGACGAGGCGAAGACCGACTCGACTGCAGACGGCAAGAACACGCCTGGAGGTTTCAGCTCGGCCCCTAAGACCAAAGAGGCAGAAAACGAAACACAGACCTCACAGCCCTCACAGAAAGTCTGGGAGATCAAGACCTGGCACTGGAACCTTCCCATCAAGATGGCGCCAGGAATCACCCAATTCGAAAGGCGTCTCGGTGCTCCTTTGCACGGATTAATGAACTCCTATCAGCGCCTCTTCGCGCGCTTCAAGAAGGAGTCCTTGGTGCCAAGGTGGAAGACCTTGATTCTAGAGGACAAGGAGGGTGCTTGGCTAGGCCGTGTACTTTACAGTCGCAAGACCAGCAGCCTCACAGGAACCACGGGCACCGTGGCAGACTGGAAATGCGAGGTCCAGCTTCCGGCGGAGCACAAAGACAAAATCCTGGAGTGCTGGCGAGACATTTGGTACGATCAGCTAAAGCAGCAGATCTCACAGACGGATGTGGAACAAGAGGCATTTTCCTCGGCCTCACAGAAGACTAGCCAGGACTATGTGGCCGCAGCTCGCCTGAACCGCTTCCTCACCAAGGCCGTGCCAAGCTACAACGAGGGTGAGGAGCACGGGATCGAGAACTGGGTGGCCCGCTTCAAGTTCGAGTACCCCTGGGAGCTCTCCTTTGTAGGCATCTCACAGGAACACCCGGACCGGCAGTTCTTTCAGGAACTCCGCCCAGTGGACTAGCTGATGGAGGCCATGTCCGCCGACCAGGCCATGGAGACCGCAGTTGCCCCCGGCGAGACCCTCGCAACCTTTGCCTCGCAGGGCACCAAGAGGCAGCGCTCTTCCGGCACGGAGGGCAGCATGGAGGCCGACTCCACCAAGAGCCCCACTACCCCTTCAACTCACAGGAGGAGCTTGAACAGGAGGTGGAGAACGAGAAGATCAGCCACATCAACCGCGGCTACGACATCTCCGGCTACTCCTCTTCTCAGTGGGAGGATTGGGTCAAGGGCAAGAAGCTCAGGCAGATGGGTTCGGAGGCTGCCCAGGCAGTCCTCACAGGCCGCCCTCGTCCCAGGCTTTCGGCTTGAAGTTTCGGCAGGCGCGTAGGAGCCCCATCTTCCAGCACAGTGTGCTTTTTCAGTGCCTCTCTCACAGAGAGCAACGCTGCGACCGCACAGGTGGAAGAAAGGGGCGAATTAGCTTGAAGCATGTAAGCACACCCCCCAAAGGTGAGCTGGGCGCGCTGAGCTAATTCTCACAGTTCTGTTTTTAGTTCGGATTTTTCGGGATTGAGGAATGAGCATTTCGGCGACGAAGTGCAAGCCACCAACCACCCCACCCACGAACACACACTACCGCCACAGCTCCACCACAAGCCTCTCACTCGCTCACAGCACAAGCGCAGTCTCCGCAGCAGAGACGCAAGACAACGAAGAGCACAACTTCGCATCACCAACAGAGCCACACGCCGGCGCAACTACCGCAGCTGGCGCTCAGCACTCACACCTACCACCTCCACCGAGCCGTTTCAGGGTAGGGGCTCCCTGGACCGGCCCCACTCAAAGCCTTTATACGACCTCACCGGCCGCGCTCTCTCACACCGGCGGCTACAGCAGCAAGCAGCAGCGACACACCCAAACAGCACCATCCGCTGCAGCGACCACCAGAACCAGAACCCACAGATGCCACAGATTCCGAAGGTTCTTGCAGAACCTCTTCAAGCTCAAGCAAAAGACCCCACAGAACAACAGCACCCCCAACCATCTTCGTACAGATACCAGACCAGCTCCACAAAGCAGAAGGCAGTGGCAAGCCCGACACGACACCCGCCACCGAGAGCCCATTGGTTCAAAACCCACACTGTACAGCCCAGCAAGAAGGGCAGATACAAACACGACCTTCAAACCCCTCCACGGCACCACCTCCGCGGCGCTTTCTGGAACACCACAGGCCTGCTGGAAGCAGCCAAGCTACACACCTTGATACACATTATGCGTAAGCATCGCCTTAGCTGGCTGGCGCTCACAGAGACGCACATGAAGCAGCCTGATCAATTCATGATCGAAGGCTACACCATTACCCACAGCGCCACAGAAGAGTACGACAGCAAAGGCAAGCCCACACAGACTTTCACAGGAGTCTCCCTCATCACAGCCCCACACCTTACACCCACCATCACAGATCTCACCTGCGTCGACGGCAGATTTCTTCGGTTCACCGTCGACACCGTCGAAGCTCCGCTCAGCATCCTGGCGGTTTACGCCCCACACAACCAACGCGAACAGCAATGCCGGGACCAGTTCTGGCAAGCACTCACCACACAGCTCTCCACTCACAGAGAACGCACCCCCCTTCCAGTGGTTGGAGACTTCAACGCACTAGCCTTAGACGAGCTCGCAGCCATCCCTCACGCCACTGGCCCACACTTCGTCCCAGGCAAAACTGCCGAGGAAGACGAGCCAGACGATGCTGCGGAAGGCGACACCAACCAGCGACAGTTCCACGACCTCCTGGCCTCACAGGACTACTGCCTCCCACAGAGCTGGATGGAAAAAGCACCTCGCAATAGACACACCCACAAAAGACCCAACGGCGACCTCGTACAACTCGACCACGCCATTATACACAAAGACTGGCGCAACATCATCCACGACATCCACACTCTTCCCGGCGCAGCACTCAACAGCAACCACTACTTGGTCAAAGTCGACCTGCAGCTCCGCACCAAAGAGGCCAAACGCACACCCCCCAAACCACGCCACACCAGAACCCCCACTGCCGCACAGCGGCAAGCCTACAACAACCACATCAAGCAAAACTTGGATGCCATCACCCCTACCACAGACTACTCACAACCACCCCCACAGCTTCCTCTCCAATCACAACCACATGAGCAATGGCAGAGCCTCCAGGCGACGACCAAGGAAGCCATTAGCGACCACATCCCAACCACCGCGTCCTTCCCCAAACACCCCTGGATCTCACAAGCTACTTGGCAGCTCATACAGCAACGTTCCGCCGCGCGCCTCGCTCAGAGATTTGATCTTGAGGCCCAACTCCACAAAGACATTAGAAAGCAAGCCCGCAAAGATAAAACCCAGTGGCTAAAGGAGCGACTGGCCGAAAGCGAGGCCACTCTTGACCCTCGCCAAAAATGGAAGTGGATCAAGAGAGTTCGCTCAGACTACAAGCCCAGACCGGTCTCCATTAGAGACTCACAGGGCAAGCCCACCAGCCTCTCAGAGCAAGCCCAAACCTTCGCAGAATACCTGCGAGACTCACACTGGGCAGCTCCACCTACACCTTACACTGGCCCCACAGACCCAATACACCCGGCAGCAGCAGTGGACCTCTCACCCATCACCACTGCAGAGCTCAACGCAGCACTTAAAGAGCTGGCGCACAACAAAGCAGCAGGCCCCGACAGCATTCCTGCTGAAGCATGGCAGTGGTTAGACGACCATAACCAAGAGGCTCTCTTGCGGGTCTCCAAGCAGCCCTGGACGACAGACTCAGGGAAACCCAATACGGGTTTAGGGCGACGCGCTCAACATCCCAGCCTATTCACATCGTCCGCCGTCTCTTTGAACGTGCGGAGGCCACAGGACAAACGCTTTACACCATCTTTCTCGACTGGGAGAAAGCATTCGACAAGATACACCCGGACGCCCTCCTCACAGCGTTGTCTCGCTACGGCGTCCCACCACATCTCACAGCCCTCATCAACAACATCTACACCTCACCACAATTCACAGTGGCGGCGGCTGGGAAGCAAAGCACCAGGGAGGAAGCCAGCGCGGGCATTCGTCAAGGATGCCCGCTCTCACCATACCTGTTTCTCATAGTTCACGGTATGGTTATGCACGATGTGGACCGGGAACTCACAGCTCACGGCGGGTCTCTTCCTTGGCTGTACAGCCAAAACCAGCCCTTCTACGACCTCGCTTATGCGGACGACACAGCACTCATCGCAAGCACGGCTCACAGAGCAGAACAGCTGCTCCACATCCTGCAGCGGATTGCGGCTCACAGCAACCTCCACCTGAACCTCAAGAAGTGCGTGTTACTACGCTCCCCCACTTCACAGAACACAGTCCACTTTCACAACGGCGCCCCCCTCACTATTGAGCAGCACGCCAATACCTTGGCGTCACAATTAGCAGCGACGGGTCTTCTCACAAAGACGTTCTCACACGTGTCGCCAAAGCCCGCAAGCACTTTAACTCTCTGCACCAGTTCTGGCGCAACACCGACCTCACACTGAAGTGGAAGTTACGCATTTACAATGCGGTCTTCATTCCGCTCGTAACATACGGGTTGGAATCAGCAGCGCTCACAAAAGGCGATCTCAACAGACTCGAAGCTTTCCACTCACAGAGTCTTCGAAAGATCCTCCACTTCAAAAGCACTTACTACACGGAGGTGCTCAACCCCACAGCCCGCACATACACCAACCAAGAGGTGAGAACACTCACCTCACAGCCTCCACTCACTCACCACATCCACAAAGCACAGCTGAAACTTTTCGGGCACATTCTTCGATCCCATCCGAACAGTATAGAACGGAACTGCTGCTTCACTAGCGCTTTTCAGTACAGAGGTGGTCTGGTTGGTGCTGGCCTAAGGCCAGGCAAGAGGAGAGTTCAATGGACAGAACAGTGCACTACAATTCTTTGGCACTGGCTTTTAAAGTCCTCCAGACCCCCTGCCACTCGCAGCCCTACCTTCCCATACTCTTATCTACAAGCTCACAGAGCTGCTGTAGACCGCCACTTTTGGAGTACCCTAGTGAGGTTGCCAACGTGCAAGACACTCCTGGAAGCACACTCCTACACAGTCGTTGCTGCTGAGCGAGTTGCATAGGGCCGCCCAAAAAAGGGTTTAGGGTTTAGGGTTTAGGGTTTTGGGCTTTCCGCTTAAGGGTTGAGAAGATTTCGAGTTGAGGGCTCGGGTATGCTGTAGTGTAGGGACCCCTGTTAGCGGTCCATCGAGTTCTGGGCCAAGCAGCTGGGCACTCACATAGGTGATGTCTCGGGCTTTGAAGAGCAAGGTCTCAGCCGTTTAGGGTTTAGGGTCCAGGGTTTCGGGTTTCGGGTTTAGGGTGTACGGTCTAGGTTTTAGGGTGGCTCCGCCCCACAACTCGTGCAAATCCCACAAGCCATGCTGGATCAGGGCGTTTATGCTGGTAGGGCTTTAGGGTGACCGTTAGCACTCTTCCTTACAGGAAACCCTAAACCCCAAACCCTAAACGCTATATCCGCAACAGCTTAAATCTCACACCACAGACCCCCCCTCCCCCCAAAAAAAACACACAAACAAATCAGGTCAAGACACACGAGGCGGCGATAGCCTCGAAAGAGGAGGAGCTTGTTTTCCCTCTGCTCGACATGGCGGCACCACCCTGACTCCTGGAGCTTGTAGGCCTTGGGGTTCAGCAGGGGTGCTCGAATCAGACATGCACAAGCCCTTAAGGCAATAGGTGTATCGGTTCGTCTAGATAGCTCTTGAGTAAAGGACCCTCAACCCCAAAATACCTCAAAACCCCCGCGCCCTACGCCCTAAACCTTAAACCCCAACCTCAAAACCCTACGCAACCCTGCGAAACCCTACGAAACGCTACCTAAGCCCTAACCTTGAACCCTGCCTGCCAGAAAGCCCCATAGGCTCAGGTCATCCCGAAGCCGGAAGACACGAGATCCCTGAATAGATAACCCTTATATACACTATGCAGAATGCCATACTGCGGATCCCTTGAAATCCCCTCAAGGGTGGGGACCATACTCAGGGGTGTACAGGACCAGCTAAGGTATTACACTACGTACAAATCCTGACGTCCCCTAGATCATCGATCCTGTATCATTAACCCTGAATAGCTTATGAGCCCTTTGTGGATAGATAGACAGTTACACTCCTGTCGCAACCTTACCTGTACGTTTCATGAAAACAGGCAAGCATACTCAAGGGTTTTAGGCAACATCCCTGATGGTCCATGTACCTAGATAGTATATACTTGGGCCTTAAACCCTGATCCCTAAACGTTAAACCCTTATCCCTGAACCCTGAACCCTAAACCACATGGACCCTCAAGGTGACCGCAAACCCAAAGCCCTGAGAGCTTGGGGCTTAGGGTTTAGGGTTCCGGGTTTAGTGTTAGGGTTTAGGGCTTAGGGTTTAGGTCAAGGGCTTAGGGTTAGGGCTTCGGGATTAGGGCCCCCAAACCCTGGTTCCTGAGCCCCAAGCCCCGAAACCCAGAAGCCTGAGGGAGGGCCCCCAAGCAGGAGCTGGATGCCGAGAAATCTCGAGCCAACCTCGCGGAATCCATCGCAACGACACGTCAAGGCCATGGTTAGGGGATTTCGGAGATCTGGAGGGAAGTTAGGCTAGGGCTTAGGATTTCGGATTTCGGGTTTAGGGTTTTAGGTTGTAGGGTTTTAGGGTTTAGGGTTTGGGGCTTATAGGGTTTGGGTTTTAGGGTTTGGGGTTTAGGTTTGGGATGTAGGGTTTTGGGTCTAGTGTTTGGGGATTGGGTTTAGGGTTTCGGGCTTGGGGCTGGGCTAGCTCCCCAGCTCCCCTCACTCGGTGCAGCATTAGCTGGGCACTTGCTGTTGAGATAGTCCTTGTCTATGGACAGTGGAGGGCCTCTGAGCCCGAAACCCGAGACCGAAACCCGAAACCCGAAACCCGAAACCCGAAACCCGAAACTCGAAACCCGAAACCCGAAACCCTACAGTAAATGATGGGTCTTGGGCAGTTTCTCACTGGATAAATGTTCGAGGAACCTAGAACACCCCAAAACCCTACATCCCAAACCCTAAACGCCAAACTTTGGGATGTTCCCCCGTATCCTAGCAGCCCTTAATACGGATGATAACAGGGAGTACTGTAATTCCCGTTAAGGACTGTCAGTACAAGGGTGAACATCCCAACCCAAAACCCCAAACCCCTCCACCTTAGCGACACCAACGAGGTGAGGTGGAGGTCGCCCAGAAGCTGGCAGACAAAGCCAAGGCAGCTTTGCAGAGCGTGCGCCAAGAGCTGCTCAGCTGCAGCTCTGGAGTCCTGGGGCCTGTTTTTTTTTTTTTTTTGGGGGGGGGGGGGGGGGGGGGGGGGGAAGGCGAAAAGAGTTTAGGGTTTAGGGTTTAGGGTTTAAGGGTTAGGGTTTGGAGGGTTTCTACGGGGTTGATGGAGGGATTCTACGGGGTTTAGGTTTTTCGACTAGGGTGTATAGAAGGTTTCTACCGGGTTTTTTTGGAGTGATATACCGGGCTGCTTAGAGAGGCCCTTTATCTTAATTACTAATCACCATCAGGTTATTTGTCTTTCGGTTTGGGAGGCGGGCATTTCCCTAGGGAGTGCCCCTAATATACCCCAAAACAGTCTAACTTTGCTATAAATAGGCTCACCCCAAAAATAGAAAAGCACGCCTTTTCTTGGGCGTCTCCCATATTAGGCTACTGTAGGTACCTTCAGGTTCAAGGGAGTAATGAATCAGTGGGCTAGGGTTTAGGGCTTCACAAGAATTGATTACCCGCGCGAGCTGGGTTGGTTCGGAATTATTAGCCCTAAACCCTACACCGCCTATGATATAACCTACCTTACTCCATAACACAAGTCAACTGGAACCGAGCCCCCAAATCTAGCCCAACCTAACCTCCAATCAGATGGTACACCAACCTGAAGCAAACGACGTTTCTTTCAGAGCTGGGGGGGCCCTTGAGTTATTGTATATGCCCATGCCTCTTGTAATGGGGACCCCATATTTCCAAGAGGACTTCTTTCAAAACCCGCGAAACGCTAAACCCTAAACGATTTCTAAACCCTAAACCCTAAACCCCAAACCCCAAACCCCAAACCCCAAACCCCAAACCCCGAACCCCAAACCCCAAACCCCAAACCCCAAACCCCAAACCCAAACCCCAAACCCCAAACCCCAAACCCCAAACCCCAAACCCCGAACCCCAAACCCCAAACCCCAAACCCGCAACTCGACTTCGAGCAAGCAAAGCCATCCTCGAGCCAACTCGGTTTAGGGTTTAGGGTTTTAGGGTTTAGGGATTAGGGTTTTAGGGTTTTAGGGTTTCGGGTTTGGGGCTTTCGGGTGTTTCGGGGTTTCGGGTTTAGGGTTTTGGGGCTTTGGGGGTCAGAGTTTTCAGGAGTTTCAGCGTTTGGGGTCAGGGCTTGGGCCCTGCGTAGATGTTGGGAAGGTACTCTTCATGCTTTCAGGGTGCCGCCAGCTTTTCAAATCTGTTCGCGTGAGCCTGTTAGCTACATGTAACAAGACCTTCCACCCGCCCCCTGGCAATCGCTCAGGACCCTAAACCCTAAACCCTAAACCCTAAACCCTAAACCCTGAACCCCTAAACTTTCCGTGTCCAGCATGCCGAAGAACTCAACCGAATCGAGGCTCACTGCCGAGTGCTCCGCAGCCAAAGCACAGGTCGAGGCCGGGTTTAGGGTTTAGGGTTTAGGGTTTAGGGTTTAGGGTTTAGGGTTTCGGGTTTAGGGTTTAGGGTTTCGGGTTTAGAGCTTCAGGGCTTTCCCTAAGCGTCCATGACCCTTTTTTCGCATGAACCTGGGCCCTAAAGTCCCTAAAGCTAAAAAAAAAAAGGAACCCCTCTAAGGCCCAAGTATATACTACGCGCGGACATGAAATTTTCGGGCTTAGGGGAGCTTCAGGAGCTCGGCGTTTCGGGTTTTAAGATCTAGAGACGCTGGTTCAGGTAAATCACGCGGACACATTAGCGACCACTTTCTTTGAGCAAACGACGCTAAGCTCTAAACTCCAAAAAAAACGCGTTTCAGGCTTTGAGGCTTCGGGGGATGTTCGGTGCACCCTTTGCTGTTTGGAGGTTTTGGGGTTTCGTGGGGGGGAGTGGTGCATCTTTTCGGACTGTTGTCGGGACTTGGACTTTCATCTCTTAATGGGATTTGGGGGGGGGGGGGGCCTGAACCCTCCACCCTAAACCCGAAGCCCTTGTAGATTTTGGAGCTCAGGCCTGTGAAAGCTGAAAGGGGTGATGAAGAAGCTAGAGCTTCATTCTCGTCACCCGCTTCAAACGGAAATTACCGGTGAACCCTTCAGAACGCCCTTCGCCCATAACCCTAAACCCCCGGTTTAGGGTTTAGGGTTTAGGGTTTAGGGTTTAGGGTTTAGGGTTTAGGGCACCCCAAGCCTTCAAGTATACCCCCAAACCCCAAACCCTCCGCCCTGCACCCTAAACCCTGAACCCCAAAGCCTAGACATCCCTAGTTGAAGTTATCCAGGAGACCCTGTGCCCTACATCGTAAATTCTAAGTCCCTGCAACACCCTTCAGTTCGCCCTGGGCCCTCTTCGGACACAGACCCTTCGGGTTTCGGGTTTCGGGTAGTTTAGGGTTTAGGGTTTAGGGTTTAGGGTTTAGGGTTTAGGGTTTAGGGTTTAGGGTTTAGGGTGAACCTTGAGCCTTGAAGCCTAAACACTTATCATCAGGCTAGAACCGTACCCATACTTATCAGGTTAGAACCATACTCTTTAGCACCCTATACAAGGTCATAACCATGCGCATAAGTCCAAATGTGAGTTGAACCATACTCTTGAGCACCCTCAATAATTTTATGGGCCTACGTATAGGTACCCTAAATATGCTGTTTATCACCCTAAGTAAGGAAGGTTATAAGCCTTACGTGAAAGTACCCTAAATAAAGTTATAGCCATACCTTTTTTGACACCCAAAGTAAGGTAAAGGCCTAAGGTATAAGTACCCTAAGTATTTGAAAGGACTGCACAAGTACCCTAAATAAGGCTACAGCCATACTTCTTTTTATCACCCTGAGTAAGGTTATAAGCACCCCAAGTAAGAACAAAGGGACCACAAGGGAATATGTTTGGCAATTATTCCGACCCCTATACTATATTGCATTATAGTATAAGTACGAAGGGACCACAAGGGAATGTTTTTTGGCAATTATTCCGACCCCCATATTCCCCAACAGCCTTCAAGTGGACGCCCCACATTGGATGCCAAAGGTTGAACGGAACCTGGCCATCGAAGCTGAGGTGAGTTTTGGGGAAGGGGTGGGCAGGAGGGGTAGGAGGGGTGGGGGGGGGGGGGGTATTGTGTGTTAGGGTTTGGGGGTTTAGGGGTTTGGGGTTTAGGGTTTAGGGTTTTAGGGGTTTAGGGGTTTAGGGGCTTAGGGGTTTAGGGGTTTAGGGGTTTAGGGGTTTAGGGGTTTAGGGTTCAGGGTTGAGGGTAGCACCTTGATTTTTGGGGTTGAGGGTTGAGGGTGTCTAGTGTTTTGTCAGGGAGTGCAGCATTCGAGGCCCCCAACCCTTGAACTCCTATTATTTGGGGACTATATTAGGGGTACCTTATTTTCGTAAACCGCCAGATGTCCACAGACAACCTTAGCCTCGTTAATCCCTAAGCCCAAACCCTAAAGTACCCACCTCCCCGCCCCCCCTCCAAATCTCTCAAAGAATACAGGACATGCTGTTAATGTTAAAGCATGGTTTAGGCTTTATAGGCTTTAGGGTCCAAACCCTACGCCAGAAAACCCTAAACCCCTAAACGTCTGGGCTTCCCTAAGTTGGCCTAGAACCCTGAACCTGAGCCCCCTAAACCCCAAAACCCTGAAACGTGCAGGAACTCGAGAAGTACCCCCCACCTACTATAGATCGCTTGAGCTTTCGGATGTGCAGGCCCTCATTCCCAGAGGTCTGAGCCAGAACCCTGCCAACAACCACTTGCAGTGCTCCTTCTGAAACAACAAGCAACAGCAGAAAGTGACCTTCGCCAATGATGTTGGGATCCGCCAACGCTTTGAAAGAGCTGGCACCCAAGTTCGGCCATCCAGCTCGCGTAAAGACCAGGAAATGGCCTCTGCCTCCATGACAGCTTCCAATGTCTAGACCCCTTCGGAGTTTCAACAGCTGCAAGCAGTGACTCGCAGAAAAGGGCGCAGCCAGCGTCTGAAGAAGACACAGAGCAAAACACCAGGCCTTGGGCCAAAAACCCCTAAAGCTCTAAACCCTAGCCCTAAAAACCCTAAAGCTCTAAACCCTAAAACCCTGAACCCGTAAAACCCTAAACCCCCCAAAACCCGGAAAGCCCCTTAAACCCTCAACCCCCTCAAGCCCTAAACCCTAAACTTCTAAGACACTAAACACCTAAACCCTAGGATCCTGACACCCTGAAACCCTGAAACCCCTTAATTAAAGCACCTAAACCCCAAAAACCTGAAACCCCTAAGACGCTGCACCCTAAGAGCCGCTAAACCCCCAAAACCCTGAAACCCCTGAACCGGATTTTATAGGGTGCCTCATTCCTCCATTCCCTAGTAAGCCGAAAGCTCACAGGAGAACGCCGAGAAGTTCCGACTCGAAGCGCAGAGTGCCAGAGCGGTGCCTCGGTCGTTGCCTTCCACATAAAGGCTTAGGGTTTAGGGTTTTAGGGTTTAGGGTGTAGGGTTTAGGGTCCAAAGGGTTTAGGGTTTTGGGTTTAGGGTTTAGGGTTTTGGGTTTAGGGCCCACGGGGTGGGGGTTGAGGGTCTAGGGTTTCGGCTTCAAGCGTTTTAGGATTTGGGGTTTTAGGGCCCGGAGGGTTGAGGGTGTGTTTTTTAGAGATTTAGGGCCCGTAAGGTTTGGTGTTTTAGTGCTTTTAGTGTCTAGGAGGTTGTCGGGCCTAGGGTTTTCAATCTCCAAGGCTCCAATCTGGTTTTTTAAGAGACATTTCGAGCCTAACCGGCAAGCACGTTTTGTCCGACGAGCCCAAGGCCGAAGCCCTACATAGACCTTTAAACAAAAAGCGCCTGATACCCTCCGACCTTACAATAACAATATGTAAAAATCAAACTTAAGCCCTATAAACCTTCAAAAGCCTCCAACCCGAGAAGTCCCTAACACCCCCAAACCCTGAAACTCCATTATGTGGGTGCATGGGATCCCAAACCCTAAACCCTAAAACCTAAAACCTAACATTTGTGCACCCTCAACCTCCTGAGTCCCTACTGAACTTACAGTAACCTGCTTGGACATCTACAAGCCCCGAACGCCCCCAAAGCCTCTAAGCCCTCAACCCTCTATAGGGTGTAGGGTTTGGGGTTTGTGGTTGAGGGTTTGGGGTTTGGGGTTTAGGGATACCTGAACGAAGGCAGAGCAGCAGGCACGCATGGCGGAGCAGGAGGCGAAGACCGCCCTACTCAAGCTTCGCAAGCAAGGCGGCCTGCGCGGGTTTAGGGTTTGGGGTTTAGGTTTAGGGTTTGGGGTTTAGGGTTTGGGGTTTAGGGTTTGGGGTTTAGGGTTTAGGGCTGAGGGCTGAAGCCCTGAAATGTTATCCCTGAACTCTGGGTCCTAAGCCTTTCAACCCTGAACCCCTAAACCCCAAACCTTTAAACCCTAAACCCTGAGCCCCCAAACCCTTGACCCTGAATCCCCAGACCCCTTACCCGAAATCCTACCTAAAAACCCCAAACCCTGGACCCCTTAAGCCCTTACTTAACCATGCCTCCTAAACCTTTCCCAAAGGATCCATGTACCTATATAGTATATACTTGCGCCTTAAAGGGGTTCCCATATAGTAGCTTTAGGGCCCAAGGAAATACTATATAGGCACATGGATCCTTTGGGTTTAAGCCCAAAACACTCTTGGGATGAAGAGCTTCGGAGCTTCCGGTGTCGCAGTCTCTGAGGGCTCCACAGGGCTGACGGTTCTACAGGGTTCTTTTGGGGAGCTGTAGGTTTCTTCTTTGTAGGGCTCTGAGGTTCGGGGTTTAGGGTTCTAGTATTCGGCGACTGTGCCATACCCCATACTGTATCATACTACTATAATTCCTGTGAAGATATATGAACCACAAACCCTTTTAGGGTTCATTTGGTCCCCAAGGAAGTAACAAGTGGGCAATACATGTTGGTCTACTTGGAGGGTCATGATTCTTAGGAACCCAATTATAACTGTACTTATAATCACTACCCTGTTAGGGTACTAAGGGGCCTATAAGTGGGCTATACCTGCACTTAGAATTGGTTTATAAGTACCCTGAACCCTCCAAGTAGGACTGCAGGTCTCAAGGTGTCCTAAGGCCTATAGAGCCTTCGAGCTGAGATGTCGGGTTAGAGGGTGGCACGACGTGGCGTCCCCGAAATCCCGACTCCCATGATGAGCCGGTTTAGGGTTTGGGGTTTAGGGTTTATAGGGTTCAGGGAGGGCTCGGGGGTCGAAAACTGAAGCATTCAGGGCTAGAGGGGGTCGAAGGATGCCTTGCGAGGTTGAGGGTTTGGGGTTGCGTCGCGTATGTACGGAAGCGTTGGCTGCACTTTAGGTAGTTCCAGCCCCCCCCCCTCCTGTCCGCCTTTCAACAGACAGCACTACGAAGGGCATTCGCAGCAGCCTTCGCGAGCTGCAGCGCGATCTGCAGCGACGAGGCCACCAACCCCTTCGAGACGAAGATGTCCGACAGAGAATCCGGCATCCACTTCGTTAGCATGTAGCTTCACGCGTGGACTCAGAGCGAATTTGATGGTCCAAGTACCGGACATGGGTCAACCTCCATCACCGATTCTCATTTCCTCTTGAAAGTAGCAGGCCAAACGGAGGTGGTCGAACGCATCGTTCAAGCCAGAGTTCATGGTTTTCAAAAGCGGCTGAAGCAAATCTTTCTCGGATCCCCTGATGAATAAGGACCCCAATAAGGTACCCCTAATATCGTAAGCCCCCTCCTGAAAACCCCTATGCTACCCCTAAACCTAAACCTAAACCCCAAAG
The DNA here is from genome assembly GCA_905221605.1 of Symbiodinium natans. Lineage (NCBI taxonomy): Eukaryota > Dinophyceae > Suessiales > Symbiodiniaceae > Symbiodinium > Symbiodinium natans. The sequence goes on from CAJNDS010002302.1 coordinate 916,974, forward strand.
CCTAAACCCTAAACCCGAAACCCTAAACCCTGAACCCTGAACCCTGAACCCTAAACCCTAAACCCTACCCCCTAAACCAACCTGAAAACCCCTCTGCTGCGCAGCTGGCCTGGGAAGCCCCACCGGAAGTCCGATTGGAAGCCCGCGAGGCACGGGCAGCCCGAGGGTTTAGGATTTAGGGTTTGGGGTTCAGGGTTTAGGGTTTAGGGTTTAGGGTTTAGGGTTTAGGGTTTAGCCCAAACCCTAAACCCCAAGCCCTAAGCCCTAAACCCGAAAGACCTCAGTCCCGATCGGCTTTAGGCCAAATCCACGCTACGGCGCCCGTGCATACCACGATATGTCTGAGCACCTGGGCTCCCCCGATTGATTGTGTACCCGCCCCGTTTTTGGACCCCAAGACCAAAACGAGGACCTTGAGGGTTTAGGGTCTAGGGTTTAGGGTTGCCTAAACAACCGCGCCGCACAAGAACCTGCACCCTCCCTCCCCCCCCCCCCCCCTTTTCCCGGCACGCCTGGGGCGCCTCTAGATTTGCCATGTACGTTCTTTGGGTTTAGCGTTTAGGGTTCGTGTTTATGCCCCCTCTACACCTGATAATCGTCACGATGGAGCCAGCAATTCTCGGACCCAGAGTGGGCCATTGTTTTTCTTCTTTTTTGCATACGGCTTTAGTTCCTCACCTAGGACCCAAAGTAGGCCCTTATTCACTTGTTTAGGGTTTAGGTTCGCTTTCATCACAAAGGGCACTCTAGTTATAAGCCCCTTTCACCGAGCAAACACTCTAAACCCTACATCTAAATGGACTGTCTAATCTGCTGGCTGTCCTATTGGCCCTGTCTGTGGGAGGGACTCCGGGGCGCCCTCTGCGTCATGTGGAGATTTGGAGTTAGGTGCAGCTGGAAACGCCTGAGTCCTTCGTGCTGATGGGATGTACAGTAGAGCATGTGGGGTTTCGGTTTAACTAGACTTCCAAATCATGTCATGTCTCTAGAATGGTGTACCATAGCAGTAGCTATCTTGCGCATGCCGTCTCAGAGTCCCTAACCCTAAGCCCCCAACCCTAATCCCTAAACACTAAGCCCTAAACCCGAAACCCTAAACCCTAAACCCGAAACCCTAAACCCTAAACCCGTGCTTTCAGAGGCCTCCCGGTGGGTGGCCCTGGCGACGACCCGCAGCTCTCCGAGCTCAGGAAGCAGCTGGGTGCCGAGAAGGAGGACAGCACTTAGGGGTTTAGGGTTTAGGGTTTAGGGTCAGGGGTTTAGGGTTTAGGGTTTGGGGTTTAGGGTTCGGGGTTTCGGGGTTTAGGGTTTTCGGGTTTCGGGGTTTCGAGGTTCAGGGTTTTGGCGTTTGGGGTTTAGGGGTTTCGGGGTTTAGGGTTTGGGGTTTAGGGTTTGGGGTTTAGGGTTTGGGGTTTGGGGTTCAGGGTACGTATCACCCAATGATAATTTCAGTTTTAGCCTACTTAGAATCAGCGCTTAAGTACCCAAATAGGGTTCTGATTTGGGTTATAGGTACAGTTATAATTCGGTTACTAAGTACCATGAACCTCCAAGTCGGGTTTAGGGTTTAGGGTTTGGGGTTTGGGGTTTGGGGTTTGGGGTTTAGGGCTAGGGTTTAGGGTTTGGGGTTAGGGTTTGGGCCTAGGGTTTGGGGTTTAGGGTTCGGGCTTTAGGGTTTGGGGTTTGGGCTTGACGCAATCCTGGAGTCAATCCGATCCACAGAAGTGAAAAGGCTGATGTTTCAGCACGTGAGGTTCATCATGGGGGTTAGGGTTCAGGAGGGGCTTTAAGGGCTTTAGGGTTTCTTTTAATGGTTGAACGGGTTTAAGGGAGGGGCGTCAAGGGTTTCAGGGTTTTGGGGTTCTAAGGGTTCTAAAGGTTTAAGTTTTTAGGGCTTGAGGCTTTAACGGTTTAAGGTTTTACTCCAGAGCGAGGTATTGGTGACTCTTTTGTTTCCACAAGAACAGCCGCCCTCCTTTTGTCAGGGCATGGATCAAAGCTTCAAGAAGGGCAGTTTCAAAGATGACTTGGTAGACCACTGGGATGCTTCATCTATTCTCTTATTGGTTTAAGAGGGCCATATTCACGTTTTTCAGAGGGTGTATGGGCCAAAACTAGAACAAGTCCCGACGCCGTAACCCTAAACCCCAAGACCTGAGCTTAAAAAGGAGCGCCAGTACACCCGAAACCCGAAACCCTGAGCCCCAAACCCTAACCCAAGACGTTCGTGTCAATGTAAATGATTGGAAACCCACAATCATATTAAAAGCAAAATGATAGGGGAAAAACGGGAAATTATTTTTCCAGAATAGGAAGTGGGTTTCATCAAGTAGCAAAAGGAAAAATAGGAATGGAAATTAGGAAAAAACTGAACAACAAGGAAAATAACAATACAGAATCAGAGAAGAAACAGAAAAAAAAAAAAAAACATTGCAGAAGCATAGCAGAAACATTTGACAACCAATAGCAGAACAACTAGCACAAACATACCAAATAGCAGAACCATAAAGGAAACAAGCAGTAAACATTTAAAAGCTGCAAAACAAGTAGCATAATTAGCAGGAAATTTGCTGGAACATGGCAGAAACATGGCAAACTAGTTGTTTCAGGTATAAAACACGGTTTCACATGTGCTTTTCTTTCCTATTTTCCATTTTTGTTTATGTATTTTGCTTTCCTTTGTTATTCCTACTGTTTTCTATCTTTTCCTATTGGTTCCCTATTTTTTGAAAACTGTTTCCTATCTGGTTTCGGCTAGTCCTAATTTTCGCACTAGTTTCTTCCAATCTTTTCCTTAGATTAAATATTTACTGTTGCGCAACCCTCTACATTACAAGAACCTCTTAACCATAAACCTTAAACCCTCGAACCCACAAGCCTTCATGAAGCAGTTTGCTTCTGCAAGGAGTGCAAGAAAGCCAAGGAAGAGCTGCCGCTTGGGCTAGGATTCAGGGAATCCGATGTCATCGCCTTGAGGTTTCGGGCTTTAGGTTGGGATGTTCCCCCTTATACTACCAGCTCCTCAATAGGGATTCCAATATGGGGTACTTAAATCCGCATTCAGGACTGTTAGTATAAGGGGGAACATCCCAAGTGTTGGGTTTAGGGCCTTGGACGCTTTCGGTGGTTGGCGCCCCTAGCGTTGCAAGATTTCGAGTACCAGTTTAAGCTTTTGCGGTGCGGGGCTTGGGGGTTAGGAAGTGTAGGGCTCGGCATTCAGAGTTTGCAGACCCTAAACCCTAAACCCTAAACCCTAAATTTCCCTAACCCCCCAAGATCTGGGATGCGGGTCAAAAAAAATTTATTTAGGATCAAGAAAAAATGTATTTAGGATCAAAAAATAATTTATTTAGGATCAAGAAATAATTATTCTGTTCTTCCGACGGAGAGAGGGAAGGGGAGGGAGGGAGGGAGGGAGAAAAGGAGGGAGGGAGGGAAGGAAGGGCGGAAGGACGGAAGGAAGGAAGGCAGGAAGGAAGGAAGGAAGGCAGGAAGGAAGGAAGGAAGGAAGGAGGGAAGCAAGCAAGCAAGGAAGCAAGGAAGGAAGGAAGGAAGGGAAGGAAAGGAAATGAAAGGACAGGAAAGGATATGTAGGAACCCATAACATAACATCATATGTTATAATATATATGTGTGTACATATTAAAACAAAGTACAGCAAAATATTGTAGTGGCATAGAGTAGAATAGAACACAATATCGTATAGCATACCTTTGTATCAAAAAATATAATAAAATCGAAATAACAAAGCATATATGTATATATTATACATTTACTGCTATTTGATGTAGAATTCATAATACACAATACATATTTCTTGTTTGTTTGGCGCCGGGCAAGCTTCTTCAACGCGTATGAACCCCTTCCAAACCTATGATGCGAGCATTGTGGGGGGGGGGGGGTCTGCGCCCCCCCTTCAAACCCCCCGCTGTTGTTTAAAGCCGGGCAAGCAGCGTATGAATATCTTTTCCAAACCAATGATGCGAGCATTGGGGGGGGGGGCTGCCCCCCCCAACCCCCCCCCCGGCGCTGTTTTCTTAGTCCGGGCAAGCTTGCTTCAAAGCACATGAATCCTTCCAATCCCATGATGCGAGCACTTTTTGCAAAAAAACATGAAGGCACAACAAGATGCAATGGTATACAAGAATGTATTACAAAAAGATGCAATAATATACAATAATGCACAAAAAATACAACAATATACAAATATGTACAAGAATATGCAGCAATATACACGTAAAAAAGAGTAACTTACAATAATCTTCAGTAATTGACAAGAATACTCAATAATAGACAACAATATACAATACTATACAAAAGTATACAAAAATATACAATATCATACAATTTTTCAAAAATATACAAAAAATGTACAGCTATATAGAAAACACAAAAACACAATGACATACAACGATATATAATAGTGTACGAAAACTACAATAATATACAATAGTAGACGACAATAGTATACAATAATATACAAGAATATACAAGAATATACAAGAATATACAAGAATATACAATAATATAATATAGAATAATCTGCAATAATATACAAAGAAAATTCAAGAGTATACAAGAATTTTGAAAATAGCATTCAATAACACGCAATAATATGGAATATTACACAAAAACACAAGAAAATACAAGACAATACAGAAATACTCAACAATATATACAACAATGTACAATAATATGCAAGAATATTCAATGTCATACAATATTATACAAGACTTTCCACAATACTATGCCAGAATATACATGCTCCAGAGTAGATGCATTTTTTTTTGAAACTTCTAATGCCAAGATGCCAGCATTGATTTGCAGCCTCTGCAAACTCAGAAATGCTGCTATTTACATCCAGCCTCTGAAATCGCAGAAATGCTGCTATTTTCAGTATTTGCAGCCTCTGGAAACTCAGAAATGCTGCAGAGTACAGTATTTCCAGCCTCTGAAAGCGCAGAAGTGCTGCTATATACAATATCTGCAGCCTCTCTAGAAACTCAGAAATGCTGCTATTTTCAGTAGTTCCCGCATAAATGCTGTTTTTTTGCGGTATTTAGAGCTTGCTAACAGCCAGAAATGCTGCATTTCTGAGCGTTTACAGCCTCCGCTCCGCGTGCAAGAAGCCTTCGAAGCCTTCAGTAAATTATTTCTTGATCCCAAATAAGTCTTTTTTTGATCCGCCTAGAAATAAATTATTTCTTGATCCCAAATAAATTTTTTTTTGATCCCCTACCCCCAAGATCTCTGGGGCGCTCTCGTGGGACGCATGTAGTCGTGATGGGAAAAGGTGACGGTGAGCAGTAAACATCAAACTCCTCATAGCAGAAGACTCCTCGCGCAGAAGTGCCGGACGTGTCACGCCTGAGACTTTGACCCTAAACCCTAAACCCTCAACCCTAAACCCTGAACCCTAAACACTAAATGCCACAGTGCAACCAGGAGAATACTGCGGACAAGGCAGAAAGGGAATCGGAAGTGAAAGAGCTTCTGGCGCAGCAGCAGCAGTCGGAACACTCCATCACGACCATCGCAGACATGCAGAAGAATTCTGGGTTTAGGGTTTCGGGTTTACGGTTTTGGGTTTTTGGTTTTAGGGTTTGGTTAGGGTTTAGGGTGATCCATCAACACCTGCAGAAGGTCACCGAACACGTGTCTAGAAGATCTACACCGACAACGAGCTCGTTACACAGGGTTTAGAACATAAAATAAATAAATGAATAAATGAACGAAATAGACAAATTATCAAATATATAAAACGAAAAATAATAAACTAAATGCATAAATCAATGCATAATAAATAATACATATATATATATAGATACATGTATATATACATATTTATACATACATACAGACATAGACATATGCGTATGCATATGTATACATACACCCATGGAGACATGCAGTCTGAGAGCCCGCAGGCTCCATGTCAGCTAGGGCTTGGGTTTTGGTGTTTCGCGTTTAGCGTTTGGGGTTTAGCTGAGAGTTTAGATCTAGAGTTTGGGGCTCAGGGTTTACCCTAAACCCTAAACTTACGGTTTGGAAGATGTGTCAGATTTGTTACGGAGCCGGGGTCTAGGGGTTTAGAGTTTAGGGTTTAAGGTTAGTTACGTAGTCCCTTCAGATGGTTCGTTACCCTCTTTAGGTTCTGATGTATGGGCCCTTGGGTTGTAATGGGTATAGAAGGGGGTATTAAGGAATGCCCTTTCTAAGGGCCCAGCTTAAGGGACCATGTAACTTCCCAAGATACTGCGTGCGGCCATGCTATATAGTGGCTTGAATAAGGTACCTCTTCCCCCCTTCCCTCCCAGCAAAAATGCTTTCCAGTACGGGATTGTGGGTGACCTCTATAGACCCTAAAGGAACCAGCACTTTTCAGTGGATGCTTTTTTCGTAAGGTAAGCTCAAGCTTCGTCACCTCTACAAGTACCCCTAAACCCTAAAGCCTAAACCCCAAACTCCAAACCCTAAACCCTAAACCCTAAACCCTAAACCTTACACTCCTTCGTGCCAGGGCGAAGCTCAAGGCCCTCTACGAGCCCAGCGACAAAGCGGAGGACTCTCCCCAAGCCGCCAAGGAGCAGCCATGGAGGGTTTAGGGTTTAGGGTTTAGGGTTTAGGGTTTCGGGTTTGGGGTTTGGGGTTTGGGGTTTGGGGTTTGGGTTTGGGGTTTGGGGTTTGGGGTTTGGGGTTTGGGGTTTGGGGTTTGGGGTTTGGGGTTTGGGGTTTGGGGTTTGGGGTTTGGGGTTTTTGGGACGGGGAGATAACAGCATAGGGTTATGGCTCGGGTCTTGGGGTTCAGTGTTCAGGGGCCCTAAGCCCTACACCCTAAACCCTGACACAGTAGAGTATATGGTTAAGGTGTACTTGGAGGTTCATGGTTAGCAACCCAGTTATAACGGTACTTATAACCCAATTGTAACCCTGTTGGGGCACTTAAGGGGCTTAAACGTGGTTATAACTACACTTGTAACTGGGTTACGAAGTACCCTAAACCTCCAAGCCCTAAACCCTAAACCCCGAACCCTAAACCCTAAACCCTAAACCCTAAACCCTAAACCCTAAACCCTAAACCCTAAACCCTAAACCCTAAACCCTAAACCCTAAACCCTAAACCCTAAACCCTAAACCCTAAACCTAACCCTAAACCCTAAACCCTAAACCCTAAACCCTAAACCCTAAACCCTAAACCCTAAACCCTAAACCCTAAACCCTAAACCCTAAACCCTAAACCCTAAACCCGAACCTCCCAGTAGGGCTAAAAGGCTGAAAGGCTGTGGGTTGCTTTGGGCATTCGGTTGCAGTGTTGGGGTTTGAGGGAGCTATCCCAGGAAGCACGCCATGGACGCGGAGGCTTCAATGAGAGTTCAGGGTTTAGGGTTTAGGGTTTCGGGTTTAGGGTTTAGGGTTTAGGGACAACCCTCTCTGCCGAGGAGGCCGCCCCGGAAGAAGCACCGGTGGAGGAGACGGCTCTTCCCGGAACAGTGAACTAAGCTGTTTTCTTGTCCCTGGAAACTAGTTTTTGAAGGGTTGAGGAGTACTTGGAAGCTGTTTTGACTTAGCAAGTAAGTGGAAACTACTCGATTGGCCCTTTGGGACATCTTTTATATTTTCCCTTGTTGGGTTTGAGAGGATCACATTCAGGAGTATTTGTCAGAGGGTCTTAAGGACCATCCTAGCCTTTTTGAAAGGGTTGAGGAGTACTTGGAATGAGCATCCCCCAGACATTCCATGACAATCCCCATAACCCACCCTACTAGCCCTACTTACTAAGTCAAAAGCTTCCGAGTATGCTACAGTTTTCATGGCTTTTTGATTACCTGGGTCTCCAGGGACCTTGAGGATTAGATGAGCCCGCGGCAAGTTGCGTTGCGTAGGGCTTACGGCTACGGTTGAGCTTGAGCCCTACAAGGGCTTATGGAGTACACTGGATATAATATCTAGGAGTCGGAAGAATGACTGAATAGTATTTCCTTTTGGTCCCTGTATATTCATACTATAATACCCCGCAAAACCCTGTTCTAATTATCAAGGCCCCCCATATTTATGTGTTCCCCTACTACCCCCCTCTATACTCCCCCCCCCCTAGGTTCCCCCCTAAATACCCTTAATTAAGCTTAATTAGCCCTAAATAGCCTTAATTATGGGGGAACCCCTGACATATTATGATCCTTCAGGGCTCCCCGGAGGTGGTACAGAATTCTTCCCTACCCTGAGGCCGAAGTCGAGAAACCAAGGCAAGAGCATTTCAGGGGTTTAGGGTTTAGGGTTTAGGGTTTAGGGTTTAGGGTAGAGTCCCTGATTAGGTTCCTGATTGAGTACATGGGCCCCTCTGCAAACCTTGCTAAGAGTTGCTAGGATGATTTGGGGGTTCTGATGAGTTCGGGTCCGTGAGTGGCAAGCAGAATATCACGCCGGCCCTTCGACGTAGGGTGGACAGAGATGATCATGGAAGTTGTGTGGGACGAGAAGACTTCCTTTTAAGGGTGGCAGGCTCCAATCGCTATGGTTGCACACCGCCCTCCTACACCTCTGTCTAGCTTTTCAACCCGAAACCCTAAACCCTAAACCCTAAACCCTAAACCCTAAACCCTAAACCCTAAACCCTAAACCCGTCTTCGGTGCCAACCATCATGGAGCTCTTGCTACGCATCACCCCCCCCTCTTTTGGGGTCGGGCGTCCGCTTCCATCCTCCGATTGCATGTGATCCTGGGATCCCATCAGGGTTAGGGTTTAGGGTTTAGGGTTTAGGGTTTAGGGTTTAGGGTTTAGGGTTTAGGGTTTAGGGTTTTGGGTTTTGGGTTTTGGGTTTTGGGTTTAGTTAGGATTTAGCGGTTAGGGGGTAGGGTGAAGCCAAAACCCTAAACTTCAACCCTTGACCAGTTGCTGAAGTGGAACGGTTGGTAAACCCTGAAATGCCCGGTTGCGCTGTTGCACCTCTGGGGACTACATGAACGCTAGTCGGTTTAATTATGGTCAATGAACCCTAAACTGGTTGGGGGGCGCGGAGCTTTAACAAGAAGCATAGTGTGAAATTCTAAATGCCTAGTAGCACCTAATGTGGTCCTGGACCTGACTCCTTCCTACACAGCGCCTGCAACCTATGGAGTTCTTTCAGGCTGGGCATTATACAGGGTTCGGGGCTTAGGGTCTTAAGCTCGGACCGCTAGGACCGGGAGTGGGCCCCTTTTTTCATGTTTTTAGGGTTGGGGTTCCCTTATAATCCCCCTAGAACCAAAAAGCGGTACCCTGTTTTTTCCTAGGTTACTCCCGGGTCTAGTAAGGGTGTTTGTCGTCGTTTCGAGATTTTTTGTGTTCAGGGTTCAGGGCTGAGAGGTTTTGGTTGTTTTGTCAAGCCGAGGGTGCCCAGAGAGACTCCAAAACCCTTTGATTAAGGAATATCCCTTAAGGCATGTTTTGACTCCAAAGAAAGAATATCCCTTAAACCATAGTAGGAACCCGTATCTGATTTAAGGGTGTGCTGCTTAATTCGGGGGTTTTGCAGGCTCTGGGTGCAGGATTTAGGGCGGATTGACTCCGTAAGAAGGTTCCTTGAAGGCTTCTTCCGGCTGGGTGGCGGCAATTCTGGGAGCCCTTTGAAGTTTGGTGATTTAGGTTTTGTTTTGTTTCAGGGTTTAGGATTTAGGGTTTAGAGTTCAGGTTTTAGGGTTTAGGGCCACCCACCCTAGTGCTACCTGTGGACATAGTAAAGGAGGCAACCATAACCAAGAATCCAAGAAGCTGCCTCTTCTTTGATGGTCTCAACGAGTCTCAACCCTAAGCCCTTGACCCTAGGATAGTCTAGGGAGGGCCAAGGACGCCTTAAAAGCGGAGACCTGACTTTATGGCTTGCTGAAAGCACTTGTCCCAGGGGCCAAAACATGGCGCCAGGGACTAATTTGTGATGGAGCAAATGTGGGCTTGCCTGCGATACTGGCATCGGGTAAATGCGAATGGCTTACGTGGATTGGGGTTTAGGATTTGCAGCATGTGTGTCTGCACGTGTGTATGTCACTTGTCCTCGGAGATTCGTTTGAGTTTTCAGCTGTAAGATCCCGGGCAAGCTGCAAGCATTGTAGCTTGCCTAAACCCTAAACCACAAAACCTAAACCCTAAACCCTAAACCCTAAAACCTAAACCCTAAACCCTAAACCCTAAACCCTAAACCCTAAACAAGGGTTTAAAGTTCCGTACAGCTCGGCTCGAAGCGTTTTTCATGGAAAGTGTGAACACTGCGAAGGCTGAGGGAGGCTTGGAGCTATAATTAAAAGGCTTTCTTGGGTCCGTAGAACAAGGGATAGCCAAAATTCCCTTCTGGATTTTTTGTTGTTTTTGTTTATATTTAAAAACCCAAGAGGATATTCAAGATCCCATTTTTATGAAGGTTCTAAGGGCAGTATAGTAGCTAGAGGAATTACGCCTTCAAAAGGGATCACTTCCTTATTTCGGGGGAACATTTCTTCTTTTGAATGTGGAGGCCTAAAGGGGGTTTAAGCTGAAAGTTCGTTGCTACTGAGACGTCTTGTCATCGCAAGCTGTCCCGCTCCGACCCTTCTTGCTGCGAATTAGCTCTTGCTGGTTTTGTGATTTCAAGATTTCAATTGCCTGGCTCATTTCTGCCAAGCAAGCGGCCGTTCCTGAGATACATCACGCGCCGCTTGTACAGATGCTGAAGTGTGCCGGAATCGATCCAGAATCGATCCATCTCTGGGCACTACACCAGCCGAAAGCTTTGGCCTTAAGTTTGTCAGAACCTAGGCCCTAAACTCTAACCCTAAACCCTAAACCCTGAACCCTAAACCCTAAACCCTAAACCCTAGACCTGAATCCTAAAGCCACGCGGATCATGCCACGCACCACCTCATGTGAGCCCCTGGCTAAAGTGCTCTGCTATTCCCATGGTTCCTCAATAGGATCCCAAAATGAGAACCGATGTCCTTGCAGGTTTAGGGTTCAGGGTTTAGGGCCTCGGGTTTAGGGTTTTGGGCTTCGGGTTCTCGATGTCAGTGTTTTTGAGCTTTTGGCGTGCTTACATAAAAATGCAGAGCTCGGGAGGTTAGGAAGGAGCCCTCTGGTTCGATCTGCATGAACACAGGCCTGAATCTGTAGGGTTTAGGGGTTAAGGAGTATAGGGTTTAGGGGTTTGAGGGAAACCTTAAGCCCTACACCCCAAAGGGTTTTAGGGTGCGCCGTTCTGCACACCGGCCGTATCTCCTAAACCCTCAACCCTCACGCCTCAGCCCTAAACCCGAAACCCTGAACCCTACTCCCATCCCTACACCCACACCCTAGACCCGAAATGCACCCCAAAACGCTGCACCCCTGAAGCTCTCAGCCCGAGAATAGGTTTACTTGCTGGTTCAAAGGTCATGAAGGAAATAGGGTACCTTTCGCAATCCCTTCAAGGGTTTTGTTTTCGTGGGATAGAAGGTACGGTTTAGGGTTTAGGGTTTAGGGTTTAGGGTTTAGGGTTTAGGGCTTAGGGTTTAGGGTTTAGGGTTTAGGGTTTAGGGTTTAGGGTTTAGGGTTTAGGGTTTAGGGTTTAGGGTTTAGGGTTTAGGGTTTAGGGTTTAGGGTTTAGGGTTTAGGGTTTAGGGTTCATTCCCTGCTAAGAATCAGCAGGAACACCCTCCGAACCCTAAACCCTGTCATCGCCCTAAACCCTTAACCCTAAAGCCTAGGCCTTAGGAATCTTCCTGAATCAAGGGGCGATGGAGGCTGCCGCACCCTGAAGCCGAGAGCCACCCCCACCCTGAACCCCTCATAGGGTTTAGGGTTTTTAGGGTTTAGGGTTTAGGGTTTAGGGTTTAGGGTTTGGGGTTTGGGGTTAGGGGTTAGGGGTTTAGGGTTTAGGGTAAACCCTACTAAAGACCCCGCGAGTTCACTTCGAGGGCTTCGAAGGCTTTCTGGCTGCCCCCGGAATCCTGGTGCTGCCCAAGATGCCTTGCCCTTGTCAAGCTTAGGTCTGCTTGAGGTGCAGGGTTTAGGGTTTAGGGTTTAGGGTTTAGGGTTTAGGGTTTAGGGTTTAGGGTTTAGACCGGTGCCCTATATCCTGCCTAGGGAGGCCAGACAAAACAAGGAGAGAGCAGGTTTAGGGTTTAGGGCTCCAGGGTTTAGGTATGCTTAACCCTAACCCCCAAACTTTGAGTCCCCACAACTCTTTGGCTCTAGTTGCGTAGCAGTAGGCTCTTGGGGTGAATAAAAACTAGGGCAAGGCGCAGTGGCAGCACATCGGCCGACACATTCCTGGGTAGGCCCTTCAGATGATGACGTTTGGGGTTTAGGGTTTAGGGTTCAGGGTTCAGGGTTTAGGGTTTAGGGTTTAGGGTTTAGGGTTTGAATAGGGCCAACCTGGACTCTTGACCGCGAGTTTGTTGAGCTCTTGGTGGTAGGGGTCGGCGGGTCTCAAGACCTCGCCGGCTGTCGTCGACCCCCTTGTGTAGACATCCCCAGAATGCAGCCTTCATCTGTGAGCCCTATAAACCCTAAACCCTAAACCCTAAACCCAGTTAGGATGCTTGTGCACCAACAGGACGCCTTCAATGAGGTTGCCAAATCTTTGGCCTCACGCTGCTCGTTTCAGCATGCACTGCCCCCCGCGCAGCCAAACTGATACCAGGCTGGAAAATGCGGACGGCGCGGAAGACTTCTGGTTTAGGATAGAAGTACTGCTTACACGGAGCACTCACCTTGCTCCCGCCCTCTCCCCCTAAACCCTAACCCCTGAACCCTAAACCCGAAACAGTACTTGTTTCACACGTCCCGGGAAACCCTAAGCCCCAAACCCGAATTTCCCTGAACCCCTAATCCCTAAACTCTGAGGCTCCAAGGACTAATATTCTAGGGTTTTTGGGCCTAAAGGCCCTCTTGAAAAAGGATTGTTGGGGGCTATTTTTCAGCCCTAGGGCCCTCACCTCCCTTTAAACTCCTCAAACTCCCGAACCTAAACTTTAGGCACCCAAACCCTAAACCCTAAACCCTAAACCCTAATCCCTAAACCCTAGACCCTAATCCCTAAACCCTAGACCCTAAACCCTAAACCCTCCAAGCCCTTTACCTTTTATCGCGAGCAAAGCCCCCCCGCCCCCTTTGCCGGCCCGAGGCCAACAACGAGGACAGCCAAACTGACGCACTGCAGCCAGGGCCTTAGGCTCTAGGGGTTTATGGTTTAGGGTTTGGGGTTTTGGGCTTAGGGTTTAGGGTTTAGGGTTCGGGGCTTAGGGCTTAGGGCTCAGGGCTTAGGGCTTAGGCCTTAGGGTTTAGGGTAGGGTTTAGGCCGTGCATAGGGACCTAAACATGGAACCGAACTTAGAACTACCCATACTCTATGTCTAGGGAGGGGGCCTGCAGTATTACCTACTGATCCTAAACCCTTAGTAAACAAACCCTAAACCCTAAGCCCTAAGCCCTAAGCCCTAAGCCCCAAGCCCTGAACCCCGTAATGAAGGGCTTTCTCCTGAGCTTCAGCTCAGGATCCTGCTGGACAGCGGCTGCGAAGTGAATGAGAGCCACGGCCCGGTCTTAAGGGTCTCAGGGATTAAGGGTTTAAGGGTTTAGTAAGGGTTTAATAAGGGTATAATAAGGGTTTAGTAAGGGTTTAAGGGTTTAAGGGTTTGAGGGTTTGAGGGTTTAAGGGTTCAAGGGTTTGAGGGTTTGAGGGTTTAAGGGTTCAAGGGTTTGAGGGTTTGAGGGTTTAAGGGTTTGAGGGTTTAAGGGTTTAAGTGTTCAAGGGTTTAAGGGTTTAAGGGTTTAAGGGTTTAAGGGTTCAAGGGTTTTAGGGTTTAAGGGTTTAAGGTTTGAGGGTTTAAGGGTTTAAGGGTTTAGGGTTTAGGGTTAAGGGTTAAGGGTTTAAGGGTTTGAGGGTTTAAGGGTAGTTTCATGGGCCCTTAATATGGTCCCTTACCTCCTTGAAGGGGTTCTGAAGTGTGGGCCCTGGGGGTTGCATAGGGCATGTAAGTGAGGGGTCCTCTTTGAAGGGCCCACAGGAGGGTTTACGGGTTTAGGGGCCCTAAACCCCGAACCCCAATCCCCATACCCCAAACCTCAAACCCCAAACCCGAAACCCTAAACCCTAAACCCAACACCCTAAACCCCAAACCCTAAACCCTAAACCCAAAGCCTGCAGCTCGAAGCTGAGGAAGTGGACGCCTCACACGTCCCTCTTCTCAGCCGCGTTGAAGGTGCTCTCAACGTAGGCTTTCGGGTTTGTGTTCGTTTGGAGGCTGTAGTTCATACCTATCATATGTGCTTTTACGTATATATACAATAAAATATTATAATATAGTATAGTATAATATAATGTAATATCATCAAATATATATATATATATATATAATACAAATCCGGTCACGCGGCCGTTAGCGGCCCTGGACCGTTTGCACCAGGAAATGTGGTTTTAATCCACGCGGGGCAGTGTTCGCACATTGAAAGGGTTGTTTTGGCGGCATTAATTTTTCAGGACTTGGAGTGACTGCAAGGTGGTGTGTTGTTGACAAGTACCACGCCTGCCAGTGTTTTCAGCATTTCGCAGTGTTTATTTTGGGGATATGTGTTTGCGATGTCTGCGTGTTTTCGGGTTTTGTGTTGTGTGGGTGTTCAGGGTGGAACGGGGTAGCTGCAATGTGGTCTTATGTTGAAAAGTGCCACGCTCGCCAGTGTTTTCAGCATTTCGCATGTTTTTGGGGGGGCTGGAGTGTTCAGGGTGCAACGGGCTTGCAGTGGTTCAAGTTTAGGGCTTTGGGGTTTCGCAGAGACGTTCAGCACGGAAAGCAGGGTTTTGGTCGCGAAAGGCATGGACGCTTGTGGCAGATTTTCTCGTTCCACGTCCTTGTGCAGTATGTTGTACAAAGAGGCGAAAACGCTGTAAATACCAGTGTTTTGGGCATGGACGCAGGTTGAATGAAGTTCTTAACCCCCCCCCCACCCCCCAACAAGAAGACCGCAAGAAGTCACCAAGAAGTGCCGAAACTAGCGTTTTACCCAGGGCCGCTAACAACCGCGTGAGCATAAATAACATAAGTCTACATATGCGTATAATATATACATATATATATACACACACTCACATACACGTACATACTACTTCGAGCACTTCTTCCATTCATCCGGGAGCCGTCCTTAGTTTGGAGACATCGACCGGGGGGGGGGGGGGGGGGGGGGGGTTCAAGGTACAGTAGTTAAAGCCCCAAAAAACCGTACATCCACCCTCTACTTCAGGAGCCTATGCAGCTAGAGAACGTCATGTTGGGACTTTAGGATTTTTCAGGTTTTAGGGTTTGAGGTTTGGGTTTTGAGGTCTGGGGTTTTGGGACTTAAGGATTTTAAGGCTGAGGATGTGTTGTATCATTTTGCAGCGGCTTTTTGTAAGGCCATCATATTTGGTAATTGTTTAGGCTCCCGCAGCAAATCTTCCCTAAATCGCAAAGTGCCTCTTGATTCTTGGATTTCGGGCTCATTAAAGCCCATAAGCCCCTTAGCCCTACAAACCCTAACCCTGAGTCTGGGTTTAGGGTTTAGGGTTTAGGGTTTACGGTTTAGGGTTTAGGGTTTAGGGTTTAGGGTTTAGGGCTGAAACCTTACAGGCAGTGCGCGTGGTCAACAAAGCCCTACCGGACCGGCCGCTGGCAGAGCTGTCGGTGCTCCAAGGCTCCACTCCCTTGCGCCTGGGCCGATACAGAGGGTTTAGGGTTTAGGGTTCAGGGTCTAGGGGTTCAGGGATTTAGAGGGGTTTTAGTGGGGTTTGGGTTTTAGTGGGGTGTTTACTGCTTAGGTGCTAGGTTTCGTGGTTGGTCTTCGGGAACTTAAAATGAGGTGCCATCATTATTCATGACGCCATGTTTGTTCTTAGGTCTCTGAGACCACGGTGTTTTTGCACAAGTTCCTCATTTGCTACTCTGTTGTTACTGTTATTACTTTTGTTGGGGGCAGGGGAGGGGGGCGGGGGGGCGATGCCCGGTCCTGATCCTTTAAGGGCTTTGTCGGTTTGGGGCACAAGGAGAAAGATTTTGTCGAAATTTTGTGCCGCTTAAGGGCTTGGAGCTTGGGACTTGCGATCCCGGACTGGGGGTGGTTCCCCTTATACTAACAGTCCTTAATGGGGATCATGGTACCCCCTGCTTAGAATCCCTATTACCAAGCTGTAAACCCCAAACCCTAATGGCAGGAAAAGGCGACGTCATTCTTGGGCACACTTACAGTGATTCAAGTTAAACCCGTACTCTAGGTACACCCCTCGAGCCCTAATAATCGGGTTCTTAGGGGAGGCGGCTTCACAAGGGGGGTATGTAACCCAAGCTTCAATCACAATACTCCCCTACTTGCTAAGCTTCGCTAAGGTTCCCTGGGTACCTAACCCCCATGAACCGCGCTGTTTCAGGGTTGCTTAGGGTGGACACTAAACCCCGGAAACCACAAACCTTCAAGCCCTTAGACCTTCCCAGCAAGGCACTTTGCAGCCAAGCGCGGCGATGTCGAGATGGTGAAGTGGGGTCCTCATTGAGAGCGTTTGTTTCGAGCAGGCTTTTGACAAATCCCCAGGATCCAGTGTTTAGGGATCCTCAACCCCAAGCACCAAAATACAACTAAACCCTAAACCCTAAGCCCTAAACCCTAAACCCTAAACCCTCCCTGATGACGGCAAGCCGGGGCTTAGACAACCTAGCAAGCATGTCATAAGAAACCCTCAGCCCTTTTTCGAACCCTAAATTCGCTAAACTCTGCAAACCCTACAGTCCTCTAGCTGCAAACCGTAAACCTCAAACCCTAAACCCACAGTAGTAGGTTGAAAGCAGCCCACCTCGGTTGAGGAATCGGGTTTGGGGTTTAGGGTTTAGGGCCTGAGGAGTGTAGCAGAGATCCTACCAAGGGCTAGAAGACAACCCCCCCCCCCCCTAATTCAGTCAGGAACGGATGGTTGAGCATTGAGGCTAGAGGGTCTGTTTACTGTAATGTAGGGGTTGGAAGAATTACCAATAGTATTCCCTTATTGGTCCCTCGGTAATTATACTATAGAACCCCCTCCCAAAACCGTATTCTTCAGCTCAAACCTAACCCCTAAACCCTAGACCCTAGGCCCTAAACCCTAAACCCTAAACCCTAAACCCTAAACCCTAAACCCTGAGCTTTGGGAATGTCAGCCCAAAGGCAGCTGGTCAAGGCAGGGGCCGACGTGCAAATCCGCAAGTGGGCTGCAACAAGTGTGGCCATTTTGGGTTTAGGGTTTAGGGGTTGAGGGGTTTAGGGGTTTAGGGTTTAGGGTTTAGGGTTTAGGGTTTAGGACTAGTCTCATGGCGGTTCCTACCTACCCGCCTCTATACTACCCCCGTTTAGGGTTTAGGGTTTAGGGGTTTAGGGGTTTAGGGGTTTAGGGGTTTAGGGGTTTAGGGGTTTAGGGTTTAGGGTTTAGGGATACTACCCCCCCCCCCCCCCCCCGGGTTCCCGCCATTGTTACGGGCATTGAGGGATAGTTGAGCCTAAGTAAGGTTATTTAAGGGGGGAGCCAGGAAAGGGGGTAGTATAGAGGGGTGTAGTAGGGCCATTCATGAGACTCCCTACCTACACAGTGAGCGCTCACGTACTGTACAGAAGCTTCAAAAAAGCTCGGGGCCATAAACCCTATAAGCCCCTCGAGAGGGAGTTTGCCAGGCCCACCCGAAACCCGAAACCCGAAACCCTAAACCCTAAACCCTAAACCCTAAACCCTAAACCCTAAACCCCAAACCCCAAACCCCAAACCCCAAATGCCCTGACCTTAAGCCTTATCTCCAAAGGCGGATGCTGCAGGGCAACGCATCATGGAGCCATCACAAGGAGACGACGGAGCACTGTGAGAATGGGCAGCTAGGGTTTAGGGTTTGGGGTTTAGGGTTTAGGGTTTAGGGTTTAGGGTTTAGGGTTTAGGGTTTAGGGTTTGGAGTTTAGGGTTTAGGGTTTAGGGTTTAGGGGGGGCACATCAAAGAGACCACGCAACGGCCGGAACTTTCTGAGGTCAGAGCACCCACTACAGGTGGACACATGCTTCAAGCACAGGATTAGGTTTAGGGTTTAGGGTAACGGTTTAGGGTTTAGGGTTTAGGGTTTAGGGTTTAGGGTTCAGGGTTCAGGGTTCAGGGTTCAGGCTTTAGGAAACCTACATGGCACTTCGAGATGTCGCAGATTCGCTGTTGACGTTTGGAACTTTGTCAACGGCAGATAACATGTTTCCTCGCAATCCGGCACAAGCAATAGCCTGTCTTCAGAAGTAGGGATTCTAGATTCTATGGTTCCCATTAATCAGCGAACCCTTTTCCGTACCCCCAAACTCTATAAACCCGAAACCCTAAACCCTAACCCTAAGCGCTAGACCCCTGTACCCTAAGGCCTAGACTCCAAACTTTAAGTTCTCAACCCTGAATGCTGAACCCCCTGCTGGGATGTCCCAGCTCCTCAACTTAAAGCCCCAAATGGGGCTTCAGTGTTTAAGGCTCGTTGCGGGGGTTTAGGGTTTAGGGTTTCAGGTTTAGTGGGTTCTCAAAATCCTGAGCCCTACGATCCCAAAGCACCCCCCCCCCCCCCCCGCAAAAGCCCTAAACAACCCTGTGGATCCGAGGCAACATCCAGGGGAAGAGGCCCATCGATGCCCCTCCGCCATGCAAAGTTGCTGTTTTTTTTCTCTCCTCTCTCCCACCCGACAAGTAGGGTTGCTAGATTTTGAGGACAAAGTGGCCCCGCATCATGTGACGTGACGTGCTCAGGCTAGCAGGCAGTACAGCTCTGAGGCAGCACAGCATTCAGGACAAAAAAGGCGGGCAACTGCAGGGTAACTGGACCGAAAAATGTTGCCTTCATAGGTAGGCCATGGAATCTCAGTCAGGCAGCTGTACCAGCATGTTGGCGTAACAGCTCAGGCGGGGAACTTTACCGGAACGTTCTACGCGAGGTTTGCAAGGGTGCGTGCACGACTCTAACCCTACCGCGGCGAGACATTTGCTTTGACAAACAAGCCAGGTAGGCAACCGTACCCGAATATCGTCTTAGCAAGCAGGGCGAGGATGCGCAGGCGGCCACTGTACCGGAATGTTGCCTTAACGAGCTGGTCGGGGAGGCTCAGACAGGCAACTGTACCTGAATGTTGCATGAAGAAGTAGGCCAGGGAAGCTGAGGCAGGCAGCTGTATCAAATCGTAGTCGTCTTAATAGGCAGGGAGGCTAGGAGGGGCAAATGTACTTAATAGTCCATGTGTTTACGTAATGTATATGCATGGGCGCTAAAGCTACTAGATAGGAACCTCTTTACGGCCCAAGTACCCTCAGGGTGTAAGCAGGTTTGGGATGGTGCCAGAATGAGTTTTGAGAGACAGGGTGGGGACGTTCGAAGTAGTATTTATAGTGTGTGTGTGTGTGTGCGTGTCTTTTCGGGTGGGGGCTTGGGGGCTTGGGGGCTTGGCTCTTTCAAAAAGCATTATAAGTTAAGGGCTTTGGCCTGTGCGGCTTCGAATGTTTCAAGTTGTCAGCATTCATTACGCTTAGCTTTAAGGTCTCTAGTGAAACGGGAGTATCGTTTACCTAAACCCTCAGCCTTTAAACCTAAACCCTAAACCCGACCTGGACTTTCAACTGCAAGTGAACCTCAAGACCCAGGCCCCGCTTCTTCGTACCCGTGCTGTTCGATGTCCACTTTGCTGGGCTTGGGGTTTAGTCCTGGCAAAGTTTGGGGTTTTGGGGAGTTTGGGACAGGTGACACTGAGTTCTCAGACGTTGGCGTTGAGGCTTCGTGTTCAGATGGCTTGCTGACTCACGCAGCTCGTTGCCATGCAACTACGGCGACGAGGAGTCCTGCAGTGTACCCACTCCCTTGCAACCCGCCTCGGCGGTTCTGCCCTCAACCCTAGCTCCGAAACCCTAAACCCTAAACCCGAAACCCTAAACCCTACACCCGAAACCCTAAACCCTAAACCCTAAACCTAAACCCGAAACCCTAAACCCTAAACCCTAACCCAACACCCGAAACCCTAAAAAAATGAACCCTAAACCGCTGGGTCGGATGCCATTTGATGAGAGGGCTGTTGAAGTGTCGGCTCCTGGAGACAGCGTTTCATTCGTTGGGGGCGCAGCTTTATTCATTTTATTCCCTAAGGATCCATGTGCATATGGGGGTTTACGAAATGAGGGACCCTAATATACACCCCGAAATAGTCGGACTCCATTGTAGTAGGGACCCCTAATGTCGGAAACCTCCATAGAGTATATACTTGGGCCTCGTAAACCGGGGTTCCTAATGTAGTAGCTATAGGACCCAAGTACATACTATATTGGTACATGGATCCTCAAGGACGCATAAAGGGTCGTCTTGCGAGTACCTTCTGGAGCGCCGGAATAACAGCCTTGTTCCCTTCATCGCCTCATCTTGCCACGACAACTCGGACTTTGCCGCACGTGAGGCGGGCACAGCAGATACTGAACCCTAGACCCTAAGCCCTAAGCGCCAAACCCTGGTGAAACCCCTAAACCCAGCAACCTTCTGTCATCGTTTGGGGCTGCCGGCCTTTGGGGAGCATACAGGATTTTTGGGACTTTGGGGTTTAGGCTTTTCAATGCTACAAGAACGGGTACGGGTACAACCACAAGGGTTTAGGGTTTTAGGGTCTATTAGGGTTTCAGGGTTTAGGGTTTAGGGTAGAATGTTTAGGGTTTAGGGTTTAGGGCTTAGGGTTTAGGGTTTACGGTTTAGGGGTAGAATGTTTCAAGAAACAGCCATGACCTCATGGCTCTTTGATCCCAGGTCGCACGCAGCTTCTTTGGCGGACAGGCGCGCCGGCATCCCTCCCCATGCCCCGAAACCTCAAATCCTACCCCTCAACCCCTGAATCCTTGTGTAAACACAGGAGACCATGAACCCCTGAACCAAAACCCCAAAACCATGAAGAATCCTGGACCCCGTGAACCCCCCAAACCCCAACCCCCCAACCAACACATCCTCCAGCGCCCTAAGTTGTTTCGCACGCTCACGCGTGACGGTTGGGCTCCTCTGCCGTGCAGGGCCAGTGCAACTTTCATTACATCTTTCCTTGTAGCTGTATACCCCTTGGGACTTATTCTTTATTGTGTTTAAATAACACGCAAGAGGACATGAAACATATTGTTTTTACTGAGGTTCTAAGGGGAGTATAGGTAGATGGGCACTAGCTCGTGATGTTGCGCAACCTTCTTTGCGTACACAAATCCTTCGGGAGGTGGCTGAGCCTAGGCCGAGGCCCTAGGGTGTAGGTTTTAGGGTTTAGGTCCTAAAATAGATGGCCCTGGAAACCTAAGCTCCAACGTACATCATACACCCCTAAATCCCCTCAACCCCTAAACCGCCCCCCCCCCCCCCCCCCAAAAAAAAAAAAAAACAAAAACATACCCTTGAAAACACCGAAGCCCCTCAGCCCCAAAACTTCTCGCCCGAAAATTCCCGCAACCACTAAACCCCAGACGCCGCAAGGCCCAAGACTTTGTATCACTAAACCCCAAACCCCAAACCCCAAACCCCAAACCCCAAACCCCAAACCCTAAACCCTAAACCCTAAACCCCAGATTTTAGGGGTTTAGGGTTTAGGGTCGGATGCAGGTTCCCCAGGCATTGTCTGAAGCCCTGCTGGCGGACCCGGAAGCACTGTCGGCAGAGGACTTTGCCAGAAACCCCAAGCTGGAAAGCCCTAAACCTCAGCTGCAACCCTAAACCCTGAACCTTGAACTCTGAACCCTAAACCCTAGACCCTTTCTTGTGATGGAGGGGCGGCATAGAGCAAGAGACGAGATGCAGCTGGAGGTTTGATAGCTTCAGGGGACTCCAGGATTTAGGGTTTAGGGTTTAGGGGCTTTAGGGTTTGGGGTTTGGGGTGTACGGTTTGGGGGTTTAGGGTTTAGGGTTTAGGGTTTAGGGGTGCGAGGTTCTAGGAAGTTACCAAAAGTAAGGGCCTTGGCTTTGGACAGGGTATAAGGGTTCCCCAATGAAGCGCCCATGTGAAGGGAGCATGCAACTAGCCTCAGAGGTTAGGGGTAGGGCTCGAACTAGGGTCAGGATTAGGTTTTAGTTGTTTGGAGGGTGGGGAGGGCTTTGGTTCAGGGCTTGGGGGACTGTAGGGCTTTAGATAGGTCTGGTATGGGTTTAAAGTTTGCGCATTGATCTAGAGAGACCCCCTAAACCCTAAACCCTAAACCCTAAACCCTAAATCCTAAACCCTAAACCCTAAACCCTAAACCCTAAACCTATCACACCCGCAGAAGAAGGGACACGGCCCGGGTAGATTTTCCTTGTACTTAAGGGACAGAGTTGGTGCTCTAGCCCCATACTATATACCCGAAGCCCTAAACCCCTAAACCCCTAAACCCCTAAACCCCTAAACCCCTAAACCCCTAAACCCTAAACCCTAAACCCTAAACCCTAAACCCTAAACCCTAAACCCTAGACCCTACAAGTTGTAACGGGCTGAAGGCTTGTGGCCGTGCAGGGTTGGCCATTACCTGGCTGATCCCAGCTCGTCGAAGGCCCCTCAAGTGCCCATTTCCCTGTACCGTTAGGGTTTAGGGTATAGGGTTTAGGGTTTAGGGTTTAGGGTTTAGGGTTTAGGGTTTAGGGTTTAGGGTATTGTACATCGGAATCATTCAAAATTGGAGATTTAGAGGCAGCTCCAGGGTCTAGATTTTTCAGCTTAGCTGAAAGAGTACACTTTACACTGTTTGGATGCTAGAAATCCCCTACAGAACTGGCTGTGTGCACGATTTAGCTGAAAGAGTATATTTTACACTTTCTGGATACTAGAAATCCCCTAAAGAACTGAAAGTGTGCACGTTTTTTGGGGGGGCCTTGTGTGAACTCAGCTAAGTCAAGATGAAGCGGCAACTCGCGGGTAAGGGCCCGTCACTCACCAGGACGGCGCCCGCTTGCAATATGTGCCTCATGGGGCCGCGCAGCCGGAGGCTCGCTAAGGGTTCGTACTTGGGTTTAGGGTTTCGGGTTTCGGGTTTCGGGCTTAGCGCTTCTAATATAGTTCTGTGTTTAGGATTCAGGTTCTAGGGCTCAGGGTTTTGGACTATAGGGTCTAGTCTTACCCAGGGGGTTTTCAGCCCTTGCTAAGTACCTGCGAACCTTTACGTAGAGTTTAGTTTATCGTAAGGTTCAATCAAAGGGCCCCCAAAACGCCAATATACCTGAATCCTGAAGTAAGGATATTTCTTCAAGCAGCCTGGTGGCGCATTTGTGGTTTCGTCCCGCATCATGCGTGGTCCCCTGGCGATGTTCAGGTTGTAGGGGAAGTTTAGAGGTACCCGAAGCGTCAATGCAACTGTGTATACCTGGCTGGGCCTTACAGCTACTATATGGGAACCGCGTGAAGGCCCAAGAATCCCTAAACCCTAAACCCTAAACCCTAAACCCTAAACCCTAAACCCTAAACCCTAAACCCTAAACCCTAAACCGTGATGTAGGTACATGGACCCTTAGGCTTAGGGTGTAGGGCTCCTCGGTGAACTCCGTGGCCCAATCCTGGTACCGCACCCACTGTGTGCTTGTGCATGGGTATAGTTCCCGGCTCCCTTTCTGGGATCAGGGGCCGTACTCAATAGCCCCACATCGTAGGATTCCCCCCCCCAAAAAACCTAAACCCTAAACCCTTAACCCTGAACCCTTCTATTATGGACCCCAAGAAGGGTACCCCTTTTCTTGGAAACCCCCATAGAGGACCCAAAAGGGGGACCGAATTTAGGGAAGTACCCACATGTAGCTTGTCAGACCGTCGACCTTTCAGCTTGTCATTCTTTTAGGGTTTAGGGTTCAGGGTTTAGGGTTTAGGGTTAGGGTTTAGGGTTCAGGGTTCAGGGTTCAGGGTTTAGGGTTTAGGGTTTAGGGTTTAGGGTTTAGGGTTGTATGGAGATGTCCATGTCCCTTTTTTTGGAGGTGTTCCATTGTAGTCATGGAACTTTCCTAGGGCTCCAAGTTTACAAGTAGAATACCTACATTGGGGTCCACAGTCTGTAAATAAGACCTACTACTTTAGGCTTTTTGGAGCCTTAGACGTTTTCCCAAGGGGCACAGGACTGGGTTGTTTCCAGGGCTTTTCGAAGGCCTTTTTTTGTTTCTAAGCCCTCGAACGCCCAGAAAACAAAAAGCATCTGAAACGATACCCTGAACCCTAAACCCTAAACCCTAAACCCTAAACCCTAAACCCTAAACCCTAAACCCTAAACCCTAAACCCTAAACCCTAAACCCTAAACCCTAAACCTTGCAGGCGAGCCGTCCGCCTCGCAAGCAACATTTCAGGCTGGGGGTGCCTTAAACCCTAAACCCGCCCCGAATAGTAGGATCCCCTAAAATCAGGACCCCAATCAGGCACTCCCAAATATCGCAAAATCCTTTAGGGCTTTAGGGTGCCGAGTTGACACGAGCTATGCAATATCCCTCAAAGCCCATGTGCTTAGATGCGGCACACACTTGGGCTCCATCTATAGCGACTTTAGGGTCTAGGTGTCTGCCTTTCGGATGTGGAGGTTTCCGAAATTAGGGGTACCTTATTGGGGTCCTTCTTGGGCGTCCTGCTAGTTGGGGTCCATATTTGGGGTCCCTTATTTTCGTAAATCCCCATGTAGAAGGGTTGCTTTAGGAAGGGTTTTCCGTGCCAACGCAGGAGCATCAATGAATTGCCTGGAACGTTTGTTTACTGGGTTTAGGTTTTAGGGTGGGTTAATTGTGGCCGTTGGCCCCTGCCCTAAACCCTAAACCCTAAACCCTAAACCCTAAACCCTAAACCCTAAACCCTAAACCCTAAACCCTAAACCCTAAACCCTAAACCCTAAACCCTAAACCCTAAACCCTAAACCCTAAACCCTAAACCCTAGACCCTAGACCCTAGACCCTAGACCCTAGACCCTAGACCCTAGACCCTAGACCCTAGACCCTAGACCCTAAACCCTACACCCTAAACCCTACACCCTAAACCCTAAACCCTAAACCCCAAACCCTAAACCGTAAACCCTAAACCCTAATCACACCTGGTAAAGAGGACCGACTCCTACCCAGACCTCTATATGCCCTACAGGAAGGAGAAACACACCATGCCTTGAAGCCTAAAAACCCTAAACCCGACTAAAACCCTAAAACCCTAAAACCCTAGAAGCCCTAAAACCCCAAAAACCCTAAAAAAAACCCTAAAACCCTAAAACCCTAAAACCCTAAAACCCTAAAACCCTAAAACCCTAAAACCCTAAAACCCTAAAACCCTAAAACCCTAAAACCCTAAAACCCCAAAACCCTAAAACCCTAAACCCTAAGCCCTAAACCGGGGGGCAGGTTTCCTTTCTTCGAAGAGTTGTCGACGAGCGACGACTCGGGGGATGGCAAGCCAGCCTCCCAGTATTCCGCACGCAGTGCAGGGATTCGGGTGGTTTAGGGTTTAGGGTTTAGGGTTTAGGGTTTAGGGTTCAGGGCTTGGGGTGTAGGGCTTAGGGTTTAGGGTTTAGAGTTTAGGGCTTGGGGTTTAGGGTTTAGGGTTTACGATTCAGGGCTTGGGGTTTAGGGCTTAGGGCTCTCAGGAACTTGGGGCTCGGGGTTTAGGATTTGAGTTGCGATCCCCTCAACAATGCACCCTAAACCCTAAACCCTAAACCCTAAACCCTTAACCCTCATGGGTTGGTAGCAGGGGAACCCCGGACATGCCCTCCTGAAACCCAAACCCTCAGCGCTAAACCTTGTATGCTGTGCAGGCTGAAGCACACAAATCCAAGCGAGATCAGGGTTGAGGCCCTACGGGGTATATATATATATATATATGTATATATATAGATATAAATGCTACCCCCCCCCCCCCCCCCCCCCCCCGCGACCTACCCTCGTTAGGCCTTTTTTAACAAATAAGAACAACGAAGGCCCAAAAGTCGCGTAGTTAATCGCCGGGTAATGAAGGACAGCTATTGGGACACCCACCTCACAGGCCCCGATAAGCCAGCATTGGATTAATCTATATTTTGAATCTGAAGCGGACAATGCTGTTTTGAGGTTGTCAGATCTTTGGTTTTTTCTAGTCACATTGTGCGTTTAACGGGCAAATAATGTTTTGTTGAGCAACGAATGTATTTATCTATATATATATATACACACAATGTTTGTACTAGGCAAAGTATTATAATGAGATACTATCTGACAAGTCCACTGAAATACCTTATGTTTACATATTCATGAAACATTTTGTCTATTATTGTATGCGAATTTAGCTTCTCGAGTATTAAGTTAATCGCCCAATCTGACTCAAGTGAAAACTGTTCAAAATACCTTACTCAACTAAAATATGAATTAAACACGAACGGCAATAGGAGCGATTCTACTTACATAACAATGTAGAAGACTTCTCAAGTACTAAATAAAGACCACTTGTATACCTTCCTAGAACAGTAGTTAGTAAAGTCCATAGCACAAGAATACTTCTTTTTGTAGTAGGCAAAGCATTAATCAAATACTGTCTGAGAAGTCCACTGTAATATCTTATGTTTACACATTCATGACAGATTTTTTATTATTAGAGGGTTAAGTAAAAAACCCAATCTGACTCCAGTGAATACAATTTAAAATATGAAATAAACACTACATATCGGCAACAGAAGCGGTTCTACTCACATAAGAATGTAAAAGACTTCTCAAGTACTAAATAAAGACCACTCATATACCACTCATATACCTTCCTAGGAAAGTAGTTAGCAAAGGCCATAGCATAAGAATACTGCTTTGTACATAAATAGACTTTGTACTTGGCAAAGTATTAACCAAATGCTATCTGAAAAGTCCACTGTAATATTGTATATCTACATATTCATGAAATATTTTTGTTTTGAAATAATCATTCTATGTGAATTTATCTACTAGGGTAATTATTCAGTAAATAGCCCAATCTGAGTCACATGAACACTATTCAAAATACCATACCCAAAAAGAATCTAAAATAAACACTAATGGAAATGGAACACGATTTAAAATACCATACCCAACTAAAATATAAAATAAATACTAATGGAAATAGAAGCGATTCTACTTACATAACAATCTACAAGACTTCTCACGTATTAAGTAAAGACCACTTATGTACATTCCTAGAAATATAGTTAGTAAAGGCCATAACACAAGAATACTGCTTTGTGCATAAAATGTGTACTAGGCAAAGTATTAATCAAATACTATCTGAAAAGTCCACTGTAATATCTTATGTTTACACATTCATGAAATAGTGCCCAATTTGATTCAAGTGACTACTATTTCATGGACCATACTCAACCAAAATGCGAAATAGACACTAACAGCAATTGTTGATTCGACTTGCATAACAATGAAATCTTTGTTTCTGAAGCATTTAATTCAGACCACTTATATACTATGTCCGAAAAGCACAATTTGCATAAGCAAGCTTACAAATGCACAATCTTCCTAGAAAAGTACTTAGTGAAGGCCATGCACAAGCAAATTCGCAAATACAAAAACACACTTAAAAATGAGTAGTTATTGCCAAGTAAAGGCGAACCAAAAAAAAACAAAAACACAAAAACTAAAAAAAGCAAAAAAACACCAAAAAAAAACAAAAAAACACAAAACGGAAAATAAAATCCGGAACTCTTGGAGAAGCCCCGTAGGGATTTTTTGTTTTTGGTTTTGGTTTTTTGTTGTTGTTGTTGTTTTTTTGTTTGTTTGTTGGCTCTGGTATTTTGGGTTTGTTAACTGCCCGTGTAATCAGATAGTAGCTTTGTTTTAGTCTACGCCCTAAGAAACACGCTATGTTGCACACCGAGTTTGCTTGCAGTGCAGCTGGGTGACTTAAGACAGGGCGAAAAAGGGTAGGTCACTGGCGGGGGGGGGGGTACCATATGTATGTGTTTGTATATTGGGTAAGTAAAGTTACGTGTAAGAATGGTTTGTCCACGGACAACGTTCAGGTTACCCCTGCTACGCTGCCATCATATTGATTTTTAGGTCACACAACACCTTGTGTTGACGTGAAACCGAAGTTTATGGATGCTTAACCCTAAGCACTAAATCCTAAACCCTAAACCCCGAACCCTTTCAAAAACCAACACGAGGCTTGCTTGGGTTGCCTTTGGCTGGGATGGTGCAAACAATCCGAGCTTTCAACACAAGCCTTAGCTAGGGGCCCCCAAAACCACATAAACATAAGGATTCTACAAACAGGGTTGTCCAGAATCCCCCTTGGCCCTTGCACCCTACTAGTGGGATCCACAATGTCATGTAGGCCTTTGTGTTTTCCTTTTTTGGAGGAGGTTGGTTTTCTTGCGTTCCCCCAGGAACAGAAAGGAGACCATCATCTCCCTCTGAGCCACTGAGAGGATGACATGAGAGCCTGGTACCCAGCTAGCCGTTGTCATTTTCGGGTTTAGGGTTTCGGGTTTAGGGCTACTTGGAAGCCCTGTTGACTTAGCAAGTAGGGTTAGTAAGTTGGGCTTTGGGGATGTTGAAATGGTTTTTTTGGGATACTAAGGAGGCTTACCAAGTTAGAAGAGCTTCCAAGTAAGGTTTAGGGTTTAGTACCTTAAGCCCTCAAAGTGAGTCCTAGCCCCTTGCTGGGAGGGTTCCAAAAGCCTAAACATCAAGACTAACTTCTGGACGCAGAACTCTCAAACCCTAAACCCTACACCCTAAACCCTAAACCCTGTTGGGGTCCCCCCAAACATAATCAGGGGCCGTATTGAAGACGAGCACCACATGATGCACTGCACTACAGAAGCCTTACTGTTTTGTTTAGCTTAAGTTCCGTAGTTTACAAGAACATAGATGATAGCATGTCTGTATGCAAGTGTGTGTGTGTATATATGTATATATATATGTGTGTATTATTTTAGGGGGGAAGCACAAAGGGTCGACATGTAGAGAACAGAGCATATGCATGCAGCTAGATACATACATATGAACATTGTGTTCAAGCATGTGTATTTCTAATTGTTATGTACAACCTGCTTTATTAGATATTCGGTATACACGCAGCTTCAGTTCTTAAAGGCACATGCATGCAGGCTTGTGGAATTGCCCCACTGCCCCACTGGAGTCCATGTCATCTTAGCAAAGGCCTCTTAGCTCCTTGAGCCTTAACATGCTCACCATGGAGCAGCTAAATCCATGTGGGGGTTTGGGGTTTAGGGTTTAGGGTTTAGGGTTTACGATATTAGGGGTTACCTCATTGGGGTCCTTATTACAAGGGGATCCTGCTCCTTGGCGTCTCAATTCGGGGTCCCCTATTGTCGTAGACCCCCATGCAGAACTCCAGCACCACGAAGATCTAATCTGTGAGAAACGAGTACACCTACAAGTGCTCCAAACCGGGACAGCATCCCCCAAACCCTAAACCCAAAACCAAAAACCCTAACCCTAAACCCTAAACCCTAAACCCTAAACCCTAAACCCTAAACCCTAAACCCTAAACCCTAAACCCTAAACCCTAAACCCTAAACCCTAAACCCTAAACCCTAAACCCTAAACCCTAAACCCTAAACCCCGACCCGTAAACAAGCATAGAAGGCCGCTGAGCCCTCATGCTTCCCCAATCCAAAGTCCCCCGCCGGCCTTGTCTTTCTTTGCAATGGTGAAGGTCCTAAACCCCAAAGCCCTAAGCCCTTGAACATCCTTAGACACCACCCCATAACCCAGCCCTGTCATCCCCTGGCTCACTCAACCATGAACCACCATACAAGAACCGCAAATACTGCAGCATTTTGCCAGCTTGAAGCGCTTGCGTGCTCTATTTCTCCCAGGTCGCCCTCGAACCTAAATTCCCCACACTGCCCTAAACCCGAAACCCTAAACCCGAAACCCTAAACCCTAAACCCTAAACCCCAAACCGCTCGCCAGGCTGTTCCGTGATTCTGCTTTTCGCAGAGCATAGGGCTTAATCGTAAACCGGCTATCGGCAGGACGTTTTTCGATTGGGTGCACCCCACAACTCTAAACTGCTGGGGGGGTGCGGCGCACCCGACCTCCTGGTGCCCGGTGCTATTTCTTCTCATGGGCTTTGTCGCACCCTGGATATTCCCTGAATTTTAGACCCAAAGCCTAGAACCAACGCAAACCCCAAGCCCCAAGCCCCAAGCCCCAAGCCCCAAGCCCCAAGCCCAAACCCCAAACCCCAAACCCCAAACCCTAAATCCTAAACCCTAAACCCTAACTTTCAGAGGCCCTGGTCTCATGTGGGCCCTGTGAACTACCCCAGGCCTGAACGCTGCCCATTCTTGATAGTCTAGGGGTTTAGAGTTTAGGGTTTAGGGTTTCGGGTTTAGGGTTTAGGGTTTGGGTTTTTTTTTCGAGGTCCCCTTGAAGTAATCAATCCCCCACAAAATGGTGCCCTTATTTTAGTATGGTTACGGGGCTACCA
Source organism: Symbiodinium natans (assembly GCA_905221605.1). Taxonomy (NCBI): domain Eukaryota; class Dinophyceae; order Suessiales; family Symbiodiniaceae; genus Symbiodinium; species Symbiodinium natans. Next base: position 947,352 of record CAJNDS010002302.1, read on the forward strand.
AGTCGTAAGTACCCGTTGCGATGCCTAAAGTAGACCACAAACCCTGAACCACCTTGCTTGTTCGGCTTGAGCTTCTCTACCCTAGGCCCTCAACCCCAAAACCCCAAACCCTAAACACCAAACCGGCCCTCAACCCCACAACCCCAAACCCTAAACACTAAACCGGCCCTCAACCCCACAACCCCAAACCCTAAACACTAAACCGGCCCTCAACCCCAAAACCTTTTCCAAGTAAGGTCCCTGAAGCCTAACCCTGGGGCCCAGTTCTAACCGCCTCCTCTGTCCGAAACTTAGCCCGTGTACCCTAAACCCTATGAACCACCCTAAACCCTAAACCCTAAAGCCGAAACCCTAAACCCTAAACCCTAAACCCTAAACCCTAAGAGGTGTAGGTGATGCAGCACTTCAGGGTTAGAGTTGTGGGTGTGGGCTGGAGCTTTAGGATATAGTTTCTTAGGCTTCAGGGCATTCAAGGAGTGTAGACGCTCAGGCAACTTAAGTCCCAACCCCTGAAGCCCTCAACCCCAGACCTTCTTTCCCAAGGAGGCATATCCCTAAGACTCCCAATGCTCTAAGGCCTTAAGCCATGACTCCCAAACCCTAAACCCTAAACCCTAAACCCTAAGCCCTACACCCCCGGCCCGAAATTTCCCCGGCCCGACAAAGCCCATGGCCGATCCCGACCCCTCCGCACAGATCGATTTTTCCGTTTACGGCGGAGCGTGGGAAGGATATTTTGTTGTGCCTTTCCTTCCTGCACGAGACAGCCGGGACCCTAAACCCTAAACCCCAAGCCCTAAACCCTGAAGCAAGGGTTTAAAACAAGATCTACGAAAGCCGCGAGGTCACTGGATTGATTTTCAGCCCGCCGTGGGTTTCGGGCAGGTTGTTAAGGTTCCCTTAGAGGCCCCTTTAAACCAGAAGGGTGCCCTTCTTATTCCTAGGTGACTCCTGGGTCTAGTAAGGAATCCTAGGTAGGATAAGGGGGACCCTTAAAAAGGGAACCCTTCTAAACCCTCTTCTGGCTCTCTGAAACAGGGACCTTATCCCTAAACCCTAAACCTTAAACCCTAAACCCTAAACCCTAAACCCTAATCCTATCCCCTAAGGAAGACACAACATGCCGGAAGGTTGCTGTGTAATGGCCTTGCTGAATGTCGGAAATCCTGAGACCCGAGCCGCCGACCCCGCGGCTTTGTGGTTGGGGGGGGGGCCCTAAACCCTAAACCCTAAACCCTAAACCCTAAACCCTAAACCCTAAACCCTAAACCCTAAACCCTAAACCCTAAACCCTAAACCCTAAACCCTAAACCCTAAACCCTAAACCCTACAAGGGTGGGGTGGCATCTTGGGCTGTAGGCTTAGGAAGTCGACTGCTGCCTTCGGCTTGTTGATGCTGAAGTTGTTGGGGTTTTAAGGGTTTAGGCGGTTTAGGGTTAAGGTTTAGGGGGTTTAGGGTTCGGGAGGGCGTTTGGACCTTTGTAGAGTTTCTACGCAGGGGGCTTAGGGTGTAGGGCTAAGGGCATCGGTAGGACAACTCCAATGACTACAAGTACCTTTGATGGCAAGTGCTAACATCAGGCAGAACGGCCGAAGTTGACATCGTTTTGCTGATGGCCAGCTTCTAGTGACTGGAACCAACATGCCCGAGGGCCATACTTTTTGGGGTTTCTTGATTTTGGTGGGTGTCGGGTACAGGATGTCGGAGTCCAACCCTAAGCCCTAAGCCCTCAGCCCTAAGCCCTAAGCCCCAAGCCCTAAGCCCTAAGCCGTAAGCCCTAAGCCCTAAGCCCTAAGCCCTAAGCCCTAAGCCCTAAGCCCTAAACCTAAACATCCCTATCAGGAGTAGTCTGCGATCTGTCGAGTGGAGTGAAGTGAAGGAGCTGCATGCGTATTGTTTCGGAGCAGACCTCGTTCCGGACAAGATTAATTCGTTCTTCCTGGGGAGTGTCAGGAACCCGACGAAGACCGAACCCTAAACGCTAAACGCTAAACCCTAAGCCCTAAGCCCTAAACCCTAAACCCTGAACCCTGAACCCTAAACCCTAAACCCTAGCCCTTGACCGAGACTGAAAATCCCCGGCCCAGAGCCTTCAGCATTCACATCGAAGCAATGCTCACAAGGCTGCTTGACTGGAGTCTCCCCGCACCTTAAAAACGAAGGATTCTATAGATGTACATGTAGATACATAAAGATAAGGAAAAAACAAAAAACATAATCTATGTGTATGTATATGTATATATGTGTGTATGCAGATTTAGAAAGAGCTAGCTAGTCTACTAGTTCTCACGCCACAGCCCTGAACCCTAAACCCTAAACCTGACGCCCTAAGCTGTAAACTCTGCTCTCCCTAAACCTTGCACCTTAAACCACAAACCCCAAGCTCCAAACCCTAAACTTTAAACCCTAAACCCTAAACGCCTAAACCCTAAACCCCTAAACCCTAAACCCTAAACAAAAGGACGTCGGGTCCCAGGCGCTTCACAGGAGGGCTGTGTCTGCATAGAAGGTCTTGCAGTCTCTGGCTCGAACATGGAGGTTGTTTGAAACTGAGGTTTAGGGTTTAGGGTTTAGGGTTTAGGGTTTAGGGTTTAGGATCACTTTTAGGGGACCCCAAGCCCTGTTCAGGACCACATGGCATGTGTAGCTATAACCCACTTGTATGCGGTTTTCAGAAGGTTAGAAGTACTTTAGGTCACTTTTCGGGGGCCCCAGGCCCTGTTCAGGCTGAACCAAACTAAGATGTATGTGTAGCTAGAATCCACTTACAAGGGGTTATGATCGGGTGAGGTACACTTGTCAATGGGTTCAGAAGTACCATGAACCTCCAAGTAAGCCCTAAACAGAAAGGCAGCCCTCCGGCGCAGACCCCCTCCAAACCCAAGACCCAAGCCGTGTAGGGTTTAGGGATTAGGTTTGGGTTGTTGTGGGACCCTAAGTGAACGCTCCCAGGATACTTCCCCTTCACCCTTGTTTTGGAACCAGGGCGGGGGCCAGTGTAAGGCCCCTAAACCCTAAACCCTAAACCCTAAACCCTAAACCCTAAACCCTAAACCCTAAACCCTAAACCCTAAACCCTAAACCCTCTAGGGTCGTAGCTCGGTTGCCGCCTCGGCAAAGCCAGCGCCAATGGACTTTCACCTTGCCGCTTGGGGCAAATGGAAAACATTTCGTGAGCCCCGTCGGGCCTGGCTAAGGCTAGGGCTTTCGGGTTTAGGGTTTAGGGTTCAGGGTTTAGGGTTAGGGCTTTCGGGTGTAGGGCTTCAGGGTTAGGGTTTTAGGGTCTTAGGCTTTCAGGGCTTTAGTTTTTTAGGGTTTAGGGTTTAGGGTCTAGGGTTTAGGGTTCAGACGTTAGGGTGTCCTAAACCCTAGGAGAACTTTGCATGCCCCTTCTATATCCGAAAAGACACCCTATAGGTCCATACATCGGGACCATGGGGTTTAGGGTTTAGGGTTTAGGGTTTAGGGTTTAGGGTTTAGGGTTGACAAAATCCTTGCATCTTGGGGGTTTTCAGTATGAGGGTTGATGCCCAAACCCTTAAGCCGCAAACCCTGAACCCTAAACCAAGCCCGGAGGTTCATTCTGCAGAGCTCCAGGTTTCGAGTTTGGAGCTCCGCGCCAACAGCATTCTAGGGTTTAGGGTTTAGGGTTCAGGGTTTAGGGTTTAGGGTTGAGGGTTTAGGGTTTAGGGATGAGGCTCAAAACCCTACCCCTAGAAACCCCTAAGTCCCCTCGATGTGAGCCTCCCCTCCCCGAACCCTCTAAGCCCTGAGGACGAAGCCCTGCACCCTGATGTATAAGGCCTGGGGGTTTTAGGGTTTAGGGTTTAGGGTTTAGGGTTTAGGGTTTAGGGACACTAAACTGATAACATGGACTCAGCCCACCCAACGCCTGCCAGGTCTGTTGATGTCCCGGCATTTTGCTTCCCTGGAACTTGTGTAAAGAACCGTGGGAAGGCCTGGCAAAGCCAACGCCGGTGCTGCAGCATTTGGCCTATTTAGGGTTCAGGGTTTAGGGTTTAGACACTGCCCCCCGAACCCTAAACCCTAAACCTAAATCCCTAAGCCCTAAAATTCTCGGCCCTGTACCGAAGGAGGCTTGCCGGGCGGGCATAGCGCTCGCGGGATGTCTGCGTTTTATTGGATGAATTCGTGCGACCGTCATGCATAGATCAGGTTTTATTTCCCAGCCCATTTTCAGGTGTCGGTCCGACATGGCAGAGAAACCGATGGCACACCTGAACATGGCTTTTATATCGGGAGGGCTGCCTTAACTGAGAGAAGAGCTTTGGAATTGTCATGCAAGAAGGTGTGTTTTGTTTTGGTGCAGGGTTTCCGAACCCCACAGCAGCACTGTCCTTGACCTTCAACCCTTAGCCTCAAGAAACACCAAAAAGGCCCATGGGATGTTCAGGGTTTCTTGATTTGGTTTGAGTCCAGGGAGCGAAAGCAAGCTCAGGCTCGAAGCCATGACATGGAGGTTGAGATTAGTTTCGACTGCATCGTCATTTGCGAGGTGCAGCGAAACCCGAAGCCCTAAGCCCGAAACCCGAAAGCCTGAATGCCAAGCCACGCCAACCTCGTCTTCTCGAGGCTTCAGCTCTGACTGTTGGGGCCTAAGTTGAGGGTATAGGGTTTAGGATTTAGGATCTACTTCTTCACTGCCCAATGCGGGCTGTGAGGAGAACCGTCCTGTCCTTGAGTTCGGGGTTAACTGGTCGGGGTTTCGGGTTTGCAGGGTTTTTGGTTGTGATTTTCTCCTTACACTAAGAGTCCTTAATGGGGATTATGGTACCCTCTACTACCATCCCTATTAAGGACTGTTAGTGTAAGGGGGAGGGGGAACATCCCAAGTTGTTTTGGGATAAAGGCTTGGCACAAGGCGCTTCCTTTCGGGGGCAGCCCCCTGCACAACTCTCAGTCCACCCTGCCAGACCGTTGCCATTCAAGCACCAGCCACTTAGTCATGGGTTCCCCTACTAACCCGCGCCTAGGTCCCAGGTTCCGCCCCAATAGTTAAGGCTGCCTAAACCCTAAACCCTAAACCCTAAACCCTAAACCCTAAACCCTAAACCCCATGATCTAGGCTGCTGCAAGAGTCTCAGAGATTTACAAGCCGGGGAGAAAGGCTCCCTGGCAGAGCTTTGGGGGCCGAGGGGGCCTGGAGGGTTCTCGGCCGGCAGGCATCGGTTGTCTGAGATCTCATAAGGCTGCGAGCACCGGAGGCATCCTGTTTAGGGTTTAGGGTTTAGGGTTTAGGGTTTAGGGTTTAGGGTTTAGGGGTTCAGGGTACTTGTACAATCTCATGGTCCCTTAATGTGGCGTCTTACCTCCGGAAAGGGTTCCGAAGTAATGGGCCCTTGGTTTGTGTAGGGTATCTAAAGTTTAGGGTTTAGGGTTTAGGGTTTAGGGTTTAGGGTTTAGGGTTTAGGGTTTAGGTTATGTAATGGTTTCCAAATGAAGGGCCCATACTAGCCGAAGATGCAGTGCTTGTGAAAGGGTGTGTAGGGCCAAAAGACATTTGGAGGGTGCAGGGGTCCGCTTGTCGTTGTGTATGCACTGGGGCTTAAGTTTGAGTTTAGTTTTGTCGGTTGAGGGCGGTTAGGGCCGCAAGTCAAATGCAAAGCATTCAAGACTTTAATTTAAGGTTGAGGGGTTGTCGTTCCCTAAACCCTAAACCCTAAACACTCTCTATCCTATGTATATTTAATGGCTAATGGCTTCCCGGTTTTTCCACTAAAAATTCCCGGTTTTCCACCAAAAAATCCCGGTTTTCCAATAAAAATTACCGGTTTTCCACTAAAAATTCCCGGTTTTCCACTAAAAATTCCCGGTTTTCCACAAATCCCGGTTTTCCACCAAAAATTGCAGGTTTTCCACTAAAAAATCCCGGTTTTTCCACTAAAAATTACCGGTTTTTCCACCAAAAATTCCCGGTTTTTCCACGAAAAAATCCAGGTTTTCCACTAAAAACTACCGGTTTTCCACTAAAAATTACAGGTTTTCCACCAAAAATTCTTGGTTTTCCACTAAAAATTCCCGGTTTTCCACTAAAAATTCCCGGTTTTCCACAATCCCGGTTTTCCACCACAAATTCACGGTTTTCCAGTCTAAGTTCCCGGTTTTTCCACTAAAACTTGCCGGTTTTTCCACCAAAAACTCCCGGTTTTTCCACTAAAAACTACCGGTTTTTCCACTAAAAACTCCCGGTTTTCCACTAAAAATTCCCGGTTTTCCACTAAAACTTGCCGGTTTTTCCACCAAAAAATCCCGGTTTTCCACTAAAAATTACAGGTTTTTCCACTAAAACTTCCAGGCTTTTCCACCAAAAATTCCCGGTTTTTCAACTAAAAACTACCGGTTTTCCACTAAAAAATCCCGGTTTTCCACTAAAAAATCCCGGTTTTCCACCAAAAATTCCCGGCTTTCCACTAAAAAATCACGGTTTTCCACTAAAAACTACCGGTTTACCACGAAAAATTACCGGTTTTCCACAATCCCGGTTTTCCACCAAAAATTCACGGTTTTCCAATCTAAATTCCAGGTTTTTCACTAAAACTTGCCGGTTTTTCCACCAAAAATTCCAGGTTTTTCCACTAAAAATTCCCGGTTTTTCCACTAAAAATTACCTGTTTTCCACTAAAAATTCCCGGTTTTCCACTAAAACTTGCCGGTTTTCCCACCAAAAAATCCCGGTTTTTCCACTAAAACTTCCCGGTTTTTCCACCAAAATTTACCGGTTTTCCACTAAAAATTCACGGTTTTTCCACTAAAACTTGCCAGTTTTTACACCAAAAATTCCCGGTTTTTCCACTAAAAATTCCCGGTTTTTCCACTAAAAAACCCGGTTTTCCCCCAAAAACTCCCGGTTTTCCACTAAAAATTCCCGGTTTTTCCACTAAAAATTACCGGTTTTTCCACTAAAAATTACCGGTTTTCCACCGAAATTTTCCGGTTTTCCACCAAAATTTGCCGGTTGCTCGGGGGGCCTACTCTGGGCTGGCTTTAGGGTTTAGGGCCTACTCTGGGCAGGCTTTAGGGTTTAGGGCCTACTCGGTACTGGCTTTAGGGTTTAGGGCCTACTCTGGGCTGGCTTAGGGTTTAGGGCCTAGTCTGGGCTAGCTTCTGGGCTAGCTTTAGGGTTTAGGGCCTACTCTGGGCTGGCTTTAATTTAGGGTTTAGGGCCTACGCGGGGCTGGTTTTATTGAGGTTAGGCCCTGCTCTGGGCTGCCTTTTGGGTGTAGGGCCCACCCTGGGCGGCAGCCGACTGAACCAAAAATTTTAAGATTAAAACATAAAGTAAAATAATTTCATAATGTTATGGGATCCGATGGGTGGGTGGGTCGATATTCGATACCGGAGTAAGGAGCTCTACTAGTGAAACGCTTGGACTTGAGATGCTGAACCCTAAACCCTAAACCCTAAACCCTAAACCCTATTCCACTCAGTCCAGGGTTTTCATGCCACCGTCCGCATCTGACAGTCCACAGTCCCGACTGTCAGTTGTTTCTAAGTTCCTGAACCAACGAAGCAGCTTCACCTTGCCAGCTTGCATGCTCATGTGCCCTAAGCCCTAAACCCTAAACTCTAAACCCTAGACCCTAAACCCTAAACCCTAAACTCTAAACCCTAAACCCTAAACTCCTAACCCCAAACCTTGGGCCCCTACCCCGGCCACTCCTTCACAATGAGCTGGGCGCCGCCACTTTGTTCACGAGCGGGTCGAGAAGAGATGCCTCCGGATGCAGTAGTAGTGGAGCGCGGAAGCTTTGCACCTCTTTCCCAGCCGATGGATGCCCCTTGGTTTAGGGTTCAGGGTTTAGGGTTTAGGGTGTAGGGTTTCGGGTTTGGGGTTTAGGGTTTAGGGTTGTCAGTTTAGGGCGTAGGGCTTAGCGTTAGCGGCCTTCGGGCAGCACGTGGTTGCAGGGAAAATCCTCGTAGGCTGCGGGTGCATGCAGTACGGATGTTTGAACCCCCTTGAAGCCTAAACTTAGGGACTGGGCAGGTATACTGTAACCTTTTTGGTTACAACCAGAATCCTTGCATATAAACGGTCAGCCTTTTTTTGGGCTATGGTACTGAGCCCGTAGGCTAAACGCTCAACCCCGAAACCCCAAACAACGCGCAGCCACCTTTAGCTTGGACTCTTGGCTGGCTGCATAGGTGCCCATGTAAACCCTACACCCTCAACCCTAAAACGCCGAACCCCCCTTGTTGAAATATTTTTAGTAGGGAATGAGGGAGTTCGGGGCCCTATATATGCCCGTTTAGGGAGTGGGTATATAGGGCCCCTAGTTCCCCCCTTCCCTACTACGAACTAGGGGGAATCAGAGTTGTGGCCATAAGGTCATTTTACATGCCCATTTTGGAAGATCTAAGTCTTGGGTTGCAATCCGAACTCCTATAGAGCAGTCAGCACGGGCCACATCTTCAGCCAATTATGTCGAGACTGTTTCCGGGCTTCGGGTTGGGATCTTCCCCCTTACACTAAGAGTCCTTAGTAGGGATTCTCGTATCCCCTATCATAAGCCCTAGTAAGGACTCTTAGTACAAGGTGGAACATTTCAAGTTTCGGGTCCTAAACCAAAACCAAACAACCTCAAAATGCATTATTGCAACCGACTATGTCAACGAATACCAAGGAACCCTTGGGATTCAGAGTCAGAGTCCAGTGCCATTGGGTGCGGAGCTGTCAAACCCCTTTGCCCCCTCAGAGCCCCATGATCGAAGTTTTTCTTTATCATTCGAAACATGTTTTGGCGCATGAAAATCTCGTGAGAATCATAGTATACTACAGTGTAGTATGTTTTAAAGACAGTATAGTAAAGCATTGGTTTGTGCGTTTGAGGGATATCAGAGCACGTTGAAGGTAAAATTTCAAGACATTTTCGCACATAACATGTAGGCCTTGCCCAGGGGCGAACCGGCTCGGGTAGAGGAATCTGGCCTGTTTCAAGGAGAGGTGCGCGGGCATGTGGCTGACGGAATCTTCCCAAACTGAGCTTAATATGCAGGATTTAGGGCTGTCAAATAAGCCTAAACCATAACCCCAAACCTCAACCCTCAACCCTAAACAGACTCCTAGACCTAATTATGCAGTTTTAGGAACTACTTTCTGTGTTCGTGGTCTTTCATCTGCCGTTCCCAGAAGCGTAGCTTTAAGGCCACAAATAAGCTGGAGAACCTGAGGCCCCAACGCCCCGAACCGCCAAATGAACCCCGAACGCATTTCCACGACCAGCTTGCCAGTGCTCGCACGTACCATGATTCGTGAACCTGAGTGTTTTACAGGTTTAGGGTTTAGGGTTTAGGGTTTAGGGTTTAGGGTTTAGGGTATGTACAGGATTGCGGCCTACCTTCGCAGAAACAGAACTAACCATCACAACCCTTGAAAGTGTATTAACGATTGGAGCCAAAGCCCTGCACTACTTTGGAGGTTCATGGTACTTAGTAACCCGATTATCACCGTACTTCTAGCCCATGTATGACCCGACTAGGGTACTTAGGGGGGCTTAGAAGTGGGTTATCACCACACTCATAGTTGGTTACTATGTACCCTGAACCTCCAAGTAGCATTCCTTGGCAAGCTACGGATGGGGTCTCAGTTGCCTTTCCGCGCCATTCTGCTCCCGCCCCTTCTCGCCCAGAAAGGGGCTGCTGCTCCGCGTCAGTCGCGACTCGGCCCCCTGGGAACAGGGCCCTGTGATTTGCAAGTACCGCGAGGGCCTTCTCACTGAGACCTATAGGCCGTAAAGCCCTTTTTTCCCGCACAAGAGGAACCGTCACCACCCTCTATTTGTAGGTTCATGGTTAGTTAAACTAGTAGTGCTATGAGCACCACAGATTTGGTTACCAGCAAGGTACACGTGATTTTTGTTATCCTGCCTAAATCCCCAGTCATCTCTATCCGCGACTCTCGAAAACCAAAGACGATTTCAGGGTTGAGAGCTTGCACCTGTCAACCGCAAAGCCTGAAGCCTCAACCCAGAACCAGCCCTAGTAGTAATTCTTAGCCCAATCATAGCTGCACTTATAACCAAAGTGTAGGGAGGAGGGTACGTATCACAGCGAATAGAGCCTGCGACTTCCTCGCGGTACATCTGCAGCATCACGAGGTGACCAACCTCCCCTTAAGAAGGAAACAGTGTCAGGTGGGTACACCTAAACCCTAAACTCTCAACCCTAAACCCTAAAGTCTAAAGTCTAACCCTAAACCCGAAACCCAAAGCCCTAAACCCATTCACTGCTACGGCTACTACTACTACTACTACTACTACTACTACTACTACTACTACTACTACTACTACTACTACTACTACTACTATGACGACGACGACGACGACGACGACGACGACGACTGCGACTGCGACTGCGACTGCGACTGCGACTGCGACTGCGACTGCGACTGCGACTGCGACTACAACTACGATCACGACTACGACTACGGCTACGACTACTACTACTACTACTACTACTACTACTACTAGTACTAGTACTACTAGTACTTCTACTACCACTGCTACCACCACCTAGATGCGCAAGTGTAGTAGGCACCCTGCACCCTACACCCTTAACCCTCAACCCCAAACCCAATCTGGGGTCTAGGTAGGGTTGGGGTTTGGTATTTTGAATGCCAACTGGATGTTAAGCTCTGCAAGCCTATCCTGAACCCCAATCCCGTAACGCCAAAAGTACACCTACCTTTCAAACGCGCTAATCCCTGAACCGCAAAATCCAACCCTAAACTGTGCCCCAATCACGCGTAATTCGTAAGTCCGATACAACCGCACTTCCTTAGATGGCTTTGGTTCCCACCTGACAGCGCCCATCATGACAGCCGCGTCCCCGCCCTTTCTGTGAGGATCCTACCGCTGAGACGAAGCAACTCAACACTCAAGGGTCTTAGGGTTGTAGGGCTTTAGGGTCTTGGGCTTCGTGGTGTTAGGATATTGTGTTTCGCCGTACTGTAAGACCTCGCATGATCACAGGCCAACAACAGAAGCAGCTGATCCCTAAACCCTGAACCCTAACCCTAAACCCTAAAGTCCTTCCGGGACCTCCACCCGATTCCCTGCATTCGGAGGTAAAGAGCGTAGGGGTGAAGGTTCCCATCTAAGCCCCTTTTGAAAAATATGAGATAACTGCGCAAGAGGGCTTAGGGTTTCGGGTTTAGGGTCTCGGTTGTAGGGCGGAATTTCACTTTCCGGGTCCTCACCTGCTGTGCAGAGAAAGACGGGGTCCGGGTTCACGGCCTTTGTGATTTGAAGTATGTTGATGCTGGCTGCAGGTGAGGTGAAGCCTCATTCTCATTTTTCGTTGGTCTGTTCTCCTGTCAACCCTGAGCCCTCTTGAGCAAAAGCGTGTGCTCTTCTTCTTGGCTTACTGGGGGGGGGGGGGATCCCTAGTCCCGAGTTTCGGGTGTAGGGGTTTATGGCTTAGGGTCCTAAGCTCTTTGTATAGATTCATCCCTAAACCCTTTTTACAGCGAGTTATCTGGCCAATACAGTAGACTATGCAGGGCCTGTTTTGTATCCTGTGAGAGCTCGAAGCCTTAATCCCCCCTAGGCCCTAAGCCCCTGAATCCTAAACACTAAACCCCAAACCCTAAACCCTAAACCCCAAACCGCAAACCCTAAACCCCAAACCCCAAACCCTTAAACTTAAACCCTAAACCTTGTAAACCCTAACACCCATCAACCCTAAGCCTAAGCCTCACCCTAAACCCTTAAATCCCCTAAACTCCAAACCCCGGGCCCATGTTTTCAGGCTCCAGGGCTGTGGAGTTTCAGGGTGTTCGGGTGTGAGGGTGCCGGAATTTGGGGGTCTAGCGCTCTAGGTTCTTTCTGGGGTTCAGGGTCTGAAGTGCAGTTGACCCCTAAACCCTAAACCCTAAACCCTAAACCCTAAACCCTAAACCCTAAACCCTAAACCCTAAACCCTAAACCCTAAACCCTAAACCTAAACCCTACACCCTACACCCTACACCCTAACCCTAAACCCTAAACCACACCACACAAGCAGCTGGCGGAGGGCCTTGGTATGGGCGGCGCGCCGCCGACGGCTAGTACATAAGCCCGGCGGCGTCTGCCTGTCTGTTGGGCCTCCTCAGGGTCCTAGGGTCCTATACTCCCCCCCGGGCTTGCTTAGAGTTTAGGGTTTAGGGTCTAGGGTACAGGGTTTAGGGTTTAGGGTTTACGGCAAGGGTTTATGGTGTAGGTTTTTTTAGGGTTTAGGGTTCAGGGTTCAGGGTTTAGGGTTTGGGGTTATCTTGGCCTTTTTAACAAAGATGAGAAGGTGGGGAGGGGGGTGGAAGAGATATCCCATCAAGTCCCGTAAAGGGCGATAAACGGGGGGAGGTATATGGTATAGGACCGGATGATCAGCGTGCATGAGCGTCGGAAAGCCGGCGGCTGCATTTCATGGGACGCCAGGAGTGAGCCTGAAGCTTTTCTTGCTTTGGCCTTAGGTTTTAGGGTTTAGGGTTTAGGGTTTAGTGTTGAGGGCTTAAGTTCCCTGGGCGGTTATTGTGTTGGTTCAAACTGCAGAACCTTCGGATTTTGCAAGGCTTTGGCTTTTTGAGCCGAGGGTGGCTGCCTTGATATGGCGAGTTGCAGAAGCTGCAGCCAGAAGCAGCAGGATAGGGTTCAGGGTTTAGGGTTTAGGGTTTAGGGCTTAGGGTTTAGGGTTTAGGGTTTAGGGTTTAGGGTTTAGGGTTTAGGGTTTAGGGTTTAGGGTCTTAACAGAAAGAAAGGCCCATGTTAGAACCGAACTGACCGACCCGGGGCCATGCTTCTCGGTATGATCCTTGCAGCGTTTAGGGTTTAGGGCTTGGGCTTAGGACTTCGGGCTTGGGTTTTTGGGGTTTAGGGTTCAGGGTTTGGGGTTTTAGGGTTTAGGGTTCAGGGCTTGGGGTTTAGGGTTTAGGGCTCAGGGTTTGGGATTTCGGGTTTAGGGCTTGGTTTAGAAGTTGCTGGGTTGAGGGTTTGTAGGCTCTGGGGGCCTTGGTCTCGGGACATTTCTCAGGACTTTGGGCCTTCGTCATCCACAGCTCGTGATAACTAGGACCCAGTCTAGGCCCTTATTCCTTTTTTAGATTTAGGTTTCCTCAGAAGCCCTTTGTAATCCAAAAAGGTCGCCTTTTCATTCCTAGGTTACTCTTGGGTCTTGACAAACGTTGGGCGCCATTCCTGCCCGCTACCCAGAGCCACGCAGCTGGGTGGCACAATCTTGTTTGTTCTGAGGGGCCACGCACCAGCCTGCCTCCATGCGAGCGCGCGACGAACCATTTAACAGGAGAGACCTCTCCTGAGGTTCGCAACGCCCTTGTACAGCCCGGACAGTTGGATTTGCCCTCGCCTTTTCAGAACATCTTTTGGAGATCTTCGTGACTTGTCTAGAGGTCCAGCAGGTTTTTTGGCCAGCCTCTGTGATCTGTGGCGAAGGGCCTGCCTGCTGCGAAGATCTCGGGGCGCTTGCCAGGGTCGGCTGCTTCACCGCATAGCCCGGTGCGGCACCAGGGTGTGGGGTTTAGGGTTTCTAGGGTTTAGGGTTTAGGGTTTAGGGTTTAGGGTTTAGGGTTTAGGGTTCTAGAGGTGTACAACATGGGTCCTCGCGTTCGGGAGGTATGTAACATGGGCCTTCGGGTTCTAGAGGAAGAAAGGGCTCCAACATCCCAGGGCCCCCGCAACACCCTAAGACCCCAACCCTGAAGCTCAAGGGGCCCTTGTAGCTGCTGGTGCCCTAAGATACAGAGGCTAGGTCCCATCAGGGTTTAGGGTGCAGGGTTTAGGGTTTAGAGTTTCGGGTTTCTTTTGCAACCCTAAACCCTAAGCCCTAAGCCCTAAACCCTAAACCCTGCAACCTACACCCAAGAGCCAAGCAGGCCCAACTAAGCCAACGAGCATTAAACCCCGAACGCCTGAACATGGCAAAGTCGCCCCAGCTTCCTGAGAGACCATGAGTCCAGGAATCCTTAGGGTTTAGGGTTTAGGGTTTCGGGTTTAGGGTAAAGCCCTCTGATTTCCTAGAAAGCCTAACCCCCTACTAAGCCCGCTTGTCGCATCCCTTCGGCGGAAGGACATGTGCCCTTGCAGGGCGGGCGCCCAGTACTGACAGTAGACAACGGTTTAGAGTTTAGGGTTTAGGGTTTAGGGTTTATAGTTGAATTTTGGTTTCAGAGCTTCAATGTGCAAATTTTAGGCTCAGGGCGTTCGCAAGAGGGGTGGGAGCCCAAGTGGCCTGATCCCTAACACCGAAAGCCAGAAGCCCAAATCCGAACCCTGGCCTAAATCCTAGACCATCCTAAGCCCTAAACCCTAAACCCTAAACCCTAAACCCTAACCCTAAACCCTAAACCCCGAAACCCTAAACCCTAAACCCCAAAACCCTAAACCCTAAACCCCAAACCCTAAACCCTAAACTCTACTGGGTTTTTGGTGCACCTCGGGGGTGACAGCAGGCCTTGGTAGGGAGAGCCCACCTGCCGAAGAACCAGTGCAGTGGAGCATATGTACGTGAAGGACCCACCTGTTTAGGATTTAGGGTTTAGGGTTTAGGGTTTAGGGTGTAGGGTGGACTTTTGGGAAGGCTAAGGTACTGAGTCTTCTTCAAGACGGCAATGGCCCTTCCTGGTTTGTCTAAAAGGGTTGGTCCTTTGACTTCTCCCACAGGGGGATGAGGATCCAACGTCGGCCACCGCCCGCAGCGCCTCAAAAAAAGCGCAGCCCAAGGTGCGGGCGGCTCTGCATGTGTAGGGGCTTCGGGTTTAGTTTAGGTTTTGGGTTTAGGGTTTAGGGTTTAGGGTTTAAGGTTGGGGTGTTGAGGGTTTAAGGTTGAGGGTTGTGCAAGAGGGACTGGACTGGATACTCAACTTGAAACTCAATCTTAGACACCCAACCTCTTCAATCCCAGAACCCACCCCACGCTCCAAGCCTTACCTAAACCAAAAGTCTCGTGAAAGCATTGTTTCTACCTTGTCAGCCGTGGGTTTTGAATTTGACAACCGGGCTTTACCTGTAGAGACGGTTTAGGCTTGACGCGTTCTGTTTTTGGATACCTCGCTTTAGGGATGGGTTGTGAGAAAGACAAAGTTAGGTACCAAAGCAAGGGTTTAGAGTTTGGGGTTTAGGAGGTTAGGGTTTAGGGTTTAGGGTCCTTCAACCCTAAACCTTCTAGGTACATCTTTTGTTAGGGTTTGTAGACGCAGCTGCCGCACAACGCGTGCAAGGTGTATCTCCCTACCTTACTGGGGAAGCCTAAACCCTAAACCCTAGACCCCAAACCCTAACTAAACCCTAAACCCTAAACCCTGGACCCTTTCGGCCCTCTTTGCCCTTTCTTCGGCTACAGCGCAGAGCGTGTCCGTAGCCGACACGAGCCGCTGTCGCCATGCCCGGGGCTTTCAAGGGTTTAGGGTTTAGGGTTTAGGGTTTAGGGTTTAGGGTTTAGGGTTTAGGGTTTATAAGGTGTAGCGTTTAGAGCTTTCAAGGGCTTACCTTGGCTTGCGACACATCAAAGGTTTAGTCTTTCTTGGGCGTTTTGGGTTTAATTGTTTTAGGCCGTTTGGGGCGGTTGGAGCTTCTGAGTTTGGTGGAGCCCGAAACCCTACAGAACAACAGTCTGTGAAGCCTTCTGTCTCGGGCTTAAAATGTTGGAGCCTTGCGT
Organism: Symbiodinium natans; assembly: GCA_905221605.1. Taxonomy (NCBI): domain Eukaryota; class Dinophyceae; order Suessiales; family Symbiodiniaceae; genus Symbiodinium; species Symbiodinium natans. The sequence goes on from CAJNDS010002302.1 coordinate 963,016, forward strand.
GGTAGATTACCCTCCATCATAAACCCTAAACCCCAAACCCTAAACCCTAAACCCTGTGGTTCAGGGCTTGGTGTTCCCGTTTAGGTCTCAGGAGTTGGGGTATGGGGTTTGGATTAAAGGGCTTCGGGTTTAGGGTTTAGGGTTTACTGTTTAGGGCCCTGGGGTTGGCGATGCTTTAGCCACGCAGGGGTGTACAGGGCATGAAAAAACATGCAGGGAACACTGCGGACCGTAGCTTCCTGTGGACTCCACAGCATGGGTGAGTTTGGGTTTAGGGTTTAGGGTTTAGGGTTTAGGGTTTAGGGTTTAGGGTGTAGGGTTTAGGGCTTCGCCCAGCGCCTTGGGCCCTGGACTCACAGGACGACCACATCCTGAGCTGGGTCCAGTTGTGAAAGTGAAAGGAGGATGGTGCGCGCATTTGGAAAAGGATTGCTGGAACGTGACACACGACGAGGACAAGCTGACAAAAGCCCTATCGACGAAGATCACCGTGAAAGGCGACAAGCCCTGAATACAAGGGACCGAAGGGTACCTTGCCTGGAGTTGGGTCTCTATAACGCCCTAAACACTCTAAACAACCCAAGCAGCCTGAACACCCTAAACCCCCTGAACCCCCTAAGCACCCTATAAACACCCTAGACACCCCTAAACCCCTTAAACCCCCTAAACCACCCTAAACCACCCTAAGCCACCGTAAACATCCTGTAAACCTTACTTGGGGGTTTGCCTTAAGTTCAGCTTGCGACCACCCATGAGCCTACGTGCAGTTGGGTTTCTAGGACCCAGAGTAGGCGCACGGGTTGAGGGCTTTAGGGCTACTAGGGTGTTTTGTTGGGGTTTTTAGGGTTTCCTTATAGTAGTTTTGAGCTTGGGTTTAGGAGGCTTTTAGGGCTCATGAAAAGGGCTTTGCTCTTGGGGGTAGCTGAAGGGTGCGAGTTCCCCCATATCTTCTAGGGTTCTTCAGGGAGGGGGGTTCAAGGGCCTCAGGAAGCTTCGGCAAGCTTAGGGAGCCTCAGCGAGTAGCAGGGAGTATTGCGGAACCTTGGGTTACATACACCCCCCCTCCCCCCTTGAACCCCCCTCCCTTTAGAACCCCAAACGAAACCCGAAACCCTAAGCCCTAAGCCCTAAAAAGCCCTAAGCCCTAAAAGCCCCAAAAGCCCCAAAAGCCCGAAACCCTAAACCCCAAACCCTCCCCATAAGAACCCCATTAAAGGTCGTTGTGGAGCAACACCTCCTACGAGGGGCAGCGGCCTCTGTCGGAGGGAGGCAATTGAAGGCCTCTGGCTTGAGAGGTGGTTTGGGGCTTAGGATTAAGAGTTTAGGGTTTAGGGTTTAGGGTTTAGGGTTTGGGGCTTAGGATTAAGTGTTTAGGGGCTTTGGGGGGTTTAGGGGTTTAAGGGTTTTTAGGGGTTTCAGGGGTTTTAGGGGTGTTAGGGGGTCGAATCTTCTCATACCCCACGTGCCTCAAGTACCTCTGATGTTCGTCGCGTTATGCCTCTGCTATGAGGTTTCAAGTTTCGGGCCGTGGATTGCTACTGAACCCCTAAACCCTAAACCCTCAGCACGAATGTGGGGCCGATGTGTGATGCGACTTCCGAAGGGCCTTAGGCCTCCCTCGGCCTTTTCGAGACCTAGGGTAGTAGGGTTTAGGGTTTCGGGTTTAGGGTTCGGGTTTAATTAGGGTTGAGAATGCAGAGTTTAGGGGGGGGGGGGGGTGAAATGCTTTGCACCAGCACTTCTCCAAAAAAGTACCTGCCCAGGACCCCAGTACGAAATTGAACCAACAAAAAAATCCAAAAGCCCGCAACCCTGAACCCCCAACCCTCAAACCCTAAAACCCTAAACCCCTAACCCTAAACCCCCAACCCTAAACCCCTCAACCCCCTCCTCCCCCCCCCCCCTTCGCCCGTGATGTGAAGCAGGGTTTATATTACTGTTATTGGTGAGTGTATATAAGGTTCCTTTTTCATATTGGTGAGTGTATATATATATATATTGGGTGCCCTTCTGGGATACAAGGAAGATATACCCTACTTCATGTGGCCTCAGAGAAGCCCAGGCCCAGCAAGAACGAATGGTACGAAGGTGAAGGCAAATTTACGTTGGCATCCCAGTCCCTCCAGTCCTTTCGGGCTTTTTGGGGTTCAAAGGGGTTCCAAGGGTTTTATAGGGGTTTTATTGGATTTGTTGTTTTAATGGGGTTTATAGGGTTTATAGGGGTTAAAGGTTTTTCGGGGTTTATGGGGGGTTTATAGGGGTTTAGGGCTTGCAGGGGCGCATAGGATTTTAGGGTTTTTCGGGGGGGGGGGGGGGGGGTTGGGGTTTGAAGGTTGCAGGCTTGGGGGTTACAGGGTTAGATGGCGTTATAGGGTTTAAGCGTGGTGGTAGGCCAACTGTAGGACCTTGGGATATTATTTCCTGTCTTACCTTCAGGGCCAAGTTGACTCCGTGAACCTTCGAGGGGTCGCTGGCTTTAGGGGTTAGGGTATTTAGGGTTTGTTCTTTACCTGAAGAACCCCAAGCCTACAAGGGCTTTTATCAAAACAACCTACAAAAAAAGTAGGCTTAGGGTAGGGTCTAGTAGTGCAAGAGGGTTCCTGGCTTCAGGCCTGTCGTTCTGAACGGCCATTCTGGCAGCTTTCTCGCTTATAGAAGGAGCCTCCAGGCATGCTTTCCCACATAGGGCTCTAGGGGTGATATAGGGGTTGTAATTAGGGTTTAGGGTTTAGGGGTTTAGGGGTTTAGGGCTTCGACAAATTCACCAAGGGTTGCAGATTGACGGTGTAGGGCCTCACTCATCAAAGCAGCCGCCGCGACGGACTTCTTTTGCAAAGCCCCTGGGTTTAGGGTTTAGGGGTTGTCTTGGTTTTGGGTTTTGGGTTCGGAATGGCTCCCAGCTCTAAACCCCCAAACTCGAAGTAACTCGTTCTAAGCAGGGGGATAAGAACCGTGAATGCGACCAGGGGCCGAAACACTAGACCCCAAACTCCAACCCCAAACATGTTTTAGGGTTTAGGGTTTAGAGTTTAGGGTTTAGGGTTTAGGGTTTAGGGTTTAGGGTTTAGGGTTTAGGGTTTAGGGTACCTTCTTCAAAAGGGTTCTGAGGTATGAGCCCTTGGGTTCCTATAGCATCTTTACGGGGTATATGAGTATCTCCCATAATCGGGCACCTCCTTTTTAACTCAAACAGAATAGAAACGCATTAAAGGGACCTCCAAAAAAGGTACCCCCTATTTTCGGAAACCCCCCCATCTACCCAAATACAGTAGAATCCCGTTCAAGCAACGCCCCAAAAGGGAACCCCTATTTTCGGAATCTAAGGGTTCCCGAATGAAGGGGCTGTGGCTTCCTTTCCTCTCAGGTTTCCAAATGGCGTCGTTTACGTGGGACAGTCGGGTCCTGAGACGGTCCCAGGAAATTTGCTTAAAACCCTAAACCCGAAACCCTAAACCCTAAACCCCAAGCCCTTCATTTATTTATTTATTTTTTTTTTTTTTGGGGGGGGGGGGGTTCCTAAGCAAATAGCAGTTGAGGGCTTAAGAGGTTTAGCCACCCACTTGACTCAGCGGTTCAGGGTCTGGGGCCAGGGGTGTTGAGGACGGGTCTGTTGGCCTCAGTGGTTTCATTTCGACCCAATAAACACCCTTAAGCCCTAAAGCCATAAAACCCCTCGGACACAAAAACCCCTAAACCCTAAAACCCTAAACCCCTGAAACCTCAAATCCCTGAAGCCCTAAAGCCTAAAACCCTAAAACCTGAAGCCCCTGTAACTAGCCTAAACCCTAAAACCTTGAGCCCCTGTAAACCCTAAACGCTGAACCGGGCGGTGCACTGCACCCGAAGTTGGGCAGGGTTGAGTCTTCAGAACCTAAACCCCAAACCCCAGAAGCCTCAACCCTCTGTGACGTAGGTTTTAGGGTTTTAGGGTTTCGGGTTTAGGGTGTTTCTTTGGTTGCATTCCAATAGAGAAAGGTTCAGGGGGGTGAGGCTGCCTAGTTAGCCCTTTTCTGGGACCCTGGCGTGTGGGCACGGAGGAACAGTCTGGGGTTGCGGGTTCTCTTTTCTAGAGATTGGGGGGGGGGGGGGGGGGGGGGGGGGGGGGGGCCCCCTAGGTTGGTGTTTCCGTGGTGTGTGTTGTGTGTGTGTGTGTGTGTGTTGTGTGTGTGTTGTGGGTGTGCGGTGTGCGGTGTGCGTGTGCGTGTGCGTGTGCGGTTTCTTGTGGCGTTTGCGTGTGCGTGTGCGTGTGCTGATGCGTGTGCGTGTGCGTGTGCGTGTGCGTGGTGTTGTGGTGTGTGTGTGTGTGGTGTGTTTTTGTTGTTTGTGTGTGTCTCTGTTGTGTCTCTGTGTGTCTCTGTGTGTGTCTGTGTGTGTCCTGTGGGTTGTCTGTGTGTGTTTCTTGTGTTGTGTCCTGTGTGTGTGTGTGTGTCTGTGTGTGTGTGTGTGTGTGTGTGTGTGTGTGTGTCTGTGTGTGTCTGTTGTGTGTCTGTGTGTCTGTGTGTCTGTGTGTCTGTGTGTGTGTCTGTCTGTGTGTGTGTGTGTGTGTCTGTCTGTGTGTGTGTCTGTCTGTGTGTCTGTGTGTCTCTGTGTCTCTGTGTCTCTGTGTCTCTGTGTCTCTGTGTCTCTGTGTCTCTGTGTCTCTGTGTCTCTGTGTCTCTGTGTCTCTGTGTCTGTGGTGTGTGTGTGTGTGTGTGTGTGTCTGTGTGTGTGTGTGTGTGTCTGTGTGTGTGTGTGTGTGTGTGTGTGTCTCTGTGTGTGTCTCTGTGTGTCTCTGTATGTCTCTGTGTGTCTGTGTGTGTCTGTGTGTGTCTGTGTGTGTGTGTTCGTGGTTTTGGGAATGCAGGTTTGTTTGTCGTTTTGTTGTTTTTGAGGGGGGGGTTCTTAGGCATCCTCTCTTTTGGGACATGCAGTCATGCAGCCTGCGGCTTAGTACTCACTTCCGCTCTCCGTCTCAATGGAGGAAGATGCCTTCAACCAGAGGCCTCAAAGGGTGCTCTTGCATCCTTACTTGGAAGCCCTGTTGACATAGTAAGTAGGGTCAGCAAGGTAGGTTATGGGGATTATCAATAGGGATTCTGCGTAGACTTACTAAGTCAATAAAGCATCGAAGTAAACCTATCACTCAAAGGTTAATGGGTTCTTCGAAGTAGGGGGTACAGGAAGTCCAGGAAAGTCCCAGCATAGACTGACTCTGCCCACCCCGACTTCCCCCTCGATGGTGTCGGCAGGTTTCGCAAAGGCGAGTTCCACGGGCAGGGCGCCCTCGCGAAGGCCTCAGTTAAGGACGAAGGAGTCTGGAGTAGAGGGGTTTTGGGGTTGAGGGTGTGGAGTTTCGGGTTTAGGGTGTCCCTGAACCCTAAACCTTGATTCACCACACTGGGATCTCCAGAGAAGGAGGTTCGGTTGAAGGAGACGGGAATCAAACCGATCACTTTGCCGCTGTGGCCAGCCCTTTGTGTTTCGATGTTCAGTGTGAACGGGTTTGACCACCCCCCCCCCCCTCCCCCTTCCCCCCCCTTCCCTTTCCCCCCCCTTCCCCCCCTCCCCCTTCCCCCCCCCCCCCCCCCTTCCCCCCCCTTCCCCCCCTCCCCCCCCTCCCCCCCCCCTTCCCCCTTCCCCCCCCCTTCCCCCCCCTTCCCCCCCCTTTCCCACCCTTCCCCCCCCTTCCCCCCCCTTCCCCCCCCCCCCCCTTCCCCCCCTTCCCCCCCCCCCTTCCCCCCCCCCCCCCCCTTCCCCCCCCCCCCCCCCTCCCCCCTTCCCCCCCTTCCCAGACCCGCGCCACCCACACCGACAGAGTTTTGCGGCTACCCTGTCTTTGCTAATAATCCCTTCCCCCAAATCCCCCCCCCTTTTAAGGTTTACTTTTCAAGCCCTTCTTCCCCCCCCTTACCCCCCCCTAACCCCCGTCCTGTCTCTGTAGGGGTTTTAATAGGGACAGACACGGGATCGGTATTTGGGGCCGGGGGGATTTTTATATTAGGGGGTATTAATATTAGGGGGAACGAATTATTCCGTTGTATAGCCCGCGATACAGCCGAAAAGCGATCACGCGATAGTCACGTGATGTCTTTTTTTGTTTGAGGTAAACGGCGTGCGGGGTTACCGGGCCACTCTGTTTGGTAAGTCAGCGTCACCCTTTAGCCTCAGGGCCCATGTACCGTATACCTCAAAATGAAAGATGGGTATACCCCTAAACCGATTTGGCTCGGAACTCCCGTCAGGCAGACCTAAATCCCTAAACCCTCTAAAAGCCCGTAAGCCCTCATCCTCGGGATCTTCCCCCTTCTACTAACATTCCTCAATAGGGATTATAGTACCCTATCATAATCCCTTTTAAAAACTGTTTGAAAAAGGGGAAAGCCCCAACCTCAACCTCTAACCCGGAATCAGGTACATGAACCCGCCGGGAGCTATGCGGAGCTTTATGAAAGTTGCTGTCGCTTTTGGTACCTCCTCGGTTTCCCGGAGAAGGAAGCCCGTTTCCTCCAGTCCTCGGTTTTGGGGTTTTGGGGTTGAGGGCTTTCTCCTAAACCCCAAACCCCAAACCCCAAACCCCAAACGACGCAAGTCCGACCGAACCCCAAACCCCAAACCCCAAACCCCAAATCCCAAACCCCAAAGCCCAAAGCCCAAAGCCCAAAGCCTGTGCCGGCATCTGAGGTCTACCCGAATGGCGGCAGATATCAAGCGACGTGCGAGCCTCAAGCCCTTCCAACCCGAACCCGCTTCAGGGTTTCGGGGTCGTCGGCTCTAAGCCTTAACCCTAAACCCTAAACCCTAAACCCTAAACCCTAAACCCTAAACCCTAAACCCTAGACCCTAGACCCTGAACCCCCTAAACCCTGAACCCTGAACCCTGAAACCTGAACCCTGAACCCTGAACCCTGAACCCTGAACCTTACATTCCACACCGAAAGCCACCACATCCTCGAGACTGTAATGGGGAGGAGCCCCTGGACCGACAGCAAAAAGCGGGAGCACTTGGTGAGGGTTTAGGGTTTAGGGTTTAGGGTTCAGGGTTCAGGGTTTAGGGTTTAGGGTTTAGGCTTTAGGGTTTAGGGTTCAGGTTTTTTGTGGCTTTCAAGGCACCAGCAGGGTGCCTTCACCCAGCATGGTGAAGATAGGCCATGATGTTTATCTGGCTCAAGCCTCGAGGATTTTGCGTGATCTCAGGATGCCGGGTTTGGGGGCTTATGGTTTTGGGGTTTAGGGTCTAGGGTTTAAGGTTTCTTTTCCTAGGTGGGATGACGGGGATCCTTAAAAACGGAACCCTTCTTGACCCACTTCTGGCTCCTCTTACACATGGACCTTATTCACGGGGTCTTTCTCCCCAGGGGTCCCCCTGAGCCTATCCCCTAGCTCATAGGTTTGGGGTTTCAGTTTTGAACATGTAGGGCTTCGGCTGAGGGGTTGCGGGGGCTTAGGTTTCGGTTTTGGGTTGAGGGTTTTGGACTTCGATTTCGGTGTAGGGCTTGGGGTTTTAGATGTTGGTGTTGGGGGCCTAGGTTTGGGCTTGCGGTTTAAAGGGTTTAGAGACATCAGGATGTAGGGATTGAGACCCTGAGTAGAAGCACGAATTCTCCCTAGACCCAACCCTGCCGCTAGTCCTGACGCCTCAGCCTCTCCTAGAGTGTCGGGCTTCGGTAGACGGCTTTACAGTTTAGGGCTCCATTGCTAAGATTACCTGCGGGTTACTTCTGCCACTGGGCCTCTCGGTTTAGGCTTCTTGTTCTTGAAAGTTTTAGGGTTTAGGGGGGGGGAAGACCTCTGGGTCGGAAACTCTAGGCTTGGGCCCTACAACCCAAAAAAGGCTGCAGGTAGAACCTGGACCCTAAACCCCAAAACCCAGAAACCCTAAAACCTGAAAATCCCAACCCTACACCCTCAAACCCTAAAACCCCTAGAACCCTAGACTCCGCCCTCGAACGTGAGAACGCTCCACCTGCCCTAAGGTGGGAGAGGGGCTACGCCGTCGAGGGCAGGCCGACACGGGCCTGTTGCGGCATGTCAACCTTTCGCCCATCAAACCCGTGGCTGTCTTAGGGTTTAGGGTTTAGGGTTTAGGGCTTAGGGTTTAGGGTTTAGGGTTTAGGGCTTCAGGAATACGGGCACAACTAGGGAATGAGGGAATGAGGCACCCAATATCCCCCTATATATGCCCTTTAGGAGATTATGTAATGTAGGGTACCTAATTCATCCGAATTCCCCATTCCCTACGACGAACCAGGGGGTTTTCCTGGAGCTCCGCCATCAAAATCTCTTTAGGTCTGGGTGAAACCCTAGGATATGGTATGTCTTCCATTCTTGTCTTCAGGGGCAACTCCTTCTTTGGGGTATTCTAATCCCTATAAAATCCCAAAGGCTAACCTTTAATCCCCCCAGTTTAGGACAACTAAGTTGTTGTACAAGTCCACAGAACTGGACCCTGGGCCCAACAAGTTTCTACAGTATTCCAGGCTGGCGGCTTCGGGGCCCTTGTCCGAAACCCTCAGCTTTGTAGGCCCATAAACCCTTAGATTTCAAAGAGCAGAAGCAGAACTTGGTGACCTGATGCCCTGGCTAGTCTGACAGGGCCCTGCCTAGCCCTCCCCGCACTCTCCTACTGCCAGAATCGTTAGGGTTCTTAAGAGCTCAACTTAAATTGGGTTAGCAGGTACCCTGAACCTCCAAGTGTGAAGTGCAGGTATGTGTTCAACGACGGTTTGCTCTACGAGGACAAGAACTGGCAGTACGTGTGCCGTGCTCAGAACGTCAAAAGCCACTTCTAAGCTTCATTGGCTTATTGTTTATGGCTAACTTTGGGGGTATAGCTGAGGCTACATAGAAAATGGATCAGCATAGTCGGTGCTGGGGAACCATAAGCGCGAAACCTTAATTCAATCAGGCAGCGGCATCGCTGGTTTGACTGCTTGGGGGGCGCTTGAATTGGGTTCGAAGGTACAGGATTTGGATTGCCTCTGAGGCTTGCTGCTTGAATCCCCAAACCTATAAAACCTAAGTTTCATCTGCATGTCGGATGCTGTGTACTTGTCCGCCATCTTGGCCATGTGGAAGTACACGAGGCTCGCCATTGTGCGGCTGGCTGTAGGCACATGGTCCTTGATGTCGCGCAGTTGCCCGCAGACACTGACTACGGCTCAGCATGTGGGCAATGCGCCCTACCAACGTGAATTCCTGTTGCTCTGTGCTCATGATATGGACTTCAGCGCGACGCTGGGAGGAGCTCTAGATGGCAACTCAGGGATTACCACGGCGTATGTAGGGTTTAGGGTTTAGGGTTTAGGGTTTAGGGTTTAGGGTTTAGGGTTTAGGGTTTGGGGCTAGGGTTCCGTGTTGTGCTGCTGTCTCTATCGCTTGTCGGCCCGGTCTCGAAGCTCAGGAGAGCTCCTAAACCCTCGCCCTAAACCCTAAACCCTAAACCCTAAACCCTAAACCCTAAACCCTAAACCCTAAACCCTAAACCCTAAACCCTAAACCCTAAACCCTAAACCCTAGCCCTAAACCCTAAACACTAGAAGTTTCATGGCGTTGGGTGGCAGGCTTGATTCGCAGCTGTCTGTGAAGGTTGTTAATTTTCAGTAGGTTTTTGGGTTCCAGTATGTCTCGCGAGTAAACGTTTGCGAAACAGAAGTGTGTGCGAAACAAGCCATAAACTAGGACCCTCTGAACCAAAACCCTAGCTCTAAACCCCAAACCCTGAACCCTAAACCCTAAACCCTAAACCCTAAACCCTAAACCCTAATTACACCTCACCCGCAAAAGAACTCTCTAAACGCCCTGAATCACACAGACAAGGTCCCAGGGTGATCGGCGCTTCTACACCGAAGTGAAAGAAGGTCTGCGCCTCTCTGCGTCGCGTGTTTTGCTAATTCCTTGAGGGATTAAGGGTATTTAGGGTTTAGGGTTAGGGTTTAGGGTTTAGGGTTTAGGGTTTAGGGTTTAGGGCTTAGGGCTTAGGGCTTAGGGCTTAGGGTTTAGGGTTTAGGGTTTAGGGTTTAGGGTTTAGGGTTTTATAGGGATAAGGGGATAGGGTCTAGGGTTTAGGGTTCGCTGTGTGGGCGTGTTTTTTCAATCGCGCACGGATCGCGCAAATACGGTCTGAGTAATCGGGCATAACCAGCTATATGCACCAAGGGTCCATATGAGAAAGAGTGTTTTTTCTCATCAGGATTGGAGAAATTCAAGTACTTAGTAGTAGAGTAGGTAACCTTTAACCTTTTTGGGTTAATATATTCCCCTTATAATCCCAAAGGTTAACCTTTAAAACCCCTAGGTACTGGACAGCTAAGAGTATAGGGTTTACGGGTTAGGGTTTCCTGGATGTTTTTGTCAACATCGGGTTTCAGGGTTTGCTCTCGGAACAGGTTCCATGACAACAAAGCTCTTTGCGGAATGACGGTGCCATTGGGCCTGAAAGCCCTCGGCGCCTTGTGAATTAGGGTAGGAATGTCTTGGCGCTTTTGAAATTTTGGTCATACCACTACAGACCACCCCCCCCCCCCCCGCGAGGCCCTATGATGAAATGCAAAACCCCTGCGAGTGCCAAATCCTGGAAGGGTTAAAGTGCTTCTTTTGTGAGTCGGTCCTGTGGCAACCCGATACCCCCAAAACCCAAAACCCTAAACCGTGCACGGCTTAACTAATCAGGGTTTAGGGTTCAGGGTTTAGGGTTTGGGGGGGATGGCGTGGACGATCATGGTCGTGTGAACAACATGTCCCCTGGATGGACAGTACGAGGTTTCCGAGGCTCCACATGCCCATTCATGATTCTGAGAGCGGCCTCCACATCCCGTGGGGGTTTCTGGTTTCTGGGAACCTCAAGCCACAGATGTAAGGTGCCTGTGGCCCCAGGAAGGATATGGAAGCTGCGAGCATGTCCGTAGGCAACCCTACAAAGAGCGGCCCCCTGAAGCTTAAACCCGAAGCCGCATGAATTCGATAGGGAACCTCTTCTCTGAACCCTTTAGGGTTTAGGGTTTAGGGTATAGGGTTTAGGGTTTAGGGTTTAGGGTTTAGGGTGTAGGAAGCCCAAGATGGTGAAGGTCTGAAACCTGCTGGCGAGACACTGCTGACCAACGAGAAGGCACGGTCGGCAATCCATCCTGTGCTTGCGGGAGTTTAGGGATTAGCGTTTAGGGTTTAGGGTTTAGGGTTCAGGGTTCAGGGTTTAGGGTTTAGGGTGTAGGGCTTAGGCCTTAGGATGTGGGGTGGAGGGTCTGGGGATGTTGGGATCAGGTTGACTTCAATAGTGTGGGTAGCTCTCTTGATTCAGGTGCCCTGTGTGGGCCCTTCTTTTTCAATATCTAGGGGTCGCAGGACCCAAAGAAGCACCCTTATGTAGAGAACTTGGGGCCCTAATTGTTACAATCCTTGTTGGGCACATTGGGGGGGGGGGGGGGGACCATTCGAAATCACTGCTTTGCAAGGCTACAGAACCAAGAATTACCCTAAACCCTAAACCCTAAACCCTAAACCCTGCAGAGGCCGAAGACTTGACATGGACATTTTCTCTTTCCTCCCCTGAGGCTCTTGGGCCCTCGAATCCTAATCCCTAATCCCCTAACCCCTCACCCCCCTAAACCCTAAACCCCCCAAAACCCTAAATCCCCTAGACCCTAAATCCCCTAAACCTTGCACCCGAAACCTTAAGCCCCTTAAACCTTCACCTAAACCTCCCTCAACCTTAGACGCTCAACCTTAAACCCTGGTCCTAAGCCCTCTCTATGTCTTGGAGCCTAGTGGTCCACCCCAGTAGGCCTTGCAGCCTGAGTGTTTTGGGGGGGCTCAAGGTTCAGGGTTCAGGGTTCAGGGTTTAGGGTTTAGGGTTTAGGGTTTAGGGGTGTAGAGTTTAGGGTTCAGGGGCATGGGCTTTTAGGGTGTAGGAGGTTTCGGGTTTAGGGGTTCAGGGTCTAGGGGGGTTTAGGGATTAGAGGGGTAGGATGTGAGGTTTAGGGCTTTGTGGTGCTTTACTGCAACTTTAGATCCTTATCCTTTTGGGGTTTTTTGTGTTTCTTGATATGGCAGCTAAAAAAAAACTTAATTTCTAGCTACTTCTGAGTGCAGCCAAGAGGGTAGCGAAGTCCTCTTCGCTGAGGTGCCCCCGCCAATTCCGAAGGGCACCTACGACTACGGTGCTGCTTCCGGCGATAGTCTTGCTGGTTCTTAGTCGGGAATGAGGGAATGAGGCTTTGTAGTGCTTTACTGTAACTTTAGATCCTTAGCCGTTTTGGGTTTATTGGGTATCTTAATAAGGCAGCTAAAAACTTAATTCATAGCTACCCTTCTGAGTGCAGCCAAGGCTGGTTCTTAGTCGGGAATGAGGGAATGAGGTACCCAATGTCCTGCGATATATATGATTATGTAGCGTATCCGAAACCCTAAACCCGAAACCCAAGAACCAGGGGTAGTTTTCGTGGTGCTGTGGGACTTGAGGTTTTTTTCGCTACCGCGCCACTGCCATCAGTAGTTTCTTCTGTGTTTTGTGTTTTGGGTTTTGGGTTTAGGGGTGCAGGGATAGTACGGGTTACACGGTACTAGGGTTGTGGAGTTTCCAGTCTCTAAAGTTTAGGGTTTTGGGTGGACATGAACTGTTGAAACTCCCCATCAGCAGCCGATTTGATAATCCCAGCCCTGCAACCTCCAACCCTAAACCTCAAACCACTAACCCTAAAACCCTAAACCCCAAACCCTAAGCCCTAGCCTAAACCCCAAATCCCTTAATCCCCTGAAACACTAAAAGCAAACCATGTAGCCGAATGAGCAAGTTTTCATGAACCTGTCAGCGTTGCAGTTCAAGACTTCATGCAGGCGACAATTGCTCAACCTAATAGCTTGGATTCATGGTACGTAGTGTAGTGATAACCCACGCACAAGCTCCTTAAGTACCCTGAATTCGGTTCTACCCTACCCCTAAAAGGCCGTTAGGGAAACTGCTAAACTTAACTTTGGTCCTACTAAGGGCTTCAGGGCTTGAGGGCTTTAGGGTTTGGGGGTTTAGGGAAGCCCTAAACCCTAAACCCTAAACCCTAAACCCTAATCCCTAAACCCCCATTGTAAGAGAGTCCCATGCGCCGCGACACATGGCTAGCGGCAAGCTCCCTCCGCGAGTGCTGAAACCGAGACTCGGTGGCCACCAAGGCTTAGGGTTTATAGGGTTTATCGGGTTTATAGGGTTTATAGGGGTTATAGGGTTTATAGGGTTTATAGGGTTTATAGGGTTTATAGGGTTTATAGGGTTTATAGGGTTTATAGGGTTTATAGGGGGTTTATAGGGTTTATAGGGTTTATAGGGTTTATAGGGTTTATAGGGTTTATAGGGTTTATAGGGTTTATAGGGTTTATAGGGTTTATAGGGTTTATAGGGTTTATAGGGTTTATAGGGTTTGGGGTCTAGGGTTTCAGGGTTTAGGTTGGGATGCTCCCCCTAATCAGGGGGGGGGGGGGTACTATGATCCCTACTAATGATTGTTAGTATAAGGGGGAACATCCCAAGGTTTATTATTGTTTGCTTAATAGCCCCCCAAAAACATAAGCAATAGTCTTCTTTTAAGGCAATCTAGGGATTAGTCTTTTCTATTTTGGGCGGGGTTCTTAAGCAAACAGTAGTTTGGGGCTTAGAGTTTCGGACCAGGTCGAGATTTTGTACCTCTGATCCCTTGAAAAATGCCCCCCCCCCCCCCCCCCCCTGATCCCAAGTAAACACAAGCCGCATTGAAGACTCAGGGTAGGGTTTGGGGTCTAGGCTTTAGGGTTTGGGGTTTTGGGGTTGGTTTTGACTCATGGGTAGCTATGGGTTTAGCGCTTGCGGTGCTTAAAGCTTACGGGTAGCCAAACGCACGGCTAACCTCGGCCGTGACCACTTATGAGTAACTTGTTCAGTTGCGCCCGTTAAGTTGTGCCCTGCTTAGAACCTCTTGGTGTTTAGGGGTTTGGGGGTGTACGAACCCGAAACCCTAACCCTTCAGAAACGGGTGAATAGACCCCATTTATAGATTTCCCCTCTTCTCAGATAGAGGCAGTAGGACCCCAAAACCCAAACCGCGATGAGTCCTAACCCTCCACCCCAAACCTATACTAACTGACCATAAACGCCCACACTTCCCCTCAAAAGCCGAGCCCCAAACCCTAAACCCTAAACCCGAAATCCTAAACCCTAAACCCGAAATCCTAAACCCCAAACCCTAAACCCTAAACCCTAAAAGCCCTAAAAACCCTAAACCCTAAACCCTGAACCTCTCTTACTATATATATATATATATTTTTTTTTTAAATACCCTTTTTCCCTAAAACTCTAACCCTAAACCCCAAAAACCCTGAAGCTTCCAACCAGAGGCTCCTTGCCGGACTCCTCTTCGCGGCGCTGAACTGCGCGCTGCGCGCGGCCCCGGCGTTTGGCAGGCCTTTTGAGGGTTTAGGGTTTAGGGTTTAGGGTTAGGGTTTGGGGTTTGGGGTTTGGGGCTCAGGGTTTGGGGTTTAGGGTTTAGGGTTTAGGGTCCATGTAGCTCATTATTTTATACTTGGGCCCCAAAGTCACTGTATAGGAGGTACTTTAAGGCCCGAGTGTTCCATGTTTAGGTACATGGTTTCGGGTTAGGGGCTTCGGTGTTTTAGGGGTGTACCCTAAGCTAAGCCCGGAATCCTAAAGTTTGAGTTTAGGCTGTAAGTTTCGGGTTTCGGGCAGTCACTGCCAGATGTGGCAAGGCCTCGGGTTGTGCATAGGGCTTGGGTTGAGTTTAGGGCTTCAGGCTTTAGGGCTGCGGGTTTATCACGTTTTCGGTTTAGGGTTGGTGGGGGGGGGGGAAGGGAAGGGTTTATTAGGGTTTGCTGTTTGGGGTGTGGTGCTGCAACTAGGGTCTCATCAGGCTCTTCGGGTTGGGGTCCATCGGTCTTGGGGGTCTTATAGGCTTTGTAACATTGTAGACCATCAGGACTTCCTTAAGCTGGGATTAAATCCCTAAACCCCTTCAACCTCCAAACCCCTACGTACCTTAAGCCCTGAACCCTAAACTCAAAACCCCTGAAAACCCCACATGTCAAGCGGACCCGAGCCCCCGCAAAATTGTATCGTCACTCACCTAAAGCAAGCTAAGCCCTCGAGACCCAGAAGCCCGCCTTCATGGGTGGTCCTGGTTTGGGGCCCTAAACCCGAAAAACCCTAAACCCGAAAAACCCTAAACCCTAAACCCTAAACCCCAAACCCTAAACCCTAAACCCTAAACCCTAAACCCGGACCCTAAACCCTAAACCCTGGCTACACGCATGAACCTTGAGTTGCAGGCTCCGCCCTGCTGGGAGGTCTGGCCCGCGGAGCAGGACCCCTTTGTTTAGGGTTGGTGGTTTAGGGTTTAGTGTTTAGGGCTTGGGGTTTCGGGTTTCGGGTTTCGGGTTTCGGGTTTAGGGTTTAGGGTTTAGGGTTTAGGGTTAGAATGGTTTGGAATGGTTTACCCAAAGGCTCCAATGTAGTTCCTTTTTGGGTTAGTTCTAGGGGATTCTAGTATACTACCCCAAAAAGGTACTACATAAGAGCCTCTGGGTAGAGGCCAGGGTTTGCAGAATATAGAGTTGATGTAAAGTCTAAGTAGTAGGGCTTAGGGTTTAGGGTGTAGAGCCTGGTAAGGTTTCGGATGTAGGAAAGTAGAGTGGGAGGGTGTGAATCTAGGGGGGTTTTGCAAATTTTGGGGCTTAGGGCTTGGGTACTGGCTTCTTCGACAAGTTGATGTCTGCAGGGAATCCTGGCAACCCTCAAAGGGTTTAGGGTTTCGGGTCTAGGGTTTAGGGCTTAGGGTTTGGGGGAATTGTACAGAAACCAAACACAACACACCCGCAGCCCCTCGGGATCCCTGCACCTCGGTCACCCGAACCCCGAAACCCCTAAACCCTAAAACAATAAATACCTAAAACCCTAAAACTCTGAAACCCTGAAACCCTAAAACCCTAAAACCTAAAACCCTAAACCCTGAAACCCCGACTAGACGACTAGAAGCCCAAAAGTTCTAACACCCCAGAACCCTAAACCCTAAACCCCAAACTGGCTTTGCAGGGCAAGAAGCCCCGTTCGGGGCGCGGAGCAGCGCCCATGGAGTTGCCATTCGGCTGAGGGGCGGGTTTAGGGTTGAGGGTTGAGGGTTTGGGTTCAAAGGGCGGGCTTAGGTTTCAATACCCATGAGGTGGCATTCATGTCCGTCCTCATGAAGAGCAAGTAAAAACCCTGGAAAGCAAGATCCTATGCTTCCCCTCGCGGCTGAACTAAGCCCGGTCTGGGAAGCACTCTTCTCTAGTTATACCCTAAACCCTTATTCTTAATCTTAAAACCCTAAACCCGAAGCCTTAAACCCGAAGCCCTAAACCGTAACCTTGGTCCGTAAACCCCTGGGCCCATACTTAGCTCAAATTTGCTTCGTTCGGGCCTACAGGTATTTGGGATGCTTTCAGTGCTCGATGGGCTTTTCGGGTTTCGGGCTTAGGGTTAGAGATTGAGGGCGCCGGGTCTGGGGGCTTAGGCCTAGTCGGATTTTACGTTTCGGGGTTCCAGGCTCAGGCTGCTGCTCGTTGAAGTATGTGTTCGAGGCGTTGTGGGTTTCGGGTCTAGGGTCCAGGGCTTCTTTTCCCGCATATTGCCTGTGAGGTAGGCTCCGAAAATCACCCCAGCAAACCTGCATGAAACCCTCATCATTCTAATCTTGGGATGTTCCGTTATACTAACAGTCCTTAATAGGGATTCTAGTACCCCCAAGTAAAATCCCCGTTAAGGACTGCTAGTATAAGGGGGACCATCCCAACCCTAATCACCCATACACCCTAACGTCGTAGCACAGCTTTCCGAAGCACAGACCCAGGCTTCGCGCAGATCTACTGCATCAATTTGGACGACAGGTCCGGGACTGAGCACGGCGCCGCCGCTGCTTGTAGTTCAGGGGTCAGGTTGCAGGGTTGGGGTTTGGGTTGGGATGTTCCCTCTTCTACTAACAGTCTTTAATAGGGATGATATTAGGGGGGTGGGGTACTATAATCCTATCAAGGACTGTTAGGTATAAGGGGGGCGTATAGGTATGTCTTTTCCCCACTTTTCCTCCCGCTCCCTCTCCCACTCCCTCAGCCGGACCGCCTGTTCTTTGCCACGACCAGCACAACACCACCATCATCTAAGCCCAACCCGGCGTACTCCAGGCACAGATGATGTAAGCCTGCCACCCGCCTTGGGGAGAGGAGTTGGGATGTTCCCCCCTATACTAGCAGTCCTAGGGATTATGGATTATGGTCCCCCCCCCCCCCATATATAAATATAGTAGTCCCTATCAAGGAGCTCTTAGTCTAAAGGGGAAGATCCCAAGAGAGGAGCTTGGTGGGACATGGTTTAGGGTTTAGGGTTTAGGGTTTAGGGTTTAGGGTTCAGGGTTTAGGGTCTAGGGTTTAGGGTTTAGGGCCCTTTACTCTCTGGTATCGGCCGGCTGGTACCCGAAATTCGCGGGGACCACTGCTTTCGAAGATCTTCCTACGATTCTCAAACCAGACCCAGACCTTTACATGCAACTTGGGATGTTCCCCTAAAGCCCTAAACCCTAATCCCTAAACCCTAAGCAGTAATCCCTAAACCCTAAACGCCCTAAACAGTAATCCCTAAACCCTACAGGGTGGGGCCCCCTTACTATACTAACTGTAGTTAAGGGACTTATAACCTAACTTAGGGTCCTTATAACCCAATTTAGGGCCCTTATAACTCTACTTATAACTAGGGGGCCCCACCCTGTAAACGCCCTAAACAGTAAATCCCTAACCCTAAACCCTACACCCTGACTTGCGAATTCTGGGAGCCCCACGCTTGCACAGAAAGACTTTTTAGGGCACTGGACTCTGCCTGTCAGTCCGGGATGTTAGGGATACGTGATCTCAGGAACGACCTCTATACCCTGAACCCTAAACCCTTGTAAGAGGGTTTCCTAAACCCTAAACCCTAAACCCTAAACCCTGAACCCTGAACCCTGAACCCTAAACCCTTGTAAGAGGTACTGAGGGTCCTTGAGGGCGATTTCTGGTGCCCGAGGCCAGATCGCTGGAGCTTCATGGAACGCCAGTTTCAGGAGCCCGGTCTTTAGGGCTTTAGGGTTTAGGGTTTAGGGTTTAGATCTCGGGGATAGAATTAAGGGCTTGGACAGATTTTTGGCTTTAAGGTGGCAGGGTCAAGAGTTTTATGCTGTAGTGCTTTGGGCAGCCATCAACATTTGGCGAACGTGGCGAGGTCGCGGGGGGCGCCTAGGATCATAAGCCTCGACTGTTACCAGGTCCTTGATCGGAGCATCGCGGGCTCCATTGCGGCAGTGCAGAGGGTACTTGAATCGTACAGCGACACTTCGATCTTGATCTGCAGCTTTGCGAAAGCAGAGGGCACCAAGAACGCGGTCCGTGGGACGGTACAGCGGGTCGTTGCGAAACCCTAAACCCTAAGCTTCAAATGTAGGCGCCCTCTGATTCAGGGTAGAGCCTAAGGCTTAGAGGATATTGAAGTGAGGTCTAAGCCTTTCAAGAAGCCGTTAGCCCAACGAGGCTCAGGGACCACCTAGGGTGCGCTTGGCAGCCGATCTTACTTAGTAAGTAGGTTCGTAAGGTGGGTGAGGCGGATTTCAATCGGGCGTCAATAGGGGATGGGAATTAGACTTACGAAGTTTAGGGTTCAGGGTGTAGGATTTAGCTCTCGCGGGGCTGCAAACCTCCTCCGAATTAATATCACGACAGAGCTTCCCTGCTTATAGCTGCACTCCCAAGAGCCTAAACCCCCAAACCCTACATCCGAAGCCCCAAAACCCTAATCAAATTACGCCCCTCAGGAAGAAGCCCTACACCTCACCCAAATGCCTGAAACCCTAAACCCCAAACCCCCAAACCCCCAAACCCCAAACCCCAAACCCCAAACCCCAAACCCCAAACCCCAAACCCTAAACCCTAAACCCTAAACACGCAATTTGGGGGTGGAGCAAAATTGGGCCACCTCGTGGCAATCAAAAGCCTTGAAAACTTCATCCGGCCGCGGTTTGCTTCAAAGCCCCCCCCCCCCCTTCCAAGAAATAAAGAACATTCTTCCTTATACAGCCAACATAGGGATGGCCTCTTGGCCACTGTTTGCTTGAGAGCCCCCCCCCCCCCAAAAAAAAAGAGTATATATATATATATATGTATACATATATATATATATACATATATATATATATATAGTGTGTATATATATATGTGTATATACATGAATATATATTTTTCTATAACATATATAAACAAATAACTATATATATATATATATGAGGAATATTCTTTCTTGTAAGGGTAGTATAGGGGTTCTTGTTTTCCATTTTTTTGGGGGAGGTTCTTGTGCAGACCGTAGTTGGGGGTTTCCGTCATCCTGCTGTATAATGTGGCACCCGGTTTAGTGTGGGCCCCCCCCCCCCCCCCCCCTGGACAGTCGGAGGTGCGGATGGGATCCTGATTACACGGCCCCGGGTTCATATGATTTTAATAGGGAGGAGCTTAGATAAGTTCAAAAGGGGCAGTGGTGCCCGGCTATCTTTTTTACAGGCGCGGCGCGTGGAATTTTCTTACGGCGCCCGGACGATTTGTCTTTAAAGAGGGACTCCCAAACAGTCAGGGTGTCCTGAATAATTCGGCCAGTTTGTCTTTAAAGCGGGGGCCGATTCTTAACCGGGTGCAACATTATTCCCTGAGCATTGAAAGGCCCATTTGTGCATCAAACCTCTCCAGTCGCACGCCCTAAACCCGAAACCCGAAACCCTAAACCCCAAACCCTAAACCCTAAACCCTAAACCCTAAACCCTAAACCCTAAACCCTAAACCCTAAACCCTAAACCCTAAACCCTAAACCCTAAACCCTAAACTAAACCCTAAACCCTAAACCCTAAACCCTAAACCCTAAACCCTAAACCCTAAACCCTAAACCCTAAACCCTAGCCCTAAACCCTAAACCCTAAACCCCCAAAAAAACCCTACAAAAACCCTCTTAAGCCTCAGGAGCTGACCATGCCAGTGCAGCGCTGGCCCGCGTTTGACGGCCGGCGTCTGGACTTCGATGCCTTGGAGGCCCTGGTGTAGGGTTTAGGGTTTAGGGTTTAGGGTTTAGGGTTTAGGGTTTAGGGTTTAGGGTTTAGGGTTTAGGGTTTAGGGTTTACAATTTTAGGGAGCTCCTTGAGTAGGTTATAAATGTTTAATCTTAAGACAGTAGGTCTGTCATCAGCATTGCTATCAGGGCCTTAATTGCAAGAGCTACCGGAACCCTAAAGGTTCATGAGGCCCGAATCCCGAAACATTTCTCCACCTTAGGGTTCAGGGTGTAGGTGTACGGTTAATTTTCGGGACCAAGCTTATACCGTAAGCAACCAACCGTAGGGCCTCAATCGCACAGCCCTGAATGTAAAAACTCCAAGCCCCGGCCCTTCCTCTAGAGACCCCCAACATGGGTTTAGGGTTTAGGGTTTAGGGTTTCGGGAAAGGAAAGGGTTTAGGGTTTAGGGTTTAGGGCTGTCTGATGAAGGCCTATAGCCCAAACCTTGCACCCCCCCACCCTCCAATAGAGGAGCTGGTCTACGGGGGTGAGCTGAGCACCGAAGCGGCCGCCTGCACGCATTTAGGGTTCAGGGTTCAGGGTTTAGGGTTTATTGTTTAGGGTGAAGGGTGTAGGGTTTGGGGTTTAGGGTTTGGGGTTTAGCGTTTAGGGTGAAGGGTTTAGGGTGAAGGGTGAAGGGTGAAGGGTGAAGGGTGAAGGCTTTAGGTGGGTTTATGTATTTAGGTGCTTGGCTGTCACACTTGTCTGAGGCGGGCTCAGCACAAGGCTGAAAAAAAGCCTGAATACCCGAAAAAGCACTCAGCCCTACATTGAGATCAGCCGATGAAATGCACTTTTGCTTGGGCTTGCGGGTTTACCCCAGACGCACTGCAATCCGACACACTGAACCGTGAGAAGCTAGAGCTAACTTAACTTAAAATCGAGGGGATCCCCTAAACCCTAAACCCGAAACCCGAAACCCGAACCCGAAACCCATAACCCTAACCCTAAACCCTAAATCCTAAACCCTAAACCCGAAACCCTAAACCCGAAACCCTAAACCCGGATGTTTTTGCACACCAGCCCTGTAATGTTGGGCCTCAACCTCAGGCTTGCCAAACTGCTCCCTCTCCTAAGGTGCAGCGTCTGTTTCTCCCCAACCAGCAGAAGGCGCAGAGATTTAGGGTTTAGGGTTTCGGGTTTAGGGTTTAGGGTTTCGTTCACTGGGCCCTTGACTCCCTAAACCCTATAAGCCCCAAACTGTGTAAACCCTGAACCCGAATGAAACCCTAAAGCCCCAAAACCCTTACTTCCTCAAGCCCCTACACCCCCTGAGCCCTTAGGCCCTGAAACCCTATAAACAATCAAGCCCACAAACCCTGAAACCCCTCATGAGGTTACGAACACCCTCGGGAGCTTGGGGGTGGTGGGTTCCTGACGCTCGTGGTTGCTACTTCCCTGGCTATGGCAGAAGCCAGCCTTTCAGGGGCCCCTCAACCCCCCAAACCCTCTGAATCCTAAGCCCGAAACCCTCTAACCCCTAAACCCCAAACCCTAACCCTGTAAACCCTCAACCCCCTAACCCCCTGAATCCTGAACCCTAAACCCTCTGAACACTAAACCCCAAACCTGGAACCCTAAACCCTAAACCCAAACCCTAAACCCTAAACCCTAAACCCTAAACCCTCTGCCTCTACCTCTAAACCCTAAACCCCAAACTATCCGCTGAGCAGGTGTTTGGGATGGATCTGACACCTGGGGCCATCGGCTGTGCCCTCTCGCACATGCAGCGTCTTGGCCCTTCTAAGTGCCCTACTCAGGTCTTTTTTTGGGGTTTAGGGTTTAGGGTCTATGTCTTAGGGTTTAGGGTTTAGGGTTTAGGGTCCTAAACCGGAATCCCTGAACCCCGAACCCAGAAGCCGAAATTCTGCGACCCTTGTCTGGGGGCAGGGAGACGTTTACTTGAGTCATTGGATACATGTGGCTTTGTTAAAGTTCATGAGATTCCAAGACACAGTAACGATCTTAGTCTAGGTCTAGAGTAGGATGTACAAAGCAGTGGGTGCCTATTTTCCTGCTCTTCATGTTGTAACCATCGAAGTCGTGGATGATTCGGTTTTAGGACCCTAATGTTAACCTCGTATTACTAAACCCCCGTAAATTAAAGTGCGCCAGGTGTCCCGGCCGCAATAATAAAGCCCTGGGAATAAAGTACGCCAGTCGGGGCTTGTTTTTTTTTGGGGGTGTCCGTTGTTCTTTGTTTGTTTATGGAGAGAAAAGAGAGGGAGGGTTAAGGGTTTTATGGTTTAGGATTTAATTAGGAAAACATGAAGCGATCAGATTTCGAAGAGAAACCTGAAAACCAAACTCATCCGAAACTTGCAGATTTTTATTTGAGAGCCTTACTAGAGGATTGAAAAAATCTTTCTGGCAAAGGGGGTAGCTTTGGAGGCCGGTGCCCTGGAAATAATCCTGAAAGATCTGCCCCTCGGAATAAAGTTCCTGGAAATTCCTGCCTGAAAAAAATCTTCAAATGATCGCTTCATGGTTTCATTAGGTTTACGGTTCATGGCTTAGGTTTACTTAGGTGTTGTGGAGTCTTATTGAATTAGGGTTAAGGGTTTAGGGTTAGGGTTAGGGTTTAGGGATAAGGGTATGGCCTGGTCTCTAAATCCAGGGGCCCCTGCAATTAAAGTCTTAGGGTTTAGGGTTTAGGGTCTGGGGTTTAATTAGGGTTAAGGGTTTAGGGTTTAGGATTTAATTATAGGAAAACATGAAGCGATCAGATTTCGAAGAGAAACCTGAAAACCAAACTCCTGAGAAACTTGCTGTTTTTTATTTGAGAGCCTTACTAGAGGATTGAAAAAATCTTTCTGGCAAAGGGGGTAGCTTTGGAGGCCGGTGCCCTGGAAATAATCCTGAAAGATCTGCCCCTCGGAATAAAGTTCCTGGAAATTCCTGACTGAAAAAAAGCTCTTTAGGGTTTAGGGTTAGGGTTTAGGGTTTAGGGTTTAGGGTATTAACCAAGCCCTGACCCGTAGAACCCTCCCAGCCCTTCTTTCTGATTCTCTCTGATTCCCTATGATCCTCTCTGATTCTCTCTGATCCTTTCTGATCCTCTCTGATTCTCTCTGATCCTCTCTAATTCTCTCTAAGGAAAGGAATCCTGAGTGATTCTCTCTGATCCTCTCTAAGTCTCTCTAAGGAAAGGAATCCTTATTCAAAGGGGCCCCCACTCTATTTGGGGGGGTTTGATTGAAGGGGGGGGGGGGTTTATTATTACGAGGTCAACATTAAACCCTAAACCCTAAACCCTAAACCCTGAACCCTAAACCCTAAACCCTAAACCCCATACCCTAAACCCTAAACCTTAAGAGAGAAAGCATCTTCACAGTCTTTTCGTGTGAAGCGCTGCTTTCATTACTGTCGGGTGGTGTTTCAGGGCGTCCGAAGCCCTGACACCCTAAAGCCCAAACCCTACACCCTAAAATGCTTCTCAGCTGGTTAAAACAGGGTGCCGCAGGCGTTCGTGGAAGGTTTCTGAAGGCGTGTTTCTTTTTGCTCCGGCATGTCGAGGGTTCCTAAACCCTAAACCCTAAACCCTAAACCCTAAACCCTCCTTTAGACCCTAAGCCCTAAGCCCTAAGTCCTAGTGCCTTCTAATGCCTCGTGCCCGCAGGATCTGGCTCGACATCATGAAGCGTCACGGTGAAGGCTGGAGCTGCCGGCTCCTCCTCCCCCAAAGACAGGTTTAGGGTTTAGGGTTTAGGGTTTAGGGTTTAGGGTTTAGGGTTACGGTTCGGGTCAGGGTTTATAGAGTTTAGGGTTCAGGGTTTAGGGTTTAGGGTTTAGAGGGTAATATTCACCCGAATGTTGAGGCTTCTTAGCGGGGTATCGTATACTATCATCTGTTTGCAAGTGTTGGATTATTATACATGTTGGAACATTCGCGGAGAATAATATTCGGGCAGGGGGAAGAAGTAGGCCTTAGGGGTTAGGGACCCCTCCAACTATGGGCTCTTATGCAAAACCTAAGCACGAAACACCCAAACCCAAGCCCTAAACTTAGTGGTACTTGGAAACAGTTCTGAACTTTTGGTCAGCCTCGCATCTCTTCGAGTCGCAGAAGGAATTGGGTCAGTCTCGATCGCGAAAGAGGGTGATTTTGATCTCCCTCGTGCTTCAAGAACTACAATCTCGCGAAGAAGCGGTGAACTCGGCCTTCCAAGCTCAACTGGTGGTTCGGGACCAGGATAACGATCTGTGCTGGCCCTACTTACAAATGTAGTGTTGGGCCTGAGCAACCCACCTCCCATGGGGTGTTAGGGTTTAGGGTTTAGGGTTTAGGGTTTCAAGTATTCTTGTTTGAATCAGGGTTTGCGGCTTAGGCGAAGCCGCTCCCAACCTAGAGGAGTTCATCATATACCCTTGACAAATGGAAGATGTCTCAGCAGTTAAGGTTAAGGCAGATTCCCCTTCTTTCAACGCTCTGTCGGTTGCCCTAAACCCTACACCAGCCCTGAACCCTGAACCCTGAACCCTAAACCCTAAACCCTAAACTGGTTCCCTAGGTACCCACACGTTCGAATTCTGGGCTTCGTGGGAGGCCTAAAGCGTTTTTCTCCAAACCCTATAAACCCTAAACCCTAAACCCTAAATCCACTGATCTGGCTTAGGGTTTAGGGTTTAGGTTCAGGCATCATCAAGGGATGAAGGCTCGTACCCCTGTGAGGTTGTGCCCCCAAACCTTCCCCTCAATGTACTCCTAACGTGGCCGCTTATTGCCTTAAGAATCTTCAAAAAGGGGTCCTCAAAACCCAAGGGTACAACCTTCAGGGTCCCCTAAACCCTAAACCCTAAGCCCCAACACCCAAACCCTAAACCCTAAACCCTAACGCCCTGAGACCTGCATCCAGAGGCGATTTCAACGGCGACGAGCGGAGCCAGTTTCTGGTGGTCCGAAGCCTACGGGGAAAACTCTAAGCCCTAAACCCTAGCCCTAAACCCTAAACCCTAAACCCTAAACCCTAAACCCTAAACCCTAAACCCTAAACCCTAAACCCTAAGCCCTAAGCCCTAAGCCCTAAGCCCTAAGCCCTAAACCATAGCCCTAAACCCTCAGCCAAAGGTTGCATGACTCCCACCCGGATTAGATAAGTGTGCAGAAAGGGAAACGGCAACTATTGAGGGTAAAGGCTATATTGTTTAAATTGGCACTTTGGTTGGGCCTAAAGCCTAAACCCTAGACCCTAAACCCTTAACCCTGAACCCTAAAGCCCTGAACCCTAGAGACCGTCTTCGGGTTTCAGAAACATGGGCTCGGTGCGCGAGGGCTCGAGTCGTGAAATCCCCTTAGACCAGGTGGAGGACGACTGTGAGTTCGCCCCAGGCTTCTCCGATGAGCTTGTGAAGGCCACCGTCATCTGGGTTTAGGACATGACTTGGAGGTTCATAGTGTACTTATACGCAGGGCTACAAGTAGGGCAACTATGGCTATAACTCTATAGCCTTATTTAGGGTGCTGAGAACTCTACGAAGAAGTATCCATGAACCTTCAGGTAGCGACCCTAAACCCCGGCTGTAATGTTGACTTCACGTTAATGACCCCCCCCCCCCCCTTGGTTGATCATTTTTTTTCGGCCAGGGCCTCCTCTTTTGCATTCGCCTAAATCCTGGTAGGATTTTCTATTAGTTTTTTGTATTAGGTAGTAGTAGTAGCAACCTGGAGCATCACCCTGCAGCCAGCAAGCTCTAAACTCCCCCCCTTTAAACTTATAAGTTTAAGCAACCTGGAACATCTCCCTCAAAAAAATAGGAACAAGCGTGATTTGATAATTCTGGCGGCCGATATTATTGTGTTCCGGCCCCCGGGATTTTATTCTTGCAGCGGGACTCACTCATGTGAAGTCAACATTCGTCGCGTTCAGGGTTGAGGGGTTTTGGGAATGAAGGTACGCCACAGGTTTACCCCTAAAGCCTGACGCTAAACCTCGAGCCCTAAATCCTTAATCGGTCTTAGGGTGCAAGGCTTGGCCTGTTGCCAATTTACTACTGCCGGTGGATGTCAGGGGGGGGGGTTAGGGTTTTGGGTTCTGGGTTCTGGGTTTTGGGTTTAGGAGGTTTACGCGTATAGTTGGGGATATAAGCAGGCAAGTCATTTGGTTGTAGGCAATAACCTTACTTGGGTGTCTGTTTAGGGTTGCCCGAACCTTAAACCCTAACACCTACTTCTTTGGGTTTGCCTGCGTTCTAATACCCACAAACTGTGAGGTTCCGAAAAGATCTTGTAGCTGAAGACCTACTTGGGGGTTCACGGGTACTTGTAACCCAATTATAGGGTGGAGGCTTTGTTTAGGAGGGGGTTTAGGTTTTCATAGCTAGAAGCCACTTAAGTCTCCAAAATATGGTTCTAAGTAAGTCAATTGGGCTAGTTTGTACCCACGAAGTTTGTACCCACGAACCTCCAAGCAGTTACTGTCGCCCAATCTTATCAGCTCACTGTTAATGAGTCTTTTCCAGGGTCATTTGGGGGGGGGGGGGGGGGGGGGGCTTGGGCCAACCCAAGGAACCCTGTCTCCAAGTACCCCTAAAGACACCCTGAACCCCTAGAAGGTACCCTAAACCCTAAACCCTAAACCCTAAACCCTAAACCCTAAACCCTAAACCCTAAACCCTAAACCCATGACTCAACAGTAGGCTGTTATGAAGCTGTGAATGTGTGCTGAGGGGGCAGGGTTACCAAAGCCAAGACCATGAGATTTCAGATCACAGGGGCGCGACCCATTAAGTGAAGGCTGCACCATCAGTGAACCCTAAACCCTAAACCCCAAACCCTAAACCCTAAACCCTAAACCCTGAACCCTGAACCCTGAACCCTGAACCCTGAACCCTGAACCCTGAACCCTGAATTCTGCTCTGAGAAGCCACAACTTCCACCATCCTGCAAGCAGGCGAGGCTAGCCGAGGTCCCTGAAGCAACGCGTCTGACTTCAGGTGAAGCATCATGCTTCCCCTAAGGCTCCAAATAGCCCAAAGTAGGGTTTAGGGTTTAGGGTTTAGGGTTTAGGGTTTAGGGTTTAGGGTTTAGGGTTTAGGGTTTAGGGTTTAGGGTTTATGGACTTTACACCCGAATGCAGGTGTTATTTGTATACTTGGATCCCTTGGGTTTCTCATGAAACCCGAAACCCTGAACCCGTCTAATTAATCTACGGGCTCTTACGGAATGAGGGCATAAGGTACCCTGCATAAATCCCTAAAAGGATATATACATATATATATAGGGGGATATAGGGTACCTACTTCCCCCCGCGAACTCTTTCATTCTGATTTTTTGGCTCCGGTAGGAGCTGGCGATGTATGGTCTAGGGCACTGAGGGCCTGTGGCATTCGGGTTGAAGTCTTCCAGGTAGTTAAAGGTTTAGGGTTTCAGGCTTAGGATTTAGGGTTTAGGGTATCGGGTTGAGGGTTCGATGTGCGCATACACCCTCTAAAGCATCGCCGGGCACTGGTCGGACTTGAAACTCCAGAGAATGAACCTCCAATCACAAACTCTGATTCTCGAACCCTGGACGGCGTATTTCTCTATGTAAACCCGACGGCTCTGATTGTTCAGCCGCAGTTTCACCGGATGTCTCGAACGAACGTAGCTCCATTCCCTCGTGAGTCGAGCAACTCCGAACCCCAAAAAGCCGTAGAAAGCCCCAAAGAAAAATCTATCCTAAACCCTAAACTCTAAACACTTTGAGAGATGTCCTTGTAAGGTTTGCAGGAATACAGCTTAATCCTCTTTATTCCTGCCCCAAGGCCCCCAAATCTATATGGACCCTGAATCCCTAAAATGGCCCCCACCTGAAACCCTAAATCCTAAACCACAACCTTATGATCCCCTAAACCCTAAACCCTAAACCCCCTAAACCCCCGAAACCCTCTAAACCCCCTAAACCCCCTAAACCCCCTAAACCCCCTAAACCCCCTAAACCCTAAACCCTAAACCCTAAATAAGTGCTAAGGACTGGCAGCTGGTCTTCTTGGGCGGCGTGGACGCCATGGGCCTTCAACCACTTCTCCAGATCTCTCCCGGTGTGAGGACGCGCCGGTGTAGAGTTTAGGGTTTAGGGTTTAGGGTTTAGGGTTTAGGGTTTAGGGTTCGGGGTACTTATATCCGAATCTTGTGTGCAGATATTCCCCATACTTGGCCAATCGATGAGCTGGAAGTTTGTGGAATTAGGAAAAATGCCGTCTACTTGGCGATTGCCTTGGTTTGTTGGAGTTATAAAGTTTCGCCACTTCGTCTTTTGTCGTTCTTGGTTTCGGGTTGGGCAGGGGTGGAAGAACAACCTTTGAGACTACTACATTGCCCTTTGCAATCGTGACCCATGGGGTCATCTTTAGCTATGCGTTCGCAAGGTTTCGGGTTCTCAGCACAGGGTCCTAGGGTCCTGGGGTCCCAACCTATTCTGCTTTTTCTGCTATGAGTCCCCGGTCCCTGTAAACCCTAAATTTCCCCAAACCCTAAACCGCCGCCCTGTACACCGAAAAGCCAAGACCGCGTCGACTCCAATCATTTGGGGTTTCCGAGATTAGGGGTACCTTATTGGGACCCTACTAGTAGGGGTTTATTTTACGGGTCCCCTATTTCGTAAACCCCTATTTTTTTGTGGGTGGGCTCTGGTCCCTTTTTGCAGAACTTAGAGGCTGTATGGTTGGGGGGCTTAGGATTTACGGGCTTAGGGGTTTAGGGTTTAAGGGGCTTAGGGTGTAAGGGTTTTGGGATTAGTGTCCTTTGTAAGCCCTGAACCTCTCTGCGGTTGGGGTGTTGGCTTGCGGTTCGGGTTGATCCGGCTGGGGGTCCTGGGTTTGGGGTTTGCGGGGCTTGGGGTTTAGGATTTAAGGGTTTGGGGTAAACGGTTGAGGGGCATTGACGGTCCAAAGTGGGCACAACAGCTCGCACCCAGAGCCTTCATTGTCTGTTGGCTGTGAATGTCCAGCAACGGTTGGGAGCGTTTAGGGGTTGCGGGGCATAATAGGGTTTAGACTATCGGGCTTCGGGCTTAGGGTCCCTCAGGGCCAGTGCAATCCTCAAGCTCGCATTTCAGCCCCGGCCAGCATCAATCTGACCAAAGTTCAAGAGGATTGGGTGTTAGGGCTTGGCCTCTACATGGGTCCTAAATCCTAAACCCTAAACCCTAAACCCTAAACCCTTGGTGCAAGGGTTCATAGGGCTTGTTGTCAGGTCGCCCCGGGAGGAAGTAGAGGCTTTGTTGGCTAGCACGCACTAGGTCTTGAAACAGGCCTGTCTGGAGCAGCATTTATATCCTAGGATGCCCAGTAGTACCCTTATTCCCTTCTTGGTAGGTTTAGGTTCCCTTACAAGCCCCTTGAAGCAAAAAGGGGCACCCTTTTTCATCCTAGGTTACTGGGCAACCTAGTATCTTTGATATTTCGAACTGAATGTACCCCGCAGCCAGCGACCATAAACCAAAAAGCCTTAAACCCCGCACCCTGAAGAACCCTTGCCCTTACCTAGCCCTAATCCACGATGAATTCTTAAGCCCTCGGCCCTGAACCCTGTGCTCCGTCAAGAGCCAGACACTCCGCGGCAGGAGAGTCTACAATGGTTCGCGTGAGACTACGGCCTACGTGATCAACGTTGAAGGCTGCAGACGTCCCCTGTTTTCTGGTCGGGGGGAGGGGGGGGGGTTGGGGGGTATAAAATCAGGGTCGAAATAGTCAAAATTGTATTCCCTTATGGTCCCTGAATAAATAGACTAGAATGACACCCCCCCCCCCCCCTGGCAAAAAAAAAGATCTGTTCTAATTAAGAAGGCCCCTAGAGGATACTTGTGACGTTGGGCGCCGAAGCCAAAGAATAAGAGTCCATTGGAGCCTTAGGGAGAGTTTTAGGGAGAGTTAGGGTGGGGCCAGTACGGCTTCCTGTGCGAGCCCAGCAAAAACGCAGAAACTAGAAGTCTAGGCTTCCGGCTTCGGGGCTCGCTTGATCCTGTGCACGCATGCCATGTTGGTGAAGCTTTCGGCTGGGAATGTTGGCGGTGCGGCCGGCAGACTCTTTGGAGATGCCGAGCCCGGGGTCCTTCTCCTTGATGAAGGTGATGACGCGTCCTTGTCCACGGTGCTGTCGGGGACGCGCTGCAGAATGCATGGTGGCATTTGATCCAGGACAGCCTCTGGAGTCCGAGCAGCTTCTGTTTCAGCGACAGGTAGGTATGTTGAGGGGTTGGTGTGTAGGGCTGTGGGGGTTTTGAAGATTCATGGGTAGACTTAAGTCAGGTTGTAAGTGGCCCCAAAAAGTCAGGTTCTAAGTCAGCAGCGGGTTCAGGCTTCAGGGTTTATGCCACAGTTATAGCACAACCCTGACCCTAAACGACGATTAAAACCCCTAATTAAACCCCAAACCCCAATGCTTCCTATATTCAAGCCTATGAACCATCCTCTAAACCCTAAATCCTAAACCTAAACCCTAAACCCTGAACCCTAAGCCCTAAGCCCTAAACCCTAAACCATAATCCTGCAGGTTTAGGGTTGATTGTTCAGGGGTGTCAGGGTTCAAATAAAGGCTGTGGGCTTAGGGTTTAATGGTTTGTGGGTTTGGGCATGACCACAAGACCCTAAACGCCTCTTCCCCTAAACCCGAAGCACGTTTAGGGTTCAGGGTTTAGGGTTTAGGGTTTAGGGTTTAGGGTTTAGGGTTTAGGGTTTAGGGTTTAGGGTTTAGGGTTTAGGGTTTAGGGTTGAGGGTTTAGGGTTTGGGGCCCCTAAACACCCAAGATCCACCCGGGTGCAGGTGTCCGTGAAGCTTTGAAAGTCTGCTTCCCGCTGTCCTGGCAGCTGGACACCATGCTCACCCTGCGCTTCGGCAAAGTCGTCCCAGGGTCTCCCACTGCGGGGCTTAGGTTTAGGGCTTAGGGTTTAGGGTTTGGGGTTTAGGGTTTAGGGTCTAGGGTGTAGGGTTTAGGGTTTAGGTGTTTTTAATTTAGGGGTTTATGGGTTTAAAGCTTTAGGAGTTTAGGGGTTTAGGGGTTAAGGGGTTAAGGGTTTAAGGGTTTAGGGTCTGGTTTAGGGTTAATGGCGTGGGTCTGAATTAAGGTGTACAGGGTTCAGTTTCGGTCTGAATCGGGCTTCGGATTTTAGTAGGGTCTCTGGCTTACAAGCATGATTTTTGTTCAGGGCTTCGAACTTTGGGGCTTCATGGCTTATAGCGCAAGGGGGTTAACCAAAAGGTTCCCCTAATCCCCACTACTCCCAAAAGGCTCCCTACGTTTCTTTCAGGTTCCGTAGGTACCCACCCCGCCATGAACCCTCCGAACCCTAAACCCTAAACCCTAAACCCTAAACCCTAAACCCTAAACCCTAAACCCTAAACCCTAAACCCTAAACCCTAAACCCTAAACCCTAAACCCTAACCCCCCCCCATGACCCTCCCCTCCGTTAAGGACCCTGACAATGGCTTTGAGCCTTGGGGCACCGAAGTTGAGCTCTGCAGCTAGCCGACCTTTCCTGAATGCAACCTCCAGCATTCTTGACGCGAGGGGTACGTCAGGCGCCTTTGGTAAGCATAGGCTTCCTTAAGGACCAACTCGGCAACCTGAACCCTAAAACGCAACAAACCTGAAACCGTATAAGCAGTAATTAACTCCTAAAGCCGTAAACTCCTGAACGGTAAGACCAACCCCCCGTCCCCCCTCCCTCCCGCTAAATGTCAGAAAATCCTAACACCCTAAAACCGTAAAACCTCCCTAAACACCAACTCTCTAAGCACCTAGACAAACCCCCCAAGACCCGCACCTAGACAAACCCCCCAAGACCCGAAAACCACCAAAACCCCAAACCCTAAACCCGAATCCTAGACCCTATAAACCCTAAATCCGAATCCTAGACCCTAAAGCCCAAAACCCTAAAACCCTAAACCCAAAACCCCAACACCCTGAAGCCGCCCCCACGCCCGCAGCCGAGGCACTCGCGGTTGTGTGATCCACCCCTCTGGGTCAGCGAGGACATGATGCTGCTTGTTGCATTCCTTCAGAACCCAAACCTAAAGCCTACTTAAAGCCCGAAACCCTAAACCCTACACCCTAAACCCTATCATCCTTTTTTCGTAGTCTGTTTCAGAACATCATCTAAATTAAGTTGATTTACAAGCACTAGCCTACAAGGAACCATGTTCTGGGTTCGTGAGGATGCATTCTTCGTGCCATTGGGTCATGGGGCCCCTAAGAAGCACTGGTTCACAGAGAAAGGGGTTTAGGGTTTAGGATTTAGCTTCTTTTTTTTGTGGGGGGGGGGGTGTATGAGTTGTTAGGGAACCTTTGCGAGCCTGAATGGGGCCTCCTGAAGCATCATAGAGTTTAGGGTTTAGGGTTTAGGGTTTAGGTTTAGGGTCTCTCCAGAAATGAGTTGGGCATCTTCCATGTCGTCTTTATCTCGAAGTTCCTGAAGGTCGGCTACACTTCCCTATTAATTTGCTGAAGAATCCCTCATAATATGGAAATGTGATCCCTTACAAGGGGAATATAGGTATTATTACTTGTCTTTTGGGGTTCTCAAGCAAATAGTAGCTCCCAGAGCCAGCTCAGAGTCCTCCCCCAAGGGCCCTGCAACAGAAGGAGTGTTTTGTCGCCTTTGGGGTTCAGCTGCTCAACTGGCTCTAGAACCCTTCTAGACAACCCTAAACCCTAAACCCTAAACCCTAAACCCTACAGAGCCCTTACCAGCAGATGCGCGGTGTGGAGCCTGTGTTACGTCAGGGTGGGTCTGGCAAGTGCCTCTTCACATGGTCTAGGGCGAAGGCCCCAGCTCGAAACCTTCAAAACGCTAAACCCTAAGCCCCTCCAACCCTCAACCCCTAAACCCTAAACCTAAGCCTTACAATAGATATCTAAACAAATCCAATTCTGGCTGTTTCTGAGGCTGTCCTACACCGTGCGGCCAATGAGCTACTCGGTTGGCCCAAGGGGCCCTTCTCCCGCCTTTTGCTTGGGTTTGAGGGTTTAGGATTTAGGGTTTAGTGTTTAGGGTTTAGGGTTTAGGGTTTAGAGGGTTTAGGGCTTAGGGTTTAGGGTTTAGGGTTTAGGGCTAGGGCTTAGGGTTTAGGGCCAAGGGCTTCAGGGTTTAGAGCTTCAGGGTTTAGGGTTCCAGAGGTTTGGGAGGGGTTTCGGGTGCCCCTAAGCCTCAAACAAGCTGCTGGGATTCTAGAGGTCCGGATCTTGAGGGCCTTAGGGTTTAGGGTTTAGGGT
This sequence comes from Symbiodinium natans, assembly GCA_905221605.1. Classification (NCBI taxonomy): domain Eukaryota; class Dinophyceae; order Suessiales; family Symbiodiniaceae; genus Symbiodinium; species Symbiodinium natans. The sequence continues at coordinate 996,307 of CAJNDS010002302.1, forward strand.
TTAGGGTTTAGGGTTTAGGGTTCGGGTTCATTCAGGGTCTCACAAAAGACCGCCGCCGAGCCAAGAAAGAGGAGACACAAAAGTCGATGTTTTTGGCTTAAGGTTTCTGGTGTCCTGGCTTCCTAGGTTTCCTAGGACCCAGAAGAGACCCCCCTACTCCCCTTTCTTTTTAGTGCTTCGGCTCCCTTGTGGGCCCCCCAAAAAGGCACCCTTTGTACCCCTAGGTTCCTCGTGGGTCTAGCTTCCTTTTTGTGACCCTGGACCCCCTAAACCCTAAGCCCTAAACCCTAAACCCTAAACCCTAAACCCTAAACCCTAAACCCTAAGTCTCGATCTCGCCCTTTCCAGGCTACATCCTCTGGCCGCCCCTGGCCGTGCAGAACAAGAGAGATTTCCGATCCTTCTGCTGCAGGGCTTCAGTCTGCTAAACCCACGACTTGCTACCCTAGGGTCCCCAAAGCCCCAAGACAGATACAGAATTTATATCCCAAAGCACCGAACCCCAAATGCACAGATGCACACCCCAAACCCGCGCACTTTTTTGGTGCATGGGAAGGGCTGGGAGGGTCGTCAACTCCTTGAAGTTCAGGGCAGAAGCCCACTTGCGTTCATTTCTGGAGTATTCAAGGGGTTTAGGGTTTAGGGTTTAGGGTAAGAGAAGACTCCAGAATGGGTTGTGCTCGCGTGGCGGAGGAACGGATGTTCAGAAAGATGAGCACCCGGAGTTTCTCCGGTCAAACAGTCGCCTGCTCAGACTGCGGGTTTAGGATTTGGGGTTTAGGGTTTAGGGTTTAGGGTTTAGGGTTTAGGGTTAGGGGTTTAGGGTTTAGGGCTTAGGGTTTAGGGTTTAGGGTTTAGGGTTTAGGGTCTAGGGTCTAGGGTCTAGGGTTTAGGGGTGGCTCTGTCTGGCAGGGCTCCAGGGCTTTGAGGTAGCAAGGTCTTCTGGCTGCTTTGGTTGGTGGTAGAGGATGTCTATGATGTTCTATGGTATTTCCTGATACTGTACTACATGAGACATGAGATAATGTTAAGTTAAAGGTTGGGTTGTATTTTGCTATGCTATGTTGCATGACTCGAAAGCTTGGGGCAACCACTCTGACCACTACAGCTCTACAGCCCCTAAATGCCTCCTTTCTAGAACTTTATGGTGCAGAAACCCTAAGCCCGAAACCCTCTTTAACCCTAAATCCTAAACCCCGAGGGTCTTCGGAGGTTCGCCCTCACTCCGATCAGGGGGCGGGGCAAATCTGAAAGTTTTTCAGGAGGAGCCAGAGTGACCAGAGACTTCAAGTCTTAGGGTTTAGGGTTTAGGGTTTAGGGTTTAGGGTTTAGGGGTTTAGGGGTTTAGGGGTTTAGGGGTTTAGGGTTTAGGGGCTGAGGGTTTAAGCTCGAAGTTGAAGCCTGTTTCCAGTCTTCTTGAAGATTGGCGACGAGATCCGATTGGCTTGGGTTCATGCCGGAGAAGCCATTGACACCAACACGCCACCGTTATGGTTTAGGGTTTAGGGTTTAGGGTTTAGGGTTTAGGGTTTAGGGTTTAGGGTTTAGGGTTTAGGGTTAGGTTGCGTGACATTTCGCAGGATGAAGGCTCCTTGCGTGGATGCTTTTGTAGCATGACCAACATCGAGATGTTGAGCTTCCTTGATAGGTTGTGCTGTGCTTCGGAACGATGTCAGCGAAGCCCAAGAAAGAGTACCTGCTCAACACCATCGTCAATCGTGTTCAGGACATTCTGCGCAACGCCGAGACCATTCACGGACATCTCCTCCTTGAAGCCACTAGGAAGCGTTCTTCGACACAGGAATCTGCGCCGGCATTCAGTGGCGCTGGCTACAAGCTTGGGGAGGATGTGCCCTGTCACCGCCCAGACCACGGAGACCACGGAGGGCAAGCAGATTTCCCTGGTTGTTTCGAGCCTTTCCGAACCCTATGGTCAGGGCGTAGGGTTTCGGGGAGGAAGTGAGGCAGTGTCAGATCGTTTTGTAGACGAACTCAGAAATAGGACTCTGTGCTGTGCGACAACTCGCCGTAGGCTCCACCCGTTGTCTGGGATGTTTGGGGAGTTTGGGGGGTGTCGAGATGTTTATGAACCGTAAACCCCAACCCTAAGCCCTAGGGTTCGGGTTTAGGGCCAGGGTTTAGGGTATAGGGTTTGGGGTTTGGGGTTTGGGGTTTAGGGCCGGTTTAGGACATCAACCCAACTTGATGGGTGAGAATGGCTTATGGGATTGCAGGGATCATCGCGCCTTGGACTTTGAGGGCTTTCAGGTTTTTAGGGGTTTTAGGATTGTTCGGGTTTTAGGGATAGGGGTTCGGGTTTTGGGCTTAGGGGTTTAGAGTTTGGGGTTTAAGGTCTTTAGCTGCGCCAAAAAGGTTTAGCCCTTTATCCCGGCAGGGTTGCAGTGACGGAACCCTAAGCCCTAAGCCCTAAGCCCTAGGGCCCTAAGCCCTGAGCCCTGAGCCCTAAGCCCGAAGCCCGAAGCCCGAAGCCCGAAGCCCTAAGCCCTAATTTGTTCCTCTAGAGTTACTTGATTTGGGATTTCCGGTGGCTAAGGGGCTTGGAAAATTCGGGCTTGGGGGCAAGTTGCTTGGATGTTTAGGGCAGCCCGGCGGTTAGTTCAGGGGCTCAGGGTTCGGGGTTTGGGGTTTTGGGTTTGGGGCCTGGGGTTTGGAGTTTTTAGGGTTTAGGGTTTAGGGTTTAGGGTTTAGGGTAACAGTGCAGCGCCAGAGGCTACAACATAGCACCGCCCATCATCGACGCACCGCCGGAGACGTCTGCAGTTTCTTGGTCGCAGCAACCAGCACGGCAACGGAGAGGTCTGTGTGGTTTAGGGCTTAGTTTGTAAGCCACCCCTTCTCTGCCCAGAGATGACACAAAGGTGTCTCTGAACCAACCAACCAACCTAAACTGGCTAAACCCTTGTACAGCCTAGACCCAAGAGTTAACCATTATTCCCTTGGTTTAGGGGCCAGGATTCCCTGTAAACCTCTTCAACTAGCCGCATGCCCTGGCTAAGCAACCATTGGATCACCATCCGACCGGAACCTGCAGCAGCATTTCGGGTTTAGGGTTTAGGGTTTGGCCTTCTCAGAGGTTAGCAGACTCTTAAGGCCCGCAACCCCAAAATCCCAAGCCCTGGACCCTAAACCCTAAGCCCTAAAAGCCCTACAGGGCCCTAAATGCCCTAAATGCACCTGAAGCCCTATCATGCCCAAATCAAAGGCACCTTCAAGCCCGACAGGACCGTACTCAGCTAGCCCAAAAAAGGTTTTTAAGCATAGCTACCCTACGTCTGAGCCACTTCTCAGCCCCTCAAAGTACCCTCTTACCCAACTTGCAACACACTTATAAGCCCCTTTAAGTTCCCTGATCTTTTTACAGTGAGGTTTTAAGGGCTTTAGGGATTTTAGGGGCTTTAGGGGTTTTGGGGGGTTTTAGGGGTTTTCGGGGTTTTCGGGGGTTTTGGGGGTTTTAAGGGTTGTAGGGGTTTTAGGGGGTTTTAGGGTTTAGGGGCTTTATTTGTGTTTCCGGGTCCTGAAGCCAAAGCCTGGCCAGTTCCTGGCACTCGACGACTTGGATGCAGATGTCCTGGAGAGGAGCCCTAAACCCTAAACCCTAAACCCTAAACCCTAAACCCTAAACCCTAAACCCTAAACCCCAAACCCTAAACCCTAATCCCTAAACCCTAAACCCTAAACCCTAAACCCTAAACCCTAAACCTAAACCCTAAACCCTAAACCTAAACCCTAAACCCTAAACCCTAAACCCTAAACCGCCCGAATCGCCAAGCTCTTGAATCCTGTACTATCGGGGCCTTAATGATTAGAATAGGGTTTCGAGGGGTACTAGAGTATACTTATCTAGGGACCTATAAGAGAATGATATTCGTAATGATATATTCCGACCCCTATATGAAGCGCTTGAGAGTTCAGGGCTTAGGGCCCTAAACCCGAAGCTCCAAGTTCTAAAGCTAAGCGCTTCTAGTTTAGAAGCTTAGGCCTCAGGACAGGTCCTAGTATGGCAGTATTTAGGGTTTAGGGTTTAGTTTAGGGTCTCCCGCCCCCAACCCGTCGAGGGTTTGGCCTTCTTTCTTTGGTGATCAGACCCTCAAACCTGAACCCTCAATCCTAAACCAGACTGGGATGTCCATTTGGTATCATTGTGTACAATCGGCATTCTGGCCCGCTACGCTAGATAGTGTTGCTTGTGGAGACGGAACCGCGCAAGTCTGCATGAACCCTGGTTTCATCCTAAGCCTTAAACCCTGTAGTATAATATAAGCGATTAGGATGAACGATGCTAGTCTGCTCAAGTGCACCCTCCGTGCCTTATCTTCTTCGGTGAGCTCAGGGCACAGAGCAGCTAGGAATTCTCACGAGCCCTGATCCCCAAACCCGAAACCCGAGTGATCCCGAAACCCCAAAACTCGAAACCCTACTAAAACCTACGCCTACCCCTACCCCCCCCCCCCCCCCCCCCCCCCCCGAAACCCTAAACCCTAAGCCTCCGACACCTAAACCCTCCAAAACCGAAAACCCCAAACCCCAAACCTGAGACGTGAGGAGCTACGCGCTTGTCGGCAGTTGGGATGAGCCTCAGGTTGATCTTAGCACGGGGAGTCGCTGGAGTTCATCAAGGTCGCCTTTAGGATTTAGGGTTTCGGGTTTGGGCCTTTGGGGTGCGGTGTATGGAGGAACCCTTTAGCCATACTTGTCATTACCTGGGAAGCCTTCAAGTAGCGATTGTAAGCTACACATAGCCATTTCCCGAAACATGGTTAAGGGCCACCCCCCCCCCCCCCCCCCCCCCGCCCAAATACGAGTCTTCTTAAACCCGAAATTGTAAACACTAAACTTGGCCCTGCCCCCCTGCCCCCCAACAAAAAAACAGGGCACTCTCCCAGAGGAACTCTACAAGCAACTTCCCGTGAACCTTCGAGTAGTGGGAATTGATCCGGTCGGGGCTCAGATCAACACAGCCTCAGCCCTACAAACCCTAAACCCATAAACCCTAAACCCCCCTCAACCCTAACGCTATCCTAAGCCCTAAACTCTCTAAACCTGAAGTCCCAAACCTCTAAAACCCTAGAACCCTAAACCCACAAGCTTCTTGGGCTCCCCCGCAATCAAGCTTAGGGTGAGAAGGCTTAGCCTTTCCATTCGCTGGTTCCCTAAACCCTGAATCGTAAGCCCTACCTTGGAGGTTCAGGGTACTCATAGACCAATTAGTGTAGTTATGGTCCACTTAGAGGCCCCCTAAGTGCCCCAACAGGGTAATGATTGGGTTATAAGTACAGTGGGTTACTAAGTACCATGAACCTGCAAGTACAGTTCAAGCTTTAGGGCTGACAGGGTTCGTATTCAGAGTTCGACTCACGCAGCTGCATGCGTGCAACGTAGGTGTTAGGGTTGGCTTCGGGGGTGAGGGTTTCGGGGGGGGGGGGGGGGGGGTGGCATCGGGCTTGGGAGGGATAGGGCTTAAGGGCTTCGAGTGTTTGGGGTCTAGGGCTTATGCAAATAGACGTGTGCCGTGGACGCTTGAAGTCCCGAAGTTCACGTCAAAGCCCTACCGGTGAGTGGGGCAAATCAGGGTTCAGCAAGCCTTCTATAACAATCCATTAACCCTAATAGGTGTTTAAGGAATCCCGGAATCCCCCGAATGTGAACCCATACGCACCCCAAAGCCCGAGCCAACCCAGTCCACTAAACCCTGAACCCCAAACCCTAAACCTCAAAACCCTAAAACCCTAAACCCTAAACCCTAAAACCCTAAACCCCAAAACCCTAAACCCTAAAACCCAAACCCTAAAACCTAAGCCCCTAAACCCTAAACCCTAAAAACCTAAAACCCTAAAACCCTAGAGCCCTAAACCCTAAAGCCCTAAACCCCTAAACCCTCAAACCCTAGAACCCTAAAACCCTAAAACCTAAACCCCAAACCCTAAACCCTAAACCCTAAACCCCAAACCCTAAACCCTAAACCCCAAACCCCAAACCCCAAACCCTAAACCCTAAACCCCAAACCCCTAAACCCTAAACCCCTAAACCCTAAACCCTAGACCCTAGACCCTAAACCCTAAACCCTAAACCCCTAAACCCTAAACCCTAAACCCTAAACCCTAAACCTCAAACCCTAAACCCTAAACCCTAAACCCTAAACCCTAAACCCCAAACCCCAAACCCCAAACCCTAAACCCTAAACCCTAAACCGCAAAAGGATTGGGCGGCCTTTCATCCACTCCACTTCTCGGGCGTGGGCCGGGCCACCCTGGCGGCGGAGGCGCTGAAACCGCACCCTAGAGATCGGCACCCGAAGGGTTTAGGGTTTAGGGTTTAGGGTTTAGGGTTTAGGGTTTAGGGTTTATCTCAACCCGAAGACCCTAAACCCTGAGCACCAGAAATCCTAAACCTCAGTCCTAGAAAACCTAAACCCTAGACCCTAAACCCTAAACCCTGAACCCTAAACCCAAAACCCTCAACCCTAGACCTGGCAAGCAAAATTGGCACACGGTGGGTTCGGGGCACTTGTCTAGGACCCGGGGTAGGCCACTTTTTTCTTTTTTTGGTGTTTAGGGGCTCCCTTATGATCGCCTTCAAAGCCAAAAAGGGTACCCTTTTTTCCCCAAACCCTAAACCCTAAACCCTAAACCCTAAACCCTAAACCCTAAACCCTAAAGTTACTCCTGGGTCTAGATGTTGGGTGTGGAAGGTGGACATCCCACCGGGCGCCCCGATCGAGTTCCAAGTTCTGCGCGACAACGACTGGAATCAGCGCTGCTTGGCTGGGGCTTTGGGTTTTGGGTTTAGAGATCAGGGTTTAGGGTTTAGGGTTTAGGGTTTAGGGCTAGGGCTTAGGGTTATGCAGGTTCATCATGCTTCAGGATGGTCATGATGTAGGGTTCAGGGGTCCTTTTTTAAGGGCAAGAAGGCTTATAGAAGGGTACTCAGTGTTCATGAACGGGTGTCACAGGGCTACATCAGGGTCTTGTCTATGTCGGCACCGCTATGGGCACGGAGACTACAAGAACTGTAGGCCCTATGTTGAAGGTGGAGGGCGCTAGGATGTGGCAGAGGGAGGTTTGTACCCTAAACCCTAAACCCTAAACCCATTTTCAAAGGCAAGGTGCCGTGACTGTTGGTGCACTTCCACTTGTTAAGAGTATGAAGGTTGCGCCGGGTAGGGCTGAGGGCTTCTAAACCCTTAACCCTAAACCCTGAACCCTTAGTACCCTAAGCCTCAGAAGCCCTAAACCCTAAACCCTAAACCCTAAACCCTAAACCCTAAACCCTAAACCTCAGAAGAAGTCGGGAGCGCTTGCTGCTCTGGCACTCCGGGAGGCTTTTTCCCCGAGCGCGATGGCCGAATCTCCTCGGGTGGCAGCCGGGACACTTGGTGAAGACTGTGCCCCACGACTCCAAACCCTGAGCCCCAAACCCTGAGCCCTAAACCCTAAACCCTAAACCCTAAACCCTAAATGGGTTTAGAGGTTCAGGGGACTCCAGCTAGCCCACAAAAGTTCCACAGATACATCCTACAAAATGGGTGAGAGTTCTCATGCTGTCGGTCCCCATGGTCCAAACCCCAAACCCTAAACCCCAAACCCTAAACCCTAAACCCTAAACCCTAGCCCCTAAACCCTAAACCCTAAACCCTAAACCCTAAACCCTAAACCCTAAACCCTAAACCCTAAACCCTAAACCCTAAACCCTAAACCCTAAACCCTAAACCCTAAACCAAGTCAGGAAGCTCACGGCAAGAACTGGAAGCAGGAGGTCCCCCTGGGCCCCGCCAAGTGCCTTGGCCCTGGTTTAGGGTTTCGGGTTTAGGGTTTAGGGTTTAGGGCTAGGGTTTAGGGTGAGGGTTTGGGGTTCAGGGACCCCACCCCCACCCCTGACCCCACCGCAACCCGCAACACAAGAAGCGCTTAGGGTACCCTGAAACCGAAACCCTAAACCCCTAAACCCTAAACCCCTCAACCCTTAAACCCCTAACCCCAAACCCCTAAACCCCAAACCCTAAACCCTAAACCCCTAAACCCCAAGCAAAGGCTTCCTGGCGGGTGAGCTGGGCCCGTATCGTGGTTTCGGGGGGGGGGGGGGGGGGGGGGGGGGGGGTAGTTGAGGGGAGGATGGCATAGGATCTCATGAAGTAGACGGGGTCTCATCTAGAAGTTTACCCTCAGCCGCTGAGCCCGGCAGCTAAGTGTTTAGGGTTTAGGGATCTAGCACCAGCTCTGAAACCTCAAACTCGACCCTGCAACGCTCCGAAGCCGGATTACCAAACCCGCGGCAGAGCTGAGCAGCTACTGGGTTTAGGGTTTAGGGTTTAGGGTTTAGGGTTTAGGGTTTAGGGTTTAGGGTTTAGGGTTTAGGGTTTAGGGTTTAGGGTTTAGGGTTTAGGGTTTAGGGTTTAGGGTTTAGGGTTTAGGGTTTAGGGCGGTTGCGACAACTTCATGATTGCACCCACCTCTCAACATACCAGACGTGGCAGACGTGGGATGTTCCCCCTTATACTAGCAGTTCCTTCATCGGGATTATAGTGGGGGGGCTACCTAGAATCCCTACTGTACCCTGACAGTCCTGAATCGGGATTGTAGTGGGGGGGGGACTAATCCCTAATCCCGAAAGGACTGTTAGTATAAGGGGGAACATGCCAATTCCAGACCAAGATTCTTCCTTTGAAAATGCTCTTTTGTGGGAGCCCTCTGCTAGTCCTCCTCAAGGGCTTGTACGAAAAAGCTCAAGGAAACCATGCTGTAGACGGTGCCAGCTGGAGAGCTACAAAGACTTCCAGCAAGGACCAAACAAACGAAAACCCTAAACCCTAAACCCTAAACCCTAAGGCAAAAACAAACAAACAAGAACACAGAAGAGCCCGAAACCCGAAAGCACACACCGCTAAACCACATGCACGAACCCCACTACGAACGTCCGAAACGATGAGGATGCAAGCTCCAACCCAGCCTGTGTGCTCAAAGATCCGACTAAAGAGCATTCCTTCTAAGAACCCTAAACCTAAACCCTGAACCTTCTTTTTGTAGGTCAACACTACAAGCCCCCTTTATAGAATTCCCAAGTAACCTACACAAAAGAAGGTTTAGGGTTCTTAAGGTATTCAATCAACAGAGGGCCTCCTATTGTAAGCTAACTCCAGAATAAATTCGGGGTTTTGGTCCCTTGGGGCGCACCCATGAACCCCAAACCCTAAAGCCAAGCCTCGCCTGAATCCGGGCCTCAGGAAGCTTCACGTGTCCTGGGATCCGCGCGGTGGAGGCGCGATGCAGTGGTCGCAGTACCCTAAACCCTAAACCCTAAACCCTAAACCCTAAACCCTAAACCCTAAACCCTAAACCCTAAACCCTAAACCCTAAACCCTAAACCCTAAACCCTAAACCCAAAACCCTAAACCATAACCCTAAACCCTAAACCCTAAACCCTAAACCCTAAACCCTAAACCCTAAACCCTAAACCCTAAACCCTAAACCCTAGACCCAAACCCTTCCAGCCCTTAAGCTAGGGCTGCTAGGGTTTGGGGGGTGGGTAATCAGCAGAGATCGGGGCGATAAGATTCAGGATTGTCCCCGAGTAATGTAGGGCTCGGAACAAGTTACGAATAAATCTTCCCTTATGGCCCCTTTGTAATTGCACCATAATTCCCCCCCCCAAAAAAAAAACAGTTCCATATAATTATTAAGGACCCTATATTGACCGACATATCTGCTACAGGCTGCAGGTTTATGCAGGGAGGTGATTACCCTGCCGACTTTTCCCTTGCCTCTACGAAGTTCGGGGAGTTGGGGCCAAGACCGTCAACTTCTAAGTCCCTAAGCTTGAGAGAGTGTACAAAATGGTGTACCGCCCTAAATCCTGTCCCCTAAAACCCTACACCCTAGGCCCCAAAATCCCCAAACCTAAGCCCGAAACCCTAAACCCGAAACCCTAAACCCTAAACCCTAAACCCCAAACCCTCCCTTAAGAAGCATTCAGGACATCTGGAGCACCACCTTGGGGAAGCCTCCAGCGCCGCCTTGTCGCGACCGTACGCGCTCAGCGGCAGCTGGGATGGGCGGCCCGACCGGTTTAGGGTTTGGGGTTTAGGGTTTAGGGTTTGGGGTTTGGGGTTTGGGGTTTGGGGTTTAGGGTTTGGGGTTTGGGGTTTGGGGTTTGGGGTTTAGGGTGTAGGGTTTAGGGTTTGGGGTTACTTGGAGCTTCAGGGTACTTATGACCCAACTGTAAGTGTAGTTAAGACCCACTTGTACGCCACGTAGATACCCAGTAGGCTTACAATTGGGTTATGACTACAGTGATAGATAATTGAGTTACTGAGTACCTTGAAGCTCCAAGTAGGTTTGGGGTATAGGGTTTTGAGTTTAGGCCAGGGATGCGGGCATGTGTCGGGCTTAGGGTAAAAGGTTGAGGGGCTGCTCCCGGCCCTTATCCTCGCTTATGACATCTGTAGGGTTGTTGTGGCTCCAAGGCGTGTCATGCGAGGGACTTCACCCCAGCAACCCCACAGTAAACTCCCCTGCTTGAATGTTCAAAGGTACTTAGAAGCAGGATTACAAGTAGTGTAACAGTTGTAGGTTGTGATTTTGTTTGGATATTTTCACCCTACTTTTAAGTAGCGTTGACATTGAAGAGAGGGTTCAGGGTTTTGGTGCTTAGGGCTTCTGGTTCAGAATGCCCCACTGACCCTTAACCTTCAAATCAAGCCCAAACCCTCATACGGAGTCCTTGTCTAGATTACTTATGCAAGCTCCCGGACAAAGTGTTTATGGTGTTCTTAAGGCAGGGGGGTTCAAGGGGGGTAGGTACCTAGGGAACCTTAGGGAAGCTCAGGGAGCCTTAGGGAGTAGCAGGGAGTATTAGGGAACCTTGGGATACCTACACCCCTTGGACCCCCTCAAGAACCCCACTTGACTCAAAGAAAGAAGCCCGAAACTCTAACCCCCACTAGCCTTAAACCCTACTAACACTAAACCCTAAACCCTCAACCCTCTTTGGCCAGGTGGACTTCGCACACAGCCTTTGTCCACTCGGACGAGCGGCCAGGTCCCTCACGCGGCCGTTCAGGGTCCCACGGGGCGGTCCATGTGTACCTGTAAGTAGGGTTCAGGGGCTTAGGGTTTTGGGTTTAGGGTTAGGGTTTTGGGTTTAGAGTTTAGGATTTAGGGTGGAGGGTTTAGGGTTTAATTGGGTTTCGGGGTACTTATACGAAGGGTCGTGCCCCAACTTCTAAGTACCCCATAAACCTCCAAGTAGTTTAAATCCCCAGAGCACGATGAAACCCCAAACCAAACATCCATGCGATCCCGCATCCCCACAATGCCAAATAGTGCCCCAAGCCCTAAACCCCAGACCCTAAACCCTAAACCCTAAACCCTAAACCCTAAACCCCAAATGCCTTGCAACCCCAAGGCCCCCAAAAAGCTGGGTAGCCCAGTGGTGCCGTTCTTTCCTTGTTTTTTTTTCGGGTTTAGGGTTCGGGTTTTCCCTTCTACACCAATTGAAATAGGGTTCGGGTTTTCCCTTATACACCAATTGAAATAGGGTACGCTTATTGTGGTCTGGTTGCTGGACCTGAAGCCTGAAATACCAACCACACTTGCAACCCCCAGCCCCAAGCCCTAAACCCCAAACCCTGTACACCCTGAGCCCTAAGTCCTAAACCCCAACTCCAAACCCCAAAGCCTAAACCCCAACCCCAAGCACCAAACCCCCCAGCACCTGCTCCCGCCCTCGGGCTCCAGGCACTTATGTGGCAGCCGTCGAAGTCCCAGCAGATATCCATTTAGAGTGACCTGGTTGCAACCTTGAGGGTTTCGGGCTTAGGGTTCCAGACCCTAAGACCAGTCGCCAGAGCATCTTCCAGTCAGCAATAAGTAGGGCCTATATTTGTTGTGGCTGTATTGCCTAAGAACTTGTAGGATTTTGTGCTTGTTGATCGAAAACCGTACATATAGCTCACCTGAGCATGAAAGTACCTGAGCTGACCCTTCGTGAATCTCCCGTCCTGTTAGCCGCAGAACCCTAAAAAGTCGCCCGAAAACCGTAAAGCTGCAACACCCTGCAACCCTGAAACCCATAAACTTAAGCCTCTCAAACGCCAAACCCTATAAACCCTACAGCCCTAAATTGCTAAACCCGAATCCTAAACCCCAAGCCCTAAAACCCCAACACTCTAAAACCATAAACCCCAGAAACCCGAAAGAAAACCCAAACCCACAAAGGCCCAAGATGCAGAGCTCCAAGGTAGAAGGGTTTAGGCTTTGGGGTTTCGGGTTCAGGGTTTAGGGTTTATGGTTTCGGGTTTCGGTTTAGGGTTTCGGGAAGCCGTCAACCCCAAACCTTTCCTTGCTTAGCCGTCCCAGGTTTCAGATTGTCTGTGACGGCGAGTTCGAGGCCGGTAATGTCTTACCGGCTCACGGCACTACTCTGGGAGGTTCAGGGGAGAATGAGTTAGCTCTACCTGCCCCAAAACAATGTTATCCAGGAAAAAGCTCCTATGTACTCTGCCTGTAGTAATTAACCCCTGTAAGCCCTCAAGGCATGGCAGTCGTGGCCAGAATGTTCCTTGACAACTAGGACCCAGAGTAGGCCCTTTTCCCCTTTTCTGAGGGTTTAGATTCCCTTCTAAGCCCCTTTGAATCAAAAAGGGTAGCCTTTTTATTCCTAGGTTGCTCCCGTAAGCCCTAAACCCTAAACCCGGAAGAGTTGAGATCCGTTTTGGTTTAGGGCAGCGACTTGGTTGTATTCGGCACTTCATGTACTCTACGAAGTCCTCGCCAGCATGTGCTGGGTTGCCCTCTAGTCCTGCGAAAATGAGTTAGAGTTTAGGGTTTAGAGTTTAGGGTGTAGGGCTTCGGGTTTAGGGTTTTTTGGTAGTCTGGCTTTAATACCCTAAAGCCAAAAACCCAAACACCCTCAAGCCCAATCCCAGACGCCCTGAAATGTGTGAGGCACACCCGAAACCCTCCCTAAATGCAGAGTCTCTGCACGTGCAAGGTCCTCAACGTACCATGCGTAGGCTTTCAAGGGTCCCAGAACACGTCTGCCGTCCATACCCCTACTTGAAGGCTTCAAGGGTACTTAGAATCTTGCAAGAAGGTTATAAGTGCTCAAGAAGGTTATCGCCGTAGTTGCCCTACCTATAACCCGCCTTGTAAGTAGCCCTGAACCTCCAACCAAGGTCCCTAAAACCTAAACCCTACACCCCAAACCCTAAACCCCTAAACCCTGAACCCCGAACGCCTAGCCCGCAAAACCCCTGACAGAGGGGTCGGAATAAGTTCTAAGAGTATTTCCTTAGGGTCCCTTATACAATCATACTTTGATATCCCCTCGAAACCCTATTCTAATTCTTAAGCCCTCTAAACCCTAAACCTTAAACCCAAGACCCTAGACCCTAAACCCTAAACCCTAAACCTTATATCTATTTCTTAAGGCCCCTACATTAAAACACCAGCCAGGAGAGGATCTTCCCCTCCGAGTGCGGCCAGGAAATCCTTGGCCCGCGGGGAGATTCCTTCGGTGCTCCCTCTCAGATCCCAGGATTTAGGGTTGAGGACTTAGGGTTTAGGGTTTAGGATCCTAAACCCTAAACCCTAAACCCTAACCCACAAAATTAACATCTTCCGTGGAGCCTAAAATTCTGGCTTAGTCCCTAAACCCTAAGCGCCCTAAACCCTAAACCCTAAACCCTAAACCCTAAACCCTAAACCCTAAACCCTAAACCCTAAACCCTAAACCGCCCTACTAAGAGACCCTTAAGCCGAGGCCGCAACTGGCGGTTGGAGCCTTTGGCGTCGCCGCGAGTGCTGTGGGTTTACTGGAGTCCTGCCAGGGCCACAGTTTTATGGTTTAGGGGTTAGGGTTTAGGGTTTAGGGTTTAGGGTTTAGGGTTTAGGGTTTAGGGTTTAGGGTTTAGGGTTAGGGTTTTGGGTTTAGGGGTTTAGGGTTTAGGGCTAGGGTTTAGGGTTTAGGGTTTAGGGTGCAGGCTACAGGCTGAGAAGAGGCTTCAGGGACTCTTGGGGCTTGAGGCTGGTACACCCTATAGCCCTAAGCCAGTCATAATCTCATTGAATGGGGGGTTCAGGTCTACCCTAAACCCTAAACCCTAAACCCTAAACCCTAAACCCTAAACCCTAAACCCTAAACCCTAAACCCTCCGGGCCTGGGGGCTTGTCACCCCAAAGCCCAGAGGCGCCTTTTTAGTTCTCAAGCCTTAAGCCAGTTGTAACCCCCTTAAGTACCGTAGTAGGGTTATACTTGGGTTATAAGTGCAGTTATAAACCCCCCTTAAGTACCGTAACAGGGTTATACTTGGGTTATAAGTTATAAACCCCCTTAAGTACCGTGATAGGGTTATACTTGGGTTATAAGTACAGTTATAAACCCCCTTAAGTACCGTAGTAGGGTTATACTTGGGTTATAAGTACAGTTATAACCCCCTTAAGTACCGTAGTAGTTGGGCTATAAGTACAGTTATAAACCCCCTTAAGTACCGTAATAGGGTTATACTTGGGTTTTAAGTACAGTTATAAACCCCCTTAAGTACCGTAATAGGGTTATACTTGGGTTATAAGTACCGTTTTTAACCCCCTGAAGTACCGTAATGGGGTTATAATTGGGTTATAAGTACAGTGATTATATTTGGGTTACTTAATACCATGAACCTCGAAGTAGGATCTGAGTGGGTCCCTAATTCGGCTCTTTTGGTATGGGTTGAGAATCCCTTATACAAACCTTTTGGTTCAGAAACTAGGGTTAGGGTTTAGGGGCTTTGGGTTTAGGGGTTTAGGGTTTATGGTTCAGGATTTTGGGGTTTAGGGTTTCGGGTTTAGGGTTCAGAGGTTTACCCTAAACCGTAAGAGGTTTACCCTAAACCGTAAACCTGAACCCTGAACCCAGAACCCTGAACCCTAAACCCTAAACAACTTTGTCTTAAGGAAGCCTGCGGGCCTAACGCTGACATGCTTGGGGTTACCGATTGGGGTCTCCAGGGTCCAATGTGCCAGTCAAATGTGCTGTTGGGCCGTACTTCTGAAGGGGATGTTGTTGTGGTTGGGGGTTTAGGTTTTAGGGTGTAGGGTCTATGGTTTAGGGTTAGGGTTTAGGGTTTAGCGTTTAATCCGGGTTCATTTTTCAGGGTCTGGGGTTTTGGGGCTTTTTTGTCTGCAAAGTGTGGGATCCCTCCCCCGCCCCGGAGCCTTATCTCGCCCAACGTACACCCCCAAACCCTGATCCCTAAACCCTAAACCCTAAACCCTAAACAGCCTGAACCCAAGAAAAATACAAAAACGGAACCCGACATCTGAAACCCGAGCCCCGTCTTCAGACCTCATGAAATGTCCAGGTTGGCCAGCGGCGCCTTTGTGTGTACTTTGGTGACGTGGGGGATCCGCGGCCAGCAAGAGCAGTTCAGCTTAGGGTTTAGGGTTTAGGGTTTCGGGTTTAGGGTCTAGGGTTTGGGGTTTCGGGTTTAGGGCTTCGGGGTCAGGGGGTGTTCAACCCTCCCTTAGGAAGCCCAAGCCAACTTCTTTGTAGGCTCTTACCGTGAAGTCTTTGCCAGGGTTCTTAGGTAGATTCCAACAAGGAGGTTTTGGGTGCTCAAGGTGCGCCCTAAACCCACTCGCCCTAAACCCTAAACCCTAAACCCTAAACCCTAAACCCTAAACCCTAAACCCTAAACCCGAAACCATGCGCCCACTCTGCAGCCAAGGCTGAGCCCTATCTGCTTCAAAGTCAAAGCAGGAAGCCTCGCGTCCGGCGGAAGCGGAGCGCCACCAAAAGAAAGCTGCCAGCAGAAACAGGGACTCCGTTGCTTTGAGGGCTGGGTTTAGGGTTTAGGGTTTAGGGTTTAGGGTTTAGGGTTTAGGGTTTAGGGGGTTTAGGGTTTCGGGTTTTGGGTTTAGGGTTTAGGGTTTAGGGCTTGGCGTTGGGATGCTCCCCCTTATGCTAGCAGTCCTTAACAGGGATTATCACAGGGGGTGCTAGAATCCCGATGAAGGACTGCTAGAACAAGGAGCGAACAGAACAAGCTTAGTGTCTTTTCAGAGCTCAGGCTCTAGGGGGTGTGGGGGATTTAGGAGAACCCTAGTACATTCAACCCTAAACCCTGAGGAGGGCTCAGTGCGTCTCTAGAGCTCAGGGTTTGGGGGGTTCAGAGGGGATTAGAGGGGTCGGTTTAGGGGTGTTCGGCGGGGCTTGGGTGGGTTTAGAGGGGCTTTGAAGGGTTTAGGGGATGTGGAGGGTCTACAGCGGTGAGTAGAGGCTTAAGAGGGATGAGAGGATTTCGGGCGGCCTAAACCCTAAACCCTAAACATTTCTCCGGTTTCGGGTCGATGCGGTAGGCAGAGGCTCGTGTGCTCCTCACGACGTCTTGGAGCCCAGTGGTACCCTTTCCCTTGTTTGGTTCAAGGTTCCCTTAGAAAGTAACCAACCCCAAAAAGGCTACCTTATTTCAATACGGTTACTGGGCTACCAGGTCGCTCTGGGGTTAACACGGGTTCTCGGCTTGTTGGGTGAGGTGTAACTGCACGCAAGCGGCTGATAAGGTTCTCAAGGGAGGGGGTTCATGGGGGTAGGTACCTAAGGAACCTTACATACCCCCTTGAACTTATGTCGAGGACGCTCGAGCTAATGGCTCCCTTCCTGAGCTGTTGCAAGGTACCCCCGTGAAATCTGACCTACTAGGTCTTCCAGTAATGCCCTTTTTCCCTTTGGTTTTGGGGGCTTAACGAAGGAAAATGGGTGCCCTCACTAATAAGGACTCACTGCAAGCTTTTGAGGGATTTTGGGGGAGCAGGGTTCAGGGCCCGTTGAGCCGACGTGATCGCTACACCCTCAGTGGTGGGGTTTGGGTCCACTTCCCAGTTCTCAAAATGGGAAGTCGTCCCGCTACAGGCCTTTAAGGGGTCATGTGTGGTACCCACTTCCCGAATTCCCAGCTAAGAGCCAGAGGCCCAAAACCCCTAGCCCTCTGAACCTTCTGAACCTCCTAAACCCTCTCCTTCTGAACCCTCTAAACCCTCTCCTTCTAAACCCTCTAAACCCTCTCCCTCTAGACCCCCCAAATCTTCTAAACCCTCTACACCCTCCAAGTCCTCTAAACCCTCCAAACCCTGTAGACCCCCCAAACCATCTAAACCCACTAAAGCCTCTAAGCCCTCCAAACCCCCAAACCCCCAAACCCCAAACCCCAACTGTCAAACCCCAAACCCCAAACCCCCAAACCCCCAAACCCCCAAACCCCCACACCCCCAAACCCCCAAACCCCCAAACCCCCAACCCCCCAAACCCCCAAACCCCCAAACCCCCAAACCCCCAAACCCCCAAACCCCCAAACCCCCAAACCCCCAAACCCCCAAACCCCCAAACCCCCAAACCCCCAAACCCCAAACCCCAAACCCTAAACCCTAAACCCGCGCAGGTGCGGGCTTCTACGACCCCTTGACAGAGCAGATCATGTCCTACGACGGCAAGCAGGCACCTCACAGGAGCATTTAGGGTTTAAGGTTTAGGGCAGTGTAGGGTTTAGGGTTTAGGGATTAGGGTTTAGGGTTCAAGCTTTTTGTGGGGTTTTGGGTTTTGTGTTTTGGGGGTTTTAGGGTTTCGAGGTTTTTAGGGTTTAGGGTTTTGGGATTTTCGGGTTTTTGGGTTTAGGTTTAGGGTGTGGACCTTCAATCCCGCAGAGGCCGTCGCTGAGGTTTGCTTGAACCCTAAGCCCGAAACCCTAAACCCTAAACCCTAAACCCGAAACCCTAAACCCTAAACCCTACACCCTAAGCAAAGACAAGGAAGTACGAGCTGTCCCGAGAACTGTGGAACATCTTGAGACGCAACGGTTGGACAGGCGGACAGCTGCCCGTTGCAAGCTTTGCTGGATTTCAAGACTGGGTGGGCTGGGATGAGTGGTGCCCTTTTCCCTTTTTTTCTGGTTTAAGGTTCCGAAATTGAAGAGTGGGTGGGATGAGTGGTGCCCTTTTTCCCCCTTTTTTTCTGGGTTTGAGGTCCTTGTAAAGCAACCAACCCACAAACTTATTTTAACAATATGGTTACCGGGCTACCTAGAAAGTGCTCTTGCAACTCCTGAAGTACGGTGGAGAACCCGCACACGGGGGCAGGCGCGAGAATGTGCTCCGTCCAGCGACAAGGTTTCGAAACGCTTCCGTAAAAAGTCCCCCTTCTGGCAGGTCTTCGGCGCCAGCACCGACTAAGTCCACAGGTTAACTCAGATTCTGCAACCACGACATGTGGAACTGTAGTCGAAGGGTGCATCCTACCTTTAAGATAGCTGTGTTTGTTTCCCGCTATAGGCACTCAGACCCCTGGGAGGATCCAAAAAGTAGAGCCCCCCAAGTAGTGTCCTTAGGAACCCTTCAAGGGATCTACTTTTGGGATCCTCCCAGGTGTCTGGGCAAGTCTGGTCTTCAGCTGGACGGTGTGAAAGGATCTCTTTTGCCTTGCGTTGACTCGCGGCGTCGTGCTGTCTGGGGCTCCAGACTTTTCAGAACTGTTTCGGCACTCTGGCACGCGGCTTTGCTTTATCACTGTCCATAGTGGGCCGCTCCAGAAGAGAACATGAACAATCTGAACCCGCAATCGCAAGTGCCATGTACAATCTTGGAGCGTTTCCTAATCTATCCTATCCACATACGGGGGTTTCCGAAAATAGCGGTACCTAATTGGGTCCTCATTATACAGAAATACTACTATTTGGGGAGCTATGAAGAATTGTGGACATGGTTGAAGGCCCTGGCCCTACTTGGAGGTTCAGGGTACATATTACCCAATTACAAGTGTGTTTTAACCCACTTGGGGGCCCCTCAAGTGCCCCAATAGATTGGGTTTTAATTGGGCTGTAAGTATAGTTAGAATTGGGTTACTAAGTACCATGAACCTCCAAGTAAGAACCCTAAACCCTAACCCCCCCCTAGTCCCTTCCCCCTAATACTAAATCCGTCCCCCCCCCCCCCCCCCCCTCCCTAATTCTGAAATTCGCCTGGGCCCGAAGAATATTTAAAATTAGGGGGGGTCTAAATCCTAAAACCTGAATTCCGAAACCTAATGATTAAACCCTCTAAGCCCGGAGCCCTGGATCCTAATCCTGTGCCTTCAGTCCTAAACCCTGAAACCCTAATGGCTCAACTCAAGGGCGAAGGCCTTGAACCCCTCCCCCCCCTAATTTTCAAACAGGTTTAGTATTGGGCTGGGTGCCGGCAGGGTCCGGGAAAAATTATGTTTAAAATTAGGGGGCATTTTAGTATTAGGGGAAGCGGTTACTAAGAGACCCTTAACCTCCAAGTACACCCTTTAGCCCCAACCCTAAACCCTAAACCCTAAACCCTAAACCCTAAACCCTAAACCCTAAACCCTAAACCCTAAACCCTAAACCTGTCCAGGTCTTGGGCTATGTTGGCGAGGCACCAGTCGAAGGGAGGGATCGTTTTGTTTCAAATAACTTATGGGGTTTCGGATTTACCATCATGTATATGAGCTTAGTAACTTAGTCAGTTTTTTCGGATTTACCTTCATGTATATGAGCTTAGTAGCTTCGTCAGTTTGGAGTCGGGTTTCGTTTTTGGAGTTGGTTTGACGTGTTGATCTAGAATTAGGTGCTTCGCCACTACAAATAGAACACCAACATATGGGGGTTTACGAAAATAAGGGGCCCCCTAGTGTAGACCCCCAAATGATAGGATGACCTTAGAATAGCTGGGTAGTGCGTTCGGATGATTTAGTTTTTTCTTCTTTCCCTTTGAGGGGACCTATTCATAAACAATTTTCCAAAGGGCTTTAAAGCACCATTCCGATAAGGACCCCCAATAAGGTACCCCGCCCCCCCCCCCCCCCCCCCCCCTAAACCCTAAACCTAAACCTAAAACCCTAAACCCTAAACCCTAAACCCTAAACCCTAAACCCTAAACCCTAAACCCTAAACCCTAAACCCTAACCCCCCCCCCCCCCCCCCATTTTCGGAAACCGGAAACCCCCATACCTTTGCTCGGCATTGCTGCTTGAAGGGGCACCTGGGCTCCCCGACTGCCTTAAGGAGAAGGTTTTGGGGTTTAGGGTTTGGGGTTTAGGGTTTAGGGTTTGGGGTGTAGGGCAGCCATAGAAATCCTAAGTCTCTGCCTCAAACGCCCCGGCCTAAACGTGAAAAGCTGTCGTCTACACCTACGGCCCCTAGCCGCTCCAGATACCCCCAAAGCCTCTGTACAAATCCCCATTTTTTCAGAACCGGTAGGGTTTAGGGTTTAGTGTTTAGGGTTTTGGGTTCAGGGTTTAGGGTTACTGTTGTGCCCGCGAGGTGGAGGAGAAGTGGATCAAGGACGCTTGGATGACTGCACCAAGCATGCAGTGTCATGAGTCATGCGCACGTGCTTTCCCTACTGTTCTGTAGGGTGCCGACTGCTCCCCCGCATTTGTTTTCTAGCTTCAAGTCCTTCAAGTCAAGTCCCAACCATAAGACCCAAAACCCCAAAACCCTGGTTTAATTAGGGTTTAGGGCCGTTTAGGGTTAAGGGTTCAGGGTAGAATCCTCATCGAGGTATATGAAACCAAGTGTGTCGTTAAACCCTAGACTAGACCCCAAACGTTTTATAGTCCATGGGCTCCCAAAGGCTTGTATTCCCGGCAGCCAAGCCCCAAACCCTGAGGCTCTGAGGACCATTGTTTTAAGGGTTTTGGCCCAAAGGCCTTCGTTGATAAGGTTTGTGGGCTACTTTGAGCCTATATAAGGGTAAACAATCCCCAAAACCCCAGGAGACCCTAAACCGAGTTCCACGCAGCCTCAGGACCATTGCCGAAAAGGGTTCGAGGACGTCAAGTTTCCTGGCATGGAGGGCAGCCTGGCTGATGCTGTCCATATTTTTTTTTTTGGGGGGGGAAGGGGGGGGGGGGAGGGAGGTGCAGGGATTTAAGGTTTAGGGTGAGGGGTTTAGTGTTTATCGGCTGGAAAACCAGGGTGATTTTGAGTTTTTGGGAACGCAGAAATCTTCCAGTGCAGTCAGGATGCGCTTTTTTTAGGGTTTGTTGTTTGGGGTTCAGGCTTGGGATGTTCCCCCTTATATTAACAGTCCTTAACAGGGAATTTAAATGCGGGGGTACAGGGCGTCCTGCCAGAGTAACCCCGGGAAGCCAGAGTCCCCCTCGAGAGGGACTTATGCGGCTTTCCCGAAGGTTTGGGGTATCTGTTGGGATGTTCCCCCCTTACGCTAGCAGTCCTTAATATGGAGTAGAATAAGGGCCACTCTAATACCCTAGTTTTGCTCTGGGCCCCTTAAAGTCTCAACACGAAACCCTACACCCTCCCCTGAAGCAACTTGACTCCGAGTGGCCCTAACGCATCTTCACGTCAGGCGAGTCGCCGGACGCGGGCCCAAGCGAAGGCCTTTGCCCCTGTGTTGTCAGAGGGTTTAGCCCTCCATGGGTTCGTTTAGTTTTAATTTTAGGGTTTTGGGTTCGTGCCTTGAAGGGTTGCCGTGCTGCGTTCGTTCCGCAACACAGCTCGGCAGATAGTGCCCAGCTTCCTTGCCAGTTGCTTTGGCACATTGGGGGGAGGGGGGGGTTGTCCTAGCTAATGGGCTTCTTGGTACCCCGAAACACACAGAATATGCTAGCAGGGAGACCCCAGAAGCATCGACATTTTGAGAAACCCCAAACATCATCACCTACTGTACCCAAATTTGCTTGGGTCACCGGAAACTCAGCCGAGAATCTTCAGATTTAGGCCAAGCCCTAAACTCCAGACCCTAAGCCCCCCCGCTGCCTTCGCTAGGCCCGGGCCGTTGTTTTTTGCCTGTCCTTTTGCTGGCTACTGCTGAGTTTACCTGCATCAAATTCCTACCCGGAAGAAACCACACTAAGCCCAAAGTCCCCAAAACCCATAAAGTTTGCCTCAACCATGTTTCCTACGGGTTACCGCAGACCTGCAGCTCTGTCTCCTCAACATTCCGCAACCCTAAACCCTAACCCCTAAAACCCTAAACCCTAAACCCTAAACCCGCATCCCTAATCCCTAAACCCCAAACCCTAAACCATAAACCCTAAACCCGAAACTTTCAAGCCCGAGTCACATCGCAGGCTAGGGCGTGGCGTCGTGGCGTCGGGACGGCGCGGATGCGGCTCCTCTCCAAAGGTCTTGATGTTTAGGGCTTAAGGTTTTTTTGAGAGGTGTTTAGGGTTCGGGGTTTCGGGTTTGGGGTTTAGGGTTTAGGGCTTGGGGTTTAGGGTTTATAGGGCTGGGGGGGTTTTGGGGGGCTTCAGCTCATGGCACCATCGATATTTTCCGAAATCTGGCAGGGCACTTCAGAAAGTTAGTGGGGGCTTAAGCTCCTGATTCTTTTTAGGGTTAGGGTTAGGGTTTAGGGGTTAGGGTTTAGGGTTTAGAGTTTAGGGTCTAGGGTCTAGGGTCTAGGGTCTATGGTCAGGGTCTAGGGCCTCAGGGCCTAGGGCCTATAGGGTCTAGGGCAGCGTAACTTTGGATCCATTCTTCAGCACAACCAGTGGTCCTAAACCCCAAATCCCGAAAGCCCTGAACCCTGCATCGATGGAGACCCAAGCCAAGCCGCAAACTTATTTATATAGCCAATACTTAAACTCTTTAGACTCTTGGGGTTTCCTTACTTAAGCAAAAGCAACAAAACAGTTTAGTGGTTTCAGGGTTGCAGGGTTCAAGGCTGAAGGGCTGTAAGGGCTGTAAGGGCTGCCTTTTTTTGGTTTTAAGGGTTTAGGGGTTGGAGTTTGCGATGTTGTATTGTTATATATATATATATATATTTATTTATTCGTTTATTGTTTTTGTATTTATATTTATGCATCTATATGTTGTTGGTTTATTTGCTGCTTTGAGTTTGTTCAACTTCAGGTCCAGGAGCGGCCTAAATCATAAGTTCTCCAAACAAAGGCCACTGTGTACCCTAACAAAAGAGGGGCCGCCGTTTAAGGACCCTTTTGGACCACATTTTTTCGAGGAGCAACCTAGTTTTGCCTGAATGAAAGACCCTAAGCCCTAAACCCTGAACCCTGGGTTTAGGGTTTAGGGTTTAGGGTGTAGGGCTTACGGTTTTGGGTTTCGGCTTAGGGCATCCTAATGATAGCTGAAGGAAGGCAGTATGCCACGGCAGGTATGATGGTTCAAGCTGCCTTAACTTTTGGGTATGGCATGGTCCATTCCCTCCTCTGAACGCTGAACCCTGAACCCTGAACCCTAAACCCTAAACCCTAAACCCCGAGGCCAATGCACCATGCGGCTGCATCGGACGAGCTTGTCAGGCGGGGAGTCTGGCATGCCAATGGTCCCAGCACCCTGAAGCCTTTCACAGGATTTAGGCTCTTCTGAAGACTGTATATATATATATATATTATTACATATACATATATATATATATGTATTAATATAGGGTAGCTGGGGGGCTCGCGAGCTCTTCTACTTGGATGTCTCAGCTTCCCTTGCTTGTTCGACCCTGAGCTTCTCAGAGCTGGCGAAGGTTTCGGGGCCAAGGTTTACGAATTACGGTCCCCTAAAGGTCTCCAGAACCATATGCACCACTCAGCGTCTGCCTTCCCTAGGGTTTAGGGTTTAGGGTTTAGGGTTTAGGGTTTAGGGCCACTTTCCCTCCCCCCCCCGCAAAACGCTTGTACCACCTGAGAACCCTCCCTGCCTGGTTGAGGGCCGGTTGAGGGTTCTATAACTTTGGCTATTCGCTTACGCACTACCCACAAAATAAGCAGACTCTTCCTTATACTAGGGCAAAATTGTTTTTAACAAATAATAAACTAAAATTTTTGGGGCTTAGGTTCGGGATCCCATGCATGCCTCAAGAAGCGGAGCCGCACCATCCCAAATCCTGGACCTACCCTGTTTACACTCTACCTGGAGTAGCTTATGTATCCCTAAAGAAGGGAAGTGTGTACCTTACATTGTTGGTATACTTACCCTTGTTTAGGGTGCCAGGTTAATTACTCTAAGCAAGTGAAAAGCTCAATTTTGGGACGAAAGTGGTGCAATCTAGCTTCGTAGGGGTATTAATAGGACAGGGCACCCGAAAACACCTAAGCCAGCGTTGTCAGGGAGTATTTCGTTGCGCGATATAAACCCCCCCAAGCTTACAAAAACCCCAACTGAGGGCATGTGATCCCCATTTTCGGGTTCTCTGTGGCGAACTTCGGTCAAAAGGGTTTAAGCCCTAAACCAAACACCCATGGGGGTTAGGATGTAGGTTTTAGAGTTTGATGATCCTCGTGCCATAGAAGGTCGACGATTCCTCCGGTTCACGCGCCCCTTCAGGGGGCCCCGGCCGCGTTGTCTCACTAGAATTATGACGTGGGGGTTGGTTTTTGGCAAGATGTTTGGGTTCAGGGTTAGGGCTTAGAGTTTAGGTTTTTTGGCAACTATGGCCGTACGGTTTGGGAGACTATCGAGGATACACGAAAGGACAGCTTGTCTCCCTGCCCAGGCTCTGTTCAGTAGTTTCCAATCCGCGCGGCCACAGTTTCCGAGCCATACAGGGAGGGGCCTCACTGGACTCAGTAAACCCTAAACCCTAAACCTTAAACCCTTGACCCTAAACCCTAAGCCAGCTAAGAGATGTTTAACCGAGGTTTCGCAAGCACAAGCCAACTTCGGACCCCTTTACAGCCCCTTTCAAAGCGACTTACCACCAGAGGCCCCCCCCTGCACTTCCGACATTCGTGAGTAGGCTGCATGCTTTCCCTAAACCGTAAACCCTAAACCCTAAACCCCACCCTAAACCCTAAACCCTAAACCCTAAACCCTAAACCCTAAACCCTAAACCCTAAACCCTAAACCCTAAACCCTAAACCCTAAACCCTAAACCCTAAACCCTAAACCCTAAACCCATCCGTATAGCATTCGTGTTCCCCGAATTCAGGGAGACTTCGGCAAAGCCGAGACGCAAAAAGGCGCGCATTCTGCGCAGCAGATTCGAGCTGCCGGCGCTCAGGGTATTAGTGTCTATAACTACAGGGTTTACAACTTGTTTGGCCTTATGTATCTATCTATCTATCTATCTATCTATCTATCTATAATTATGTATATATATATATGTATATATATAGAGAGAGAAGAAAATGCGAAAATGACATATACTTGTCACATATATGCATATATATATATGTATGTATGTATGTATATATATATATGGTCACCCCACCCCCCTCGACAGACCCCGGAAGTATATTTCCGGTCTGTTCAGGAAGGGGGCGGGGGGAAAAGCACCACTCCAAAATTCCTCGAGTTTCCAAAAATCCAAAAAATCCAACCCAGGGTTCCGCTTTTTGGAAACTCGAGCGGGAGCCTCAAAATCCTAAAACCGAGCAAATTCCTCGAGTTTCCAAAATTCCAAAAAAACCCACCCCAAGGTTTGGATTTTTGGAAACTCGAGCGGGAGCCTCAAAATCCAAAAATCGAGCAAATTCCTCGAGTTTCCAAAATTCCAAAAAAAACCACCCCAAGGTTTGGATTTTTGGAAACTCGAGCGGGAGCCTCAAAATCCAAAAATCGAGCAAATTCCTCGAGTTTCCAAAATTCCAAAAATCCAAAAAAATCCACCCCAAGGTTTGGATTTTTGGAAACTCGAGCGGGAGCCTCAAAATCCAAAAATCGAGCAAATTCCTCGAGTTTCCAAAATCCCCAACCTTGGGGTGGATTTTTTTGGATTTTTGGAATTTTGGAAACTCGAGGAATTTGC
The DNA here is from genome assembly GCA_905221605.1 of Symbiodinium natans. Taxonomy (NCBI): domain Eukaryota; class Dinophyceae; order Suessiales; family Symbiodiniaceae; genus Symbiodinium; species Symbiodinium natans. The sequence goes on from CAJNDS010002302.1 coordinate 1,022,022, forward strand.
TCGATTTTTGGATTTTGAGGAAATTCCTCGAGTTTCCAAAATTCCAAAAAAACCCACCCCAAGGTTTGGATTTTTGGAAACTCGAGCGGGAGCCTCAAAATCCAAAAATCGAGCAAATTCCTCGAGTTTCCAAAATTCCCAACCTTGGGGTGGGTTTTTGGATTTTTGGAATTTTGGAAACTCGAGGAATTTGCTCGATTTTTGGATTTTGAGGAAATTCCTCGAGTTTCCAAAATTCCAAAATTCCAAAAACTCCAACCCAAGTTTCGGATTTTTGGAAACTCGAGCGGGAGCCTCAAAATCAAAAAATCGAGCAAATTCCTCGAGTTTCCAAAATTCCAAACCTTGGGGTGGATTTCTTTGGATTTTTGGAATTTTGGAAACTCGAGGAATTTGCTCGATTTTTGGATTTTGAGGCTCCCGCTCGAGTTTCCAAAACCTTTGGGGTGGATGTTTGGATGTTTGGATTTTTGGATTTTTAGAAACTGGATTTTTGATAAGAGTTTTTCAGGGGTTCTTATATGATTCCTTATTATGTTTTAGGCTGCCTATTAACTTTAATAATACTCCTGTTCACTTTTAACGGGAGTCCTTATTTAATTAATAAGACTCCGAATCATTTTACTAGCATTCTAAGTGATCTTCAATGGCAATGGGATTCCTGTATTTGTTTAATGGGGTTCGTATTAGATTTTAAAGGATGCCTGTTAAAGGACTTTATTGGGTTTAATATTGATTCCTATTCAATTTAATCAAATGCCAAATAATTGGAATACGATTCTGAGTAATTGTAATAGCATTCTTCTTCCTAGTTAGTTTTAATAAACGTCTTAGAATTTTAATAAGCTTCATAACAAATTTTATACATATTCCTATTAATTTCAATAGGCTTCTTATTCATTTTCATAAGATGTCTTACAATTTCTAATTGGGTTCCTTTTGCTTTGACAAGCTTCCTATTCATTCAAAAAGGCTTCTGATTGATTGGAATAGGCTTCGTATTCATTTTAACAGGGTTTCTCATTCGTGTTGACAGGATTCCTAATAATGTTCATAGGATTCCTACTAGATTCCACAGTGCTCCGATTATGTTTTTAAATCCTGTTCCCTATTCATTTCAATTGGACTCGAAGTAATGTTATTGTAAATCTCATTTGTTTTATTAGCAATCCTGTCAATTAAATGTGTTAATAGGGTTTATTATAATTCTAACAGTACGACTCTTATTGTTTTAAGTTTTGAAGGGCCCACATTACTTTGTTTATAGAAATTTATTGGCTCCTCTTAATCCTTAATAGGATTCATCTTCATGTTACACGGATTCCTGTTACTCTTAAAGAGAATTCATAGGTTCTTTTGTAGGGTTCCTAGTAATTTTAATAGCATTCCTATGAATTCAAAAGGGTTCCTATTCATTTGAATGGCCTTCCTATGGTTCCTCTGAATTTAGGGCCAAGAAATTTTAATAGGAGCTTCTACGTATTTCAACCAGGTTCTTATTAATTGTACTAGGATTCTTACTAAGTTTTCAAAAAGGACTCGTCTTAATTTCAATAGGGTTCTCATTCTTTTTAATGGGGTTCCTATTGATTTAAATAGGATTCCTATTGAACTCATACGAAGCCTATGAATCCTAATAAACTTAATAGGAACCCAAGTAAAACTAAGAGCAATCTTATTAAAATTAATAGCAATCCACGATGTCGAGCAAATTGTTCAGGTCCTTACAGCATGCGTCCTTCTCACATCTGTCTGCATCTTTCATTGCGAACACAAAGCCGTACTAATCGAAAAAAATATGCTCTATTGTGTGTTAACGTGTCTGGCTACTGTGTGCAGCTATGCTGTCCGTCGCGCCCTCAGCCCTTTTTTTGCTTCCGGGGTCTGTCGAGGGGGGGGGTGAGCATATATATATATATCACATGAACGCCTCAAGCCCGAAGGCGCGAATTAAACCTACCTAGAACAAGCACGCAAAAGGCCCTTAACCCGAAACCCTGCCTGCGACACAGGTTTAGGGTTTTGGGTTTAGGGTTTAGGGTTACTAAATCCCGGATCCGATCGCGCAGGCCCAAAATGCACTTCGGGTTTCTGTTTGGGGTGTAGGGGAAACCCTAAAACACCCTAACTCCGAACCCTAAACCTCAAACCCTAAACCCTAAACCCCAAACCCTTTTTTGAGCCGGAAGGGTTGACTCCTTGGAAGGGCTTCTGCCCGGCAGTTGACAGATACGGGCAAACGGTATGTTGGGGGTTTGGGGTTTAGGGTTTAGGGTTTAGGGTTTAGGGTTTAGGGTATAGGGTATAGGGTTTAGGGTTCACAGGTTAACGGGGGAGTTTCGGCGCAGGGTCTGGCGGCATAGGACGCTTTATTTGCGGTTTTGAGCTCGGCGGCCCGAAAATTATTCGCCCCCCTCCTCCACCTGTTCCCTGACACACACCCCATCCCCCAGGCCCTCCCCCTTCTATCCCCCAGGCCCTCCCCCTTCTACCAACAGTCCTGAATGGAGATTATGGTGCCCCCGATTATTGACCGAAACTCCAGCACCCCCTAGACATCCTCAACTAAACCCTAAGCCCTAAACCCCGAAACCCCTAGGGCGAACCAGGGTATCCTTTCGCTTGAGCATGGCTTTGGGGAGCGCGCTGGCATGAGGCAGCTGGCTTTGGGGCCCCAAAACTCTACACCCTAAACCCTATACCCTAAACTCTACACCCTAAACCCTAAACCCTAAACCCCAACCCTAAACCCCAAACCCTAAACCCCAAACCCCAAACCCCAAACCCTAAACCCTAAACCCTAAACCCGAAGACCAGTGGAGCTGGTCGCAAGAGGTGGAAGTGCTCCCTAAACACTCAACCCTAACTTACTTAGCCAATAGTTGGACTTTAGACTTTTCGGGTTTCCTTCCTTTGTATAGGAAAAATACAGTTTAACGTTTACTCAACCCTAACTCACTTAGCCAATAGTTAGACTTTAGACTTTTCGGGTTTCCTTCTTTAGTATAGGAATAATACTCCTTCCTTAGTATAGGAAAAATACTCCTTCTTTAGTATAGGAATAATACTCCTTCTTTAGTATAGGAAAAATACAGTTTAGCGTTTTTTTTCTCCTTGGCTATGGGAGAAGTAAGCCTTCTAGACCCCCCCCCCCCCATTGAAAATGTCATGCCGGTTGCTCCCCAGGCATGGTGTAGGGGGTTCCCGAAAATTTCAGGACCTCGGGTTGGGGGTTGAGGGTTTCGGGTTTAGGTTGAGGGTTTAGGGTTTAGGGTATAGGGTTTAGGGTTTAGGGTTTAGGGTTTAGGGTTTAGGGTTTAGGGCAACAGTCTAGTGTTTAGGGTTTAGGGTTGAGGGTCCTCAGCATCAAGCTCTGAGCTTGGCGCAAGACCGTTCTGCTACTATTTGCTTAAGTGCCCCCTCCAACAAAGAGTCCCTACATTGCCCTCATTATATGGGAGAATGTAGGCAAGTAGCAGTTTAGGGTTGAAGGTTTAGAGTTCACGGTTTTAGGAAGAATCGCTACGCTGCCCTTATAAGGGAGATGTTTTTTTTTGTTTTTTGGGCGGGCGGGGTCATAAGCAAATCGTAGTTTTTAGGGTTGAAGGTTCAGAGTTCGGGGCTTAGGCTGAGAGATTGTAGTATCCTGTCTTGCGTACAGGTTCCCATATGAAGCCCTTCCAACAAAAAAGTGTTTAGGACAATCCTAAACCCTAAGCCCTAAACCCTAAACCCTTCAACTCCGCCAACTCCCTGAGCACCCACCCTCAGGTGATGGTGGTCGGGCCAACTTCTTTGAAAGATGCACGGGTGCACAGATTCGAACGTAGAAGCCTGTACCACTGAGGGTTTAGGGTTTACGGTTGAGGGTTTAGGGTTTAGGGCCCCCCCCCAAACAAAAATCAAAACAAAGGTTCTTCCTTGTGGAGGCAACATAGGGCTCATTGTTTCGAAACCACTTTCCCAAAGAATTATGAACAACTGATAGTTTTCCTTATAAGGCTAATCTTGAGCTGCTAGGCCCAAACCTAAAAGCCTTAAAAGCCTAAAAACCCTTTAAAAACCGTCAAGACCCGCAAAGCCCTAGAAACCCTAACCCCCCCCCAAAAAAAAAAAAGGAAAAAAAAAGATAATAATAACAAAACCTAAAGATCCTCAAACACCCCAACAAACCCTAAAAGCCCTAAAAACCTCTAAAAACCACCGAAAAAAATCCCATGACACCCTAAAAACTCTGCAAACCCCAAGATGCAGCCACGAGGGCAGGTAGGGTTTAGGGTTTAGGGTTTAGGGTTTAGGGTTTAGGGTTTAGGGTTTAGGGTTTAGGGTTTAGGGTTTAGGGTTTAGGGTTTAGGGTTTAGGGTTTAGGGTTTAGGGTTTAGGGTTTAGAGTTTTCGAGGATTTGGGGAGGTGTGGGAGTTCGGGTAAAAGAAAAAGGCTTTATAGGCTGCAGGGTTTCAAGAGGGTATTTCTCACAGTTTTGTAGGGTTTAGGGCTCAGGTTCTTTTATAGTTTAGGGTTTAGGGTTTAGGGTTTTTTAAGGGTTTAGGGTTCAGAGATGTTTGGGGGTTTTGTTGGAGTTTGCAGGGTTCGGGGCTGAGGGGTTATCGTGGCTGCCGCAGCTGCGCTGAGACGAAATGCAGCCAGACTCTGACTCGAGCCCGATTTCCTTAGGACTTGGGACTGAGATCCAAGCCTTCTTCATAGTGAAGGACATGAGACTCACACACACACACACCCACACACATACACCTACACACACACACCTACACACCCACACCCACCCCCACCCAACCACCCACCCACCCACCCCCACCCACACACACACACACACACACACACGCACGCACGCACCCACACACACACACACACACACAAGCGAACGCACACGCACCCACACACACACACACACAAACACACACACACACACACACACACACACAAACACACACACACACACACACACACACAAGCGAACGCACACACACACACACAAGCGCACACACAAGCACACCCACCTGTAAACCCTGAATCCTGAACCTTCATACAAAAGAAACCCTAAACCCTAAACCCTAAGAGCGCAAGGTTTTTGTTGAGAGCCTTAGCTGCCCTAGAGGTTCGTTGGCAGCACGTCGCCGGTTCTGGCACAGGAGCGGGGTTCAGGGTTTGAGGTTTAGGGTTTAGGGTTTAGGGAGGATCCCAGACGCCTTAGTGCCCCCAAATTGGGGAATGTTCCTTGCGTCACAAAAAACAACCCTAAACCCTAATCCCTATAACCCTAAACCCTAATCCCTAAACTGACTCAGCGAATCTTTGTTTCTTAACATTCAGGCTGCATGGGAGTCCCTGGGTTCAAGCTCACGGGCAGCAGAAACACATGCAAACAACAGGGACCCAACATAACGTTTAGGGTTTAGGGTTTACGGTTAGGGTTTAGGGTTTAGGGTTTAGGGTTTAGGGTTTAGGGTTTAGGGTTTAGGGTTGAGGGTAACCCAGTCGCGGCTTTGTGTGAAACGACATTGTGACGCATTTCTTTTCGGCGCGGGGAGGACTCAGGGTTTACAGGGGGTCATACTGTGGGTTTAGGGTTTAGGGTTTAGGGTTTAGGGTTTGGGGTTTGGGGTTTGGGGTTTGGGGTTTAGAGTTTAGGGTTCAGAGAGCTGAGATCCTAGAAAGGAGTCCAAGAGTCAGAGCCCTCCCCCGCCCCCGTCACAGGAGCACTGGGCATCTGGCAAGCAGCTGTTGAGGCGTGCGTCCGAGGGCGCAGTTGTTTTGGAGTTTCCTAACGCCATTGTCAGAGAAGGCAATTCAAATTCTGCCATGAGAAGGGAATGGGCATAGGGAGAGATGTACTCAACATCGCAAGTCCGAAAGCCTGTCTCCGGTCTCCTTTAAAAACACACACATCGATACACCAAGTTGCAGCATTGGAAGCAACGCAGCAAACGTGAAAAGTCGGAGAAGTACACCACGGCTTCTCACTGTACAGAGCCTGCCTTTCGCAGGATAGGGCAGAGGAAGCGTGCCCCTGCACAAGATGGGCCCAACCCTGTCCCACGAGCAACCGGTCACCTTTGGTTGCCATCGTCGCCAGGCGGCCACATGTAAGCTCAACGTTAATGCACCGCTCCTTTCATCGCCAGTATGTTGCCAGAGGCTCTATAAACTCAATTCACAAACGTGGCCTTGAAACACATCTCCTAGGTAGGATAAGGGGGACCCTTTAAAAGGGGAACCCTCCTTAACCCTCTTCTGGCTCCCTTCAACAGGGACCTTAATTCAGAGGGTCTATATCCCCAAGGGTCCCCCCAAATCCTCTTTGGAGGCTCATGGTACTTAATATCCACTTATAACTGCAGTTATCATGTACTCATAACCCACTTATAAGCCCCCTAAGTGCCCTACAGTTATAATCGGTTAATAAGTACCATGAACCCCCAATCCTATCCCCTAATATCCCGAGACCCCGAACGCGAAAAGGAGGCCTGCTGCAGCCGAAGCAGAGCAGCCTTCGAGCGCACCCTTGGCTGAGAAGTGGATGTGTTTTTTAGGGTTTAGGGTTTAGGGATTAGGGTTTAGGGATTTCGGTTCTCGTAGGGTTCCAGCAGCCCTAAACCCTGAACCCTAAGGCGTTTGGGGTATTAGGGTCCTTAAGGTGTGAGGGTTTCAGCAATCAGCAAGCCCCCCGCCCTAAGCTGTTTGGTGTCTTAGGGTTTTGGCTTCCAAGTTTTGAGGCCTTAGGGTTCAGGGGTTCGGGTTTTCGGGTTCACGGCTTGATCCTGATAAGGGACCGGCAGTTGTGTTCCGCTTAGGTATCTAGGACGAGTGCTTGGGTACTATTCCCATAAGGGTCCATGTACCTATATAGTATACGTATGGACCCTTAGGGTTTTGATATGCCATAGATGTTATGTAGGGTAGTATGGCCCCCGCTTTAGGCTCAAGCCAGCCCCAAAAACCTTGCATATAAAGGCATTTGGGCCTTCGGGCCCCCAAAGCCCTAAGCCCTAAACGCTACCCTTTGCCCCCTAAGCGCTAAACCCCAGCACATGAGGAATTGCAGCCTTAGCGCGAGGAAGGGATCCCTTCGGGGATCGGCTGCCACAGCTTGTGATTTATGCGTTGAGGCTTAGAGTCTTCCAGGGTTTATGGTGCTCAGGGTTTAAGGTTTACAGGCTGTACCCTCCGGTTTCGCTGTTTGTGTGTGTGTGATCAAATCACAATACGGTGGGAGGTTAGGTTTAGGGTCAGATGTGCATACAGGCTGCCGCATCGCCAGAGCTTGCGTCTTCGAGGGTGTGAATAAGATAGTCCAAGGCCTTTTTCCGGTGTGTACCATATACGCACTTCCACTAGATTCTACACGCACCTTGGGCACGAAATCTGAGTTGAGCACCTCAGCGCGCCAGCACTGACAGGAAGAGGGCCATTTGTTCTTAATCATGTTCGAGAACTATGGTAACTCGTCAACATCTAAGGTTCCAAAGCTGCGGTTTAGGGTTTAGGATTTAGGGTGCTCGCGTTTAGGGTTTGTCGTACATCATGAAGGAAGCGAACTTCCTGGCAGCCCTACCACCTCGCAACAATTCAAGCCGCAAAATGAGAAGAACATCCGGAACCCGAAGTCCTTGAAACCGCAAACCCGACAACCCCAAGCCCGAAACCCCAAACCTTCTACCTAAAACCCCCAGAATCCAGAACCCAACAATGCTAACCCTGAGCCCTAACCCCCACCAAACAGCTAACCTTGCCTCATACGTATGCCCTAGAATCCAGAACCCAAGAATCCTCACCCCAAACCCTAAACCCTAAACCCTAAACCCCCCAAACCCCAAACCCCAATACTCTACCTTATGCCCTAAACCCAGGCTTTGGACCAGCTCGCCTCGCAGCTCCCTTCCCGCTTTCGGGCCAGGGGCTTAAACCCTAAGGGTTTCGGGTTTAGAGTTAGGGTTTAGACCTTAGGGTGGAGGGTTTAGGGTTTAGGGTTTAGGCCCTTCGGGCCCTAGCGGGAATCCGACACTTCAAACCTAGATTGAAGGCACTACAAGGCCTAAGCCCAAAACCCTAAGCCAAAGTCCATGGTTGAGGTTAAGTCCCCTTATTTCGCTAGGGGCAAAGGCCTTAGGGGCTGTTGTTTCTTTACCTTTTGGCTTGCGGGGTCGGGGTTATAGAGGTTCGCAGATTTAGGCGTTGCTGCGTTTTCGTGTTTGGTTGGTTTGGGGCACCCTAAACCCTTAACCCTAAATCCTAAACCCAGGGTTTAGGGCCTAGCGAGTTTTTGGAGATGGTGCACTTTGCCCGCCAGTTTTTTGACCTGGAATCAGACCACTGTTTGCTTAAGAGGTGGCCCTAAAACCTAAACCCTAAACCCTAATCCCACTTGATCCACCCCCCTTGAGGGGGCCCACGCCCTGAACCCGTAGTTCAGTCACTTCAGTCTGTAAACCTACACCCTAAACCCTAAAACCCTTGACCCTCAACCCTAGACGCAGGCTTCGGGGTCAGGGAGTAGGGTTTTTGGGGTCTAAGATTTCTCACCCTAAACCCTAAACCCTAAACCCTAAACCCTAAACCCTAAACCCTAAACCCCAAATCCTAAACCCTAAACCCTAAACCCTACTTTGGGGCGTTGATGTCTTGAACCTTCCATCGAAAGTTAAGCCATGGCAGGGATCAGGCTTCAGCTCCAGGGTTCAGAGCTTGGGTTTAGGGAGTTTGTTAGAGTTTAGGGTTTGGGGTTTAGGGTTTGGGGTTTAGCGTTTAGGGTTTAGGGTTTGGGGTTTAGGGTTTAGGGAGTTTGTTAGAGTTTAGGGTTTGGGGTTTAGGGTTTAGGGTTTAGGGTTTAGGGTTTAGGGTTTAGGGTTTCGGGAGTTTGTTAGAGTTTAGGGTTTGGGGTTTGGGGTTTAGGGTTTAGGGTTTAGGGTTTAGGGTTCAGGGAGTTTGTTAGAGTTTAGGGTTTAGGGTTTAGGGTTTAGGGTTTAGGGTTTAGGGTTTAGGGTTTAGGGAGTTTGTTAGAGTTTAGGGTTTGGGGTTTAGGGTTTAGGGAGTTTGTTAGAGTTTAGGGTTCGGGGTTTACGGTTTAGGGAGTTTGTTAGAGTTTAGGGTTTGGGGTTTAGGGTTTAGGGAGTTTGTTAGAGTTTAGGGTTTAGGCTTTAGGGAGTTTGTTAGAGTTTGGGGTTTGGGGTTTAGGGTCTAGGGAGGTTGTTAGAGTTTAGGGTTTAGGGTTCAGGGAGTTTGTTAGAGTTTGGGGTTTGGGGTTGAGCTTAGGGAGTTTGTAAGAGTTTAGGGTTTAGGGTTTAGGGAGTTTGTTAGAGTTTAGGGTTCGGGGTTTAGAGCTTAGGGAGGTTGTTAGAGTGTAGGGTTTAGGGTTTAGGGAGTTTGTTAGAGTTTAGGGTTCAGAGCTTGGGTTTAGGGAGTTTGTTAGAGTTTGGGGTTTGGGGTTGAGCTTAGGGAGTTTGTTAGAGTTTAGGGTTTAGGGTTTAGGGAGTTTGTTAGAGTTTAGGGTTTGGGGCTTAGGGCTTAGGGCTTAGGGCTTAGGGCTTAGGGCTTAGGGCTTAGGGCACCGGTACTGGCACAATTGCCTCCCGGCGCGTCTCCTGCTTTCGAGCTAGGGTTAGGGAGGGGGTGCAAGGGGGGTAGGTACCTAGGGAACCTTAGGGAAGCTGAGGGAGCCTTAGGGAGTAGTGGGGAGTATTAGGGAACCTTGGGTTAGATCCCCCGTTTGGAACCCACTCCCTTAAGAACCCCGCCATAGATGGGTTCAGGGAGAGCACCCCGAAACCCTTCCCTTAAGAACCCTAAACCCTAAACCCTAAACCCTAAACCCTAATGTTCTCTTGGGGATTCAGCAGTCCCGGAGGGCTTGGGGACCTGTTCGATTGGGGTTTAGGGCTTTGGGTTCACAAGCTTTCTGGGGGTTAGAGGCTTCATGGGGCTTTGGGGTTTTTTTAGGGTTTAGGGTTTAGGGTTGGGGGTTACAGGGTTCATGGGGCTTCAGGGGGGTGTTTCTGTTCTTGTTCAAGGTCTTGGGGCTAGATGCTGGGATGTTCTCCCTTGTACGATCAGTCCTTAATTGGGATTGTAGCACCCCGACTATGATCCCAATTAAGGACTGTTCGTAAAAGGGGGAACATCCCAACTCTACGCAAGCCCTAAACCCTAAACCCTGAATGGCTACTTCGAGGCCAGTGCAAGATCACCATGGGAAGTCGCCATCGCCACCTTGGCCGAGGTGGGCTTGCTAGGGTTTAGGGTTTAGGGTTTAGGGTTTAGGGTTTAGGGTTTCGGGTTTAGGGTTTAGGGTTTAGGGTTTCGGGTTTAGGGTTTAGGGTTTAGGGTTTAGGGTTTAGGGGGCTCGTGTTCTGTGGGCATTTCACGGTGCAGGGCCCAGGTTTTAGTGTTCAGGGCCTAGGGTTTAGGTGTATAGAGCTTCAAGGCTTAGGGTTTAAGATGCAGCTGAAAATGATAATTTTGTTTTTTCTTCATGGTATGGGAGTCTCTGGGTGGGTGCGTACTTCTCCATCACAAGATGAAAAAGCTCGACGAGTGAAAGCTAGTACATGAGCTGCTGAGCTCTAAACCCTAAACCCCAAACCCCATCATACCCTAAACCCTAAACCCTAAACCCTAAACCCTAAACCCCTTCCCCCTAAACCCGTCATGTGAGCTCCGGGGTTCGAACCTCTGCAAACTTCGGGGTTGGGGCCCCGGGAGAGGCTTCGCGACGGCGCATTTCGGCCACAATCGAGGCTCAATTGGGGTTTAAGGTTTAGGGTTTAGGGTGTAGGGTTTAGGGTTTAGGGTTTAGGGCTAGAGTTTAGGGTCTATAGTGTTGAGGGGTCTTATCGGCTCAACTGGGGGTTTTATAAAGGTTTTTGTAGGGCTTTCGGGCATTTTAGGGTTAAGGGTTAGAGACTACAACAGGGTGTGGGGTTGCAGGCTCTCGGCTTTGACAGGCTTAGGTCTTGTTAAGGTCCAAGCCCTTGTAGAGATGAGGGCTTAGGGTGTAGGGTTTAATTAGGGTTTAGGTCTTTTGGGCTTGAGTCAATAATCCAGATCAAGCTGCTCGACATTCCTTCAGGGTACTTATAACCCAATGATAAGTGCAGTTTATACCCCACTTATAAACCCCTTTACGTGCGCGAATAGGGTGATAATTGCCTAAACCCTGAACCCTGAACCTCCGAGTAGGGCTCCTTTTGGCGGGTGGGCGTGTGGCCAACTGGAAGGTTCGTTGGCAGTCATGAGGGGGGAGTTCGGGGTTTAGGGTTTTCGGGGTTTTCGGGGTTTAGGGTGTAGGGTTTAGGGTTTAGGGTTTTCGGGGTTGAGGGTTTAGGGGTTTAGAGGTTTATTGTTTTCTGTTTTTGGGTTTTGGGTCTTGGGGTTGACACGCTTTCAAAGGAGGCTGTCACACTCAAGTCCTTATAACTGTCGTCAAGACGTGGTGAGAGGAGTCAAAGTTCAGAGGGTGCTTAGGCGCTCTCTGGATTTAGTAAGTCTGCTTAGTGTCCCCTCGAGCCCCGAATTTTAAGCCCACCTTACGAATCCTGCTTTCTAAGCCAAAAGAGCTTCCAAGTATTGGGGTTTAGGGTTGAGGGTTTAGGGTTCAGGGTTTAGGGTTTAGGGTTTAGGGGGGCTTCAGGGAATTTTTGGGAATCGGCCCCGCATGGCGAGGCCTACGAAGAGGCTTCTTCACTCTGCAGGCAGGCACTCGCCACAGAAGCCTGAACTGTCCAGAAACCCCGAAAACCACGAGTCTACATACACTAATCTTGGACTCTTATAAGGGCCCAGGGCTGAGGCATCCCGGCCCTGCGCCCTTTGGAGCCAAGACCCTGCAGATGTTCAGCTCCAGGATAAGCTTCTAAGCCTTTCATTTCCTCTTGAAAACGAATCAAAAAAAACAAGGGAGTAACATCAGTCTCTTGATTGTTGGTATGCTTTTAGGGGGTAGAGTTGCCGCTGCCAAAGGTAAATGGTGAACCTTACTTTATATATGTATGTCTCTTGCTCCATAAGTGCATAATGTAAGTGCCATAACTTCTGTCTTTCCCAATCTGGGGTTCCAGTGCGAAGCCTGGGGACCAGAGGTTTCGGTTGAGCTGGGATCAGTAGAGGGCACAGGCTTGAGGGGTTTAGGGTTTCCCACCAGTCGTAACATCCGAACCCCCGAAACTGCGATCCACGTGCCTGCGCCCTGGCTCGCAGGGCAGCAGCTGTGCCGCGCGCCGAAGCCGTCCTGACACAGGCAGCGGCAAGGGCTTTCTACCCAGACTCTCGGTTCTGGTATCTCATGTTCTTGCTTTTTTGTTGCGTGAAGCGGAAAATGAATGTCTCCCCTTGCCCCAAAAATCACACCGAAGAAATACCAGAACTCGTCCTACACCGCCTGCCAGCCATCCTCGACAGTCAGTCCATACCGACGGCACAGGTTTGCCGGAGGGGCAGCGCGGGACACATTCGTGGGTCCAGAAAATTGAGCATGGGAACCTCAAAAACGTGCTGGTTCTTGTTAGTCCTGTAGACGCCGTGCATGGCCCTGAATGACTCAGAATTAGCTTCAAAGCTTGTTGTAGGGCTCCCGAAGCGAGCTGGATCTGATATCAATCTTACCAAACCATGCAATGATGGGCAACGTCCTTTCTCTATCATTCTTCAGATTTAGAAAAATGTTCTTGGCTGCCAGACTGACAACCCTAAACCCTAAACTCCTGCTGCGCAGTTTGGTCTAAGGGTAGCTACGTGGCCCCTTAATGTCGTCCCTTACCTCCTTTGAAGGGTTCTGAAGTATGGGCCCTTGGGTTGTATGGGGTATACAAGGGGTATAGTATAAGGGCTCCCTGCCCTAAGCTTTAGGGTTTGGGCTGTGAGGGATTAGGAAACGGAAAAGAAGGCTATGACACGCTAAGCCATGATCCGCAAACCCTCTAGCCACCTAGAGTCCCTTTGTACCTTAAAAAGGGATAAATAGACCAGAATTAATTCAGGTACACTTCCCCCTTTAAGGATATAAAGGCTACTCTAGGTCCATCGTCCTAAACCCTAACCCCTAAACCCTAAACCCTAAACCCTAAACCCTAAACCCTAAACACACCGTGGGCCTGTAGCTGCCCTTGAACCACAGGCGCGCCGGGACCAAGTGCAGCCAAGTCGGGCACTCTATGAAGGCCTGGAACACTTGGTGGCCCGGTGGTATCCTTTAGCAAGGTTTAGGGTTTAGGGTTTAGGGTTTAGGGTTTAGGGTTTAGGGTTTAGGGTTTAGGGTTTAGGGTTTACTGTAGGGTTTAGGGTGTAGGGTTCCCTTTGCACTTTTTTGGGTTCGGGTTCCCTTTAAAGCAACCAACCAAAAGAAGGTACTCTGATGTTAAGATGGCTGCTGGGCTACCAAGACAAACAGGGAATAGACTAGATTATTATAGGGGTCGAATTAAATATTAATTGTCTTCCCTTATTGTCCCTAAATAGTTATACGATGATAACCCCCAAAACCCTTGCTATTCTAGATTTTCGGGTCCCTATATTATGGGGTCGTTTGGGGGGGTGGGGCGGGGGGGGGGGGGGGGGGGGGGGGGGGGGAGGTGGGCAGCACAATATCTTCTGCAAAAACATCCCTAAACCCACAACCCTAGATCCTAAACCTTAAACCCCCCAAAGCCACACTTGCGGGTACTTTGCAGCAACGAAGCCCTGCAACCTTTCCCCCCTAAACCCTAAACCCTAAACCCTAAACCCTAAACCCTAAACCCTAAACCCTAAACCCTAAACCCTAAACCCTAAACCCTAAACCCTAAACCCTAAACCTAAACCCTAATAAACCCTAAACCCTAATAAACCCTAAACCCTAAACCCTAAACCCTAAACCCTAAACCCTAAACCCTAAACCCTCACCTTCTGGGGTACCTCCATGGCCCCAAAGGGTTTAGGGTTTAGGGTTTAGGGTTTAGGGTTTAGGGTTTAGGGTTTAGGGTTTGGCCCTTGAAGACAGAAGCCTTCCAGCTTCTGAAGTCTGAAGCCAGGAATCTTGATTCCTGAAGTGAGGCTCTTTAGGCCTATAGCTGTCCCACCCTCCTAAACCCTAAACCCTAAACCCTAAACCCTAAACCCTAAACCCTAAACCCTAAACCCATAGCTGTCCCGCCCTACCTATCACAACAATTTGTTGGGGCCTCGTTGCATGGATCAACCACAAAGGTTTTTTGCATGGAGTCGACTCGGCTTGCCTTCGTCTACCCTGCGGCCCTTAAAGGTGTACAAGGGCTGTGCACTTGACCTACAAGAGCCTAAACCCTAAGCCCTATAGGGCCATGCAGGTACCCCAGACACACCCATACTGTAAACTGCCAAGTCTTCCTCGGCTGAAAACCCTTAGAGAATCTTGGCCTGTAGAAGGTTTCAAAGCGGTTTAAGGTTCAGGGTTCAAGGTTGGGGTTTGGGGTTGAGGGTTACAAGCTCGTTCCGCTAGGCAAGTTTTCCGTGACATCGAGTGACCGGAACACCTTTACGAAGCAAAATCAAGACTGAACAAGAGTACTTTTAGTTGTGCAGCACTACAGTGAGTGGAACTTTATACCTCGCACTCGCTGCAACCCTCGCTCGAAGGAGTTATCGTGACGGCTGGGGAGATGAAGCAGTGGGAGACTGCACTCGCCTATCTCGTCGAGGCGCAGATGTTACAGATTCAAGAACTACCAAGCTTGCGTCAACCCTAAAACCTGAAGCCGATTTTCAGAAGGCTAAGGTCCAGGTTTGAAAAAACTGTTGAGCCGGGAGTTCCAACAAGATCAGGAGGCACATGTGCCCTGTGTCTCCAATATCCGTTCTGGTTAAATTTTGACCCGAGTCTTAAAGAATACATATATATATATATGTATATGAATGACAACAAATATATATGTATATATATATATGGGTGGTTGTCAAAATTATGGTCCCTTTTTGGGTCCCTATTATAATACGGCACCTAATATTTAGGGTACCCAAAAAGGGACCGTAATTTTGACAACCACCCATATATGTATACTTTCCATACTTTGAGGGATAGTGGGGTGGGTGGGGGGGTTGTTCCTTGTCGACTTGGAGGGTGGGGAGGAGAGGGGGGGGGGGGGGGTTTGGACAACCTCAAACATCAAAGGACCTCTTAGAGAGGCGCCAAGACCCCCAAAGCACCCCAACAATCCACGACATCAGTTCCCCGAGTCGATGATTCCCTGAAGCCTAAGCCCCAAACCCTAGGACATTCAAAGTTGCCACCAGGATAGCCGGATAGCCCTGAACCCAGAATGGCGAGTGTAGGCCATGATTCTCGATACTGTGGCGGTCTAAGATAAGCCCCTGAAAGCTCCAAGCCCCGTATTTGCCCCCTAGCCTGGACTCAGTCCTTAAAGGGTTTAGGGTTTTTGTGCTGAGGGTTTGGGGTTTCGGGTTTTGGGTTTGGGGTTGAGGGTTTAGGGTTTAGGGTTTGGGGCTTAGGGTTTGGGGTTTAGGGTTTATAGTTTGTGTGTTTTGTTGGTTCTGTTTTTGAGGGGACCGAACCATAGAAGGTTCTCAGACAAGTTGCAAAGCACAATGTGGGATGCCCCGCCACCGTTTCAGGAAAGTTGGGGGGTGAAGTTAGAGTTCAGGCTTCAGGGACTTCCGCAAGGCCTGATGCAGTTTATGCTAACCCTAAACCCTAAACCCTAAACCCTAAACCCTAAACCCTAAACCCCGCAGCAAGTCCGATCATCACCCTTTCAGTTGGGATTCGAGTCTTCAAGCCCCAAGTCCCCCCAATTTCTGAAGATCCAAAAGCCCCCACCCTCAACCCTCAACCCGAACCCCGAACCCCAAACCCCAAACCCCAAACCCTAAACCCTAAACCCTAAACCCTAAACCCTAAACCCTAAACCCTAAACCCTAAACCCTAAACCCTAAACCCTAAACCCTAAACCCTAAACCCTAAACCCTAAACCCTAAACCCTAAACCCTAAACCCTAAACCCTAAACCCTAAACCCGCACCCTGAACCCTGAACCCTTATGAACCCTAAACCCTTCTTGCAGGGTTCAGCGTTCTGGCTCCAGTTGCGATGGTCCTGAAGGAGGCTTCCATCCACGACGATAAATCCCTGAAAGTCAAGAAGACAGTCCAAAAAGCATGGTGGGCGGATGCCGGCAGTCCTAGGTTGAAGGTAAATTCGGGTCCGCCCTAGACACTCAAACCCTAAACCCTAAACCCTAAACCCTAAACCCTAAACCCTAAACCCTAAACCCTAAACCCTAAACCCTAAACCCTAAACCCTAAACCCTAAGAACCCTAAAACCCTAAAGCCCGAAAAGCCCGTTTAGACTTGTAGGATGGAGGCCTGAAGCCTTCAAAGTCACTCCCCCCTCCCCCCCCCCCAAAAAAAAAAAAAAAAAAAACACACACACACACACACAGAGACACACATATACCGGCCTATGAGGCACCTAGGGTCTATGAACATGAGACTTTCCCATGGGTTTAGGTTTAGGGTTTAGGGTTTAGGGTTTAGGGTTTAGGGTTTAGGGTTTAGGGTTTAGGGTTTAGGGTTTAGGGCTGGCCATGGAGACGCCCTTTATTAACAAAGTGGGCAGCTCAAAGGAGGCCAATGCGGCTTGGCAGACTAGGGTTTAGGGTTTAGGGTTTAGGGTTTAGGGTTTAGGGTTTAGGGTGTAGGGTTTAGGGTTTAGGGTTTCTGGCTAGGACCTGGTGTGGGCCCTTCCTTTCTTTGTTTATGGTTGGGGTTCCCTTATAATCCCCTTGAAACCAAAAAAGGACACCCTTGTTATTCCTGGCTTATTCCTAGGCTGCTCCTGGGTCTAGGTTAGGGTGTGGGGTTTTAAATGACAGTCCTTATATTCCTCTTTTTCAGGGAGACGATTTCTTGTTCGGGGTTCTTAGGGTTGGGTTTCAGGGTTTAGGGTTTACTGGACTTATGGGTGTAGAAGTACAAAGGTTGAGCGGCTTTGAGCGGCCTTGAGCGCCTTGAGCGTGTAAGTAAGGGCCTAAGGGCCTACGATGCTGATGCGCTCACCACTAAAACTTTGGGTTCAGGGTTCCTAAAACCGTGCACCCTCAGCCCTCCTAAGGCCGAAGACCATCTAGTGACATTCTTAGAAGCCTGCTCTTAACCTTAAACCCCGAAAGCTCTACACTGCCACAAGCCCCGTAACAAAAGCCGAGCTCCGAAATCCAAAAAGCCCTCTGTTTCAACAAAAGCGTCCGAACAGAAGTATAAGAGCTCTCAGGTAAGCCTACATGCCCCGTCAAGTAAACCCTTAAAGCCCGCTAGCAGCTCCGATAAAAGCCCTTTTCAACGATGTTTCTAGCTCCATGTACAAAGCCCTGGAAAACACTCTAAACCTCAAGCTCCAAAGCCTAACCCCCAAAGGCCAAAACCTCAAACCCGCAAACCCCAAAACCCCCCAACCCCAAGCCCTTAGAGCCCCAAACCCTAAACCCTAACCCCTAAACCCTAAACCCTAAACCCTAAACCCTAAAACCAAAACCCTAAACCCCAAACCCCAAACCCCGAACCAAGGCCTCGGAGGCTTCCTCAATTCCACAGCGGAAGCTGTCGAGGCCAAGGAAAAGCTCTTTTGCCGGTACAAGGGGACGGGAGAACTTTTCTCGGACCCCCTCAACCCTAAACCCTGGACCCTAGACCCTAGAACCTAAAACCCTAAACCCTAAACCCTTTAACTGGCTTTCGAGGCTTGGGCTTCTTTTTCGGAATACAGTAGACTCCAGAAGGTTGGAACGAGGTTTAGGATGATTCCAGGTTTCGGGTTTAAGGGTTTAAGGGTTTAGGGTTTAGGGAATTCCCTCTAGTATACCTTAGACTCCAGAAGGTCGGAACATGGTTTAAGGATGATTAGAGCTACGATTCCATTTCATCTAATATAGGGGTCGGAAGGGTTACTCATAGTATTCTATGGTCCCTTTATGATGATGCTCTAAGGACGCCCAGAACCAAATCGTGATGATTCAGGCCCCTATATTACCTTTTGTGGCATGGGGATAAGGATGTTCCAACTTTTGGAGTTTAATGGTGGGGCAACCAGGCTATCACCTCACTTGTGTGTGTGGTTCGCACTGCCCGTGAACTTGCAATCCCCGAAGCCCCAAGCCCCCAAAGTCCTAAACCCTGAACCCTAATAAACCCAAACCCTAAACCCCAAACCCGCAACCCTGAACCCTAAACCCTTTTGCCACCTATGAACCTTCAAGCAGGCGGAACTCGTCGCCGAGCAGAAGCCTGCCTATCTCGTGGCGCCAAGTGAGCGCCTGCCTTGGCCAATGTGGGTTTAGGGTTTAGGGTTTGGAGGGTTTAGGGTTTAGGATTCAGGCGGATGCCAGGTTTAGGGTTTAGGGGGCTTAATGGGTTTAGGGTTTAGGGTTTTGGGAGCTTCTGAACTCCAAACTAAACTTTAGGAGACCAGTTCTGGTTTAGAGAGTCCCACTCTTGGGCAGGCATCTGGTGTACATTGGGTCCTTTGTTTGGGGGGCCGCGCTTGGGGTAGTTCCAACCAGGATCTTCCCCCAGCGACTCCAATACCCCTCACCAGCTAAGGTTTTGAATTTTGGGCATAAGAAATTAGCGTTGTATAGCTTAGACTTGGGAGCGTTGTATAGCTTAGACTTGGGATGTTCCCCCTTCAACTAACAGTCCTAAATAGGGATTAAAGTACCCCCTATTATGATCCCTATTAAGGACTGTTAGTCTAAGGGGGAACGTCCCAAGTTTAGACGAAGGTCCTCTGTACTCGAAGGCTTGAAGATCTATGCCTACACCCCTCACTTTCGACTCGATCCCTAAGCCCTGAACCCTAAACCCTAAACCCTAAACCCTAAACCCTAAACCCTAAACCCTAAACCCTAAACCCTAAACCCTAAACACCAATCCCTAGCACTCTGTGCCGAAGTCCTTGCTGAGGCTCAGACGTCGCCAGCCTCACCACGCCTCCGCTTCGGCCAAAGAGGCTGCTGTCTTGCGAAGTTCAAAGGGTTCAAGGCTTTTGTGTGGGCTTTAGGGTTCAGGGTTTAGGGTTTGGGTTTATGGTTTAGGGTTTAGGGTTTAGGGTTTAGAGGTTATATGGGTTGGTGGTCTCTGTAAGTAGGCTTTCTGCTTTAAAGGGTCTTTTTTTTTCGGGATTCTTACCCTAAGAGTAACACATGCAGAGGCCACCTGCCTTTATTAGTCAAAGGGTTCAAGGTTTTTGGGTGGGCTTTGGGGTTTAGGGCTTAGGGCTTGTGGGGTTTAGAGTCTCGGGTTTTAGGGTTTCGGGTTTTAGGGCCCCTAAACCCTAAGCCCTAAACCAGGGTTAATGGTTTAGGGATCAAGGTTGCTGGTGCTTTAAGGGTTCGGGTTTGAGATTGAGGCTTTAAGGGTTGACCCGCCCACCCCCCCCCCCCCCGCCCCCCCCGATTCCGAGGTCCCAGGGTTCAGCTGCTCGCGCTTCCTTTGGTGGTTTAGGGTTTAGGATCTAATGCAGGCGAGAGCTGCTCTAGTTGGCACACGTATAGCCAAAGCTATGGCTACTCATGAGCCTTCAAGCAGCTAATAGGAATTGGTCAGTTCTGTAAATAATGGTCCCTTTTGGGGTACCCTACATAAGAGGCGCCGCCTTACAAAGGACCCCGAAAGGGACCATATTCAAGAGAAATCACCATATCTAAACCTGCCAGACCCCCAGCTGCCGATAGCGTCTGAAGACCGGACGTTCTCGCATGAAATGGGGTTTAGGGTTGAGGGTTTAGGGTTTAGGGTTTACGGTACCCAAATCTTGAGAATCCCTAATCTTGAGAATCCCCTAGATGCACGTCTTTTCCACTGGATGTGCAGTCATATTTCTTGCCTTCCCCGAAACTGAGAATCCTTTTCGGCTGTCAATCTTCCTGTAATGCCTCGAGCTTTGTGGCTTTTATCCCGAAAGCCTAAACCCGAAACCTGAACCCGAAACCCTAAACCCGAAACCCTAAACTCTAGTTTAGGAGCTTCACGCTTTTGGGATGAAGAGTGCTCTACGTTGGGGGACGGCGGTGGAGTGCCAAAACGACGCATAGATTTTGCAGGGTTTAGGGTTTAGGGTTTCGGGTTTAGGGTTTAGGGTTTAGAGTTTAGGGTTTAGGGTTTAGGGTTTAGGGTTTAGGGTTGAGGATGCAGCGTGGTGAGCTTGTCGGACGGTGTATGTTTTGACCCACCCAGAACCTTTGCGCCAGGTGCCTGTTGGACGCAGAGATCCCAGACATTACCCTACCAGACGCTGAGGAGGGTTGCCACCCTAAACCCCCTGAACCATAAGCCCTACACCCTAAACCCTAAACCCTAAACCTTATAACTTATAGCTTACCTAAACCCTAAACCCACAGACCCTCCAGAAATATCCTTGAAGATCCTCAACTCAGAACCCTCTCGCTACTCAACGCCTAAACGCCCATCCTGAAACAAAACCCCAAATACCCTAAATACGAAATTCCCCGAAAGCCTAGAATACTGTAAGACCGAAAGTTTGAGATGTTCGCCCTTTATAATTTGAGATGTTCCCCCCTTCATATTTCGGGCTTAGGGTTTAGGGTTTAGGGTTTAGTGTTCAGGGTTCAGGGTTTAGGGTTTAGGGTTTAGGGCGTGAGATCATGGACATACAGACAGTCTGTGACCGGTGGTTGGCGGCATGGCGCATAAGCCCGCGAGCAGCCTGCACAGATGAACCGCGACCCGCCAAACCTTAGGGTTCAGAGTTTAGGGTTGAGGGTTTAGGGTTTAGGGTTTAGGGTTTAGGGTTTAGGGTTTAGGGTTTAGGGTTAGGGGTTTAGGTTTTTAGGGTTTAGGGTTTAAGGTCAAGCCGCTTTGGCCTACCCGGGACCCAAAATTTCCGGGAGATTTTGGGGCCTGGGCTGTGCCCTTTGAAAGGCTAGGCCTCTTCAACGGCCGCAAGCCGGATTTGTTCCCCTAAATTTCTGGAAATTTCTGGTTCCGGGTAGCCTCAAGCCTCGATCCCTAAATTTCCGGAAAATTTTCTTCATCGTTTTCCTAAATTTCCCGAAAATTTGATGCCGGTATTCTTGCTGCATGAATTAGAACGTATGTCGTGGTTAAGCGGAGCACAGCTCGGGGTATTAGAGCGCATGTCACGGGTAAACGCAGCACAACTCGGGGATGCATTGAGGACGGGCTTACCCCCAAACCCACTGAAGCCGCATGGAGCCGAATGGATCCGCGTGAAGGCGTACGGAACTTACACTTCCCACCCCGCGCGTGCCAGCAGGTCCCTTCCGATTAGCTTTGTGAGGTCGACGTTAGAGGCATGGGCTATTGCAACGGAATGCGTTCAGTTCAGGGATCTCTTTTCAGGTGTTAGCTTTCGCTGCCCAGGGCCGAAGGTACGAAGCGTAGGGCATGATTCTAGTATGGTTTTTGCTTTCAAGCTTCCCAATGCTCGCAACACGTCGTGCAAGTGTAGCTGAAACATGGCAGCAGGCATCTTGGCTTTATCCGCAAGGGCTCAGAGCACTGAATCTCTTAGGGTTTAGGGTTTAGGGTTTAGGGTTTAGTGGCAAAACACATGGCACGTGTAACATGTTGGCATGAGATGAGCATAGTCCCCGCGAGAATTCGCGAGAGCAGCCGTGCAAGACCTCACATTTTCACGTGAAAAAGGTCCGTCTCCGCGTGAGGGAGTATACCACAACCGCAAAACCAGGACGGGCTATTATACCCTATAATCCCTTAAAAAGCCCTTTATAGGGCTCATTATGGGGATTTTAAGGCCCAGTAACCCTAAACCCTAACACCCTAAATAGCCCATCCTGGTACATACAAAGCCCAAAACGCTGGGCTTCCGCAAACTACAGCTCCATCCGAGCCATTCGCCAACGTTTTCCAACGCTTTCGAGCCACAAAACGCACGACATGGGTTTAGGGTTTGGGGTTTAGGGTTTAGGGTTTAGGTTTAGGGTTTAGGGTTCCGGGTTGGTTTAACTAAACTCGTGGACCCCTGGAACCCCAGTCCTTAAAGCAGGAACCCATGTGCTGGGCATCCGAGAAAGAACCGAAAACCCATTCAACCCAAAGCCCTAGAATGACCCTGAAACCTATATGAAGCCCCAGACCCTATAAGGCCCTGAACCCCATGACTCGATAAACTCGGGTTTAGGGTTTAGGGTTAAGGGTGTAGGGTTTAGGGAAGCCGCATTGAGCCCTCATTCTGTCGTTTTTGCATCGGGGCGCATGTGCACCAGGAGAGGCTTCCGCAGAAGGAGGTGAGTTCCGAGGCGATTCACTGGGATTCGGGTTGAAGGGTGATGGGGTGATGGGGTGATGGGGTTTAGGGTTTATGTAGGGTTTAGGGTTTAGGGGGTTTAGGGTTTAGGGTTTAGGGTTGATGTAGAATTTAAGGTCTGGGGGTTAGGGCCACAAAGGTTTAGGGTTAAATAGGGTTACAACCGGGTTTTTGGGTTACAGGGATGTCATGGGGGTATAGGGTTTGGGTTGTAGGGTTATAGGGCTTGGGTTTATATAGGGAGTAGGGAGCTTGGGGTTATGTGGTTGTCTAGGACCCGGCGTAGGCCGTTATTTCCTTTGTTTTAGGGTTGGGGTTCCCTTTTGAACACCCTTAAAACCGTTAAGGTCACCCTTTTTTGTTCCTAGGATACTCCGGGGTCTAGTTATCGGGTTATAGAGTTGGAGTAAACCCTAGGTTATTAAAGCAAAGAGATTTTTTCCCTAAACCCTATGTGGGGTTTCGGCAATGTGTCGGCTTCAGAGTTTACTTGTTTCATCAACGGCTTTCCTAATATGAGCCTGTCTCCGAAATTGAAAAGACTGGAACCCAGAGACTCCAATAACGAGCCCTCTTACATTTTAAGGATATATGCCTTTTTTGAGGGACGTTGGAGTTTCTGGGAAGTCTGGAGGCGTCCTATAAACCTCAGTGCGGGCTTAGGGTATAGTGTTTAGGGTTTAGGGTCTTCGGGTTTAGGGTTTAGGGTTTAGGAATTATAGGGTTACCCCGAAGCCGTCTTACGCTGGTGCTCCAGGCACCTGCCATATCATTCTTGTTAAGCTAGTTGAGCTGAACCAGCAACTCCCCACCCCGCCCCCCCCGCCCCCACCCCCACATCCCTAGCTTCCCGAAACCCTTGAGCTCCAAACCCCCAACTCTAAACCCTAAACCCCAAACCCCAAACCCCAACCCCCAAACCCCAAACCCCAAACCTACAACCTAAACCCCAAACCCCAAACCCCCAAACCCCCAAGCCCTTTTTGTCAGGAGCTTGGGGTGGGTGAGACCATCTTCAATCTGTCCAACACCATGGTCGGCAGTGGCACCTGCCTCGAGGGTGTGGGTTCAGGGTTTCGGGTTTCACGAGGTATTTAACCCTAAACCCTAAACCCTAAACCCTAAACCCAAAACCCCTAGAACTCTTAAAAGCCGAGACAGAATCAACCTCGCCACCCTGTGTTTAGGGCTCAGGGTTTTTGGCGACCCGCGTTGGGTCCAGCTTTCTGCGAGCATACTGTTCAGGGCGATGGAAGAGCACGGGTTGTGTGCGTAGTTGGCAGGCCCTAAGTGAAAAGTTTCCCAAACCCTAAATTAGCCATATGTCCGGGATGCTTAACAGGGCCTACTTTTGCATAAACAGCTCGGGCCTTCAGTTCTCGCAGAATGTAGGACCCTCCTTGAAGACTAAATAGGCCCCGAGAGGGTTCATGGTCCATATACCCCAACAGTGAGAACCCTGGTTCCAAACGCCCTAAACCCCAAACCCTAAACCCTAGTCCGTAAACCGCCCAAGGTAGCAGAGGGTGTATGAGGTTCCTAGGTAGGATAAAGGGCCCCTTGAAAGGGAACCCTTCTGAACCTTCTGGCTCTCTTAAACAGGGACCTTATTGAGATGGTCTATAAATCCAAGGGTCCCCTAATCAATGAGAACCCTGGTTACAAACGCCCTAAACCCCAAACCCTAAACCCTAAACCCGAATCCGTAAACCGCCCAAGGTAGCAGAGGGTGTATGAGGTGAGTCAGGAGTTCTTCCTCTGGCTACCTTTCAAGGTTGTCAAGCGCTCACACTTTTCAGACTTTGGCGACCTGAAAGTGCTTTGTAGGGTTTAGGGTTTAGGGTTTAGGGTTTAGGGTTTAGGGTTTCAGCAAGTGCAAGAGTTTAGCTTGGCTTTCTTCTGCCTTGGCTCTTAGGACTTGAAGCTTCTTCGGGTTTTTGGTAGAAACTACAATCAGGAGCCGAAAAGTTAAGCTTCTAGGAGGGGTTCAGAAGTCAGCCAAGTTAGGGTCCGGAAAAAGAGGCGGCGTTAGGGTTTAGGGTTTAGGGTTTAGGGCTTAGGTTTTAGGGTCGCCGCTCCTAGAGTTGAAGGCTCCGAACCAGGAGGCCTCTCTGTGCTGCCAACGCGTGGCACCCGTAACAGGTTTAGGGTTTAGGGTTTAGGGTTTAGGGTTGTTTCATGGGCCCTTGGTATGGTCCCTAACCTCGTTTAACCGGTTCTGATGCCTGGGCCCTTATAATTTGTATAGAGAGGGACCATGTAACTATCCTTAGAGACAAGATGCAGCTCCAGCCCGAAAAAATCCGAACCTTAGTGCTCTCAGGGCTCTCATGTAGGTTTGCTTAGGCCCATTGGCCTTATGTGCCCTAAACCCTCAACCCTAAACCCTAAGGGTTTCTAGGCTCTTCTGAGCCCAAAGGTAAACGGCCTAGGCTCTGGAGGTTCAGGAATTTTGTCCAAATACCTATAACATAGGGGTCGGAGTACTTACTAATGGAATTCCCTTAGGGTCCCTTTTTAATCTTACGATCACAACACCCCAAAAGCCTATTCTAATTCTTCGGGCCCCTGTATTTCGCCTGTGAGGTGTCCTCTCCGTTCCGTATGCCTTCCGCCCCTCGGCTTGGTTTCGTGCAGCAAGAGGGCTCAGGGTTTAGGGTTTGGGGTTTAGGGTTCAGGGAATCGAACGAGTCCACCTAGACCCCCTCCAACATCTCCAACTCCTGACACTCTAAACCCTAAACCCTAAACCCTAAAGCCCTGGGTACCCTAAACATTTAAGTTTTAGGGGTCTTTGAACTCCTCTCATCCTGTGAGCCCCCAAAGCCCAAGTCCTCAAATCCTTCATTCTCTGAAGGGCTTCGGTGGCATCCTCGGCTGCGTTGCGAAAGAGCCCGAAGCTCTTAAAACCCGCACTCCTAAACCCTCGACCCCGAAGCCTATAAGCCCTAAACCCCTACAGCCTAAGCCCGCGGCCTTGGACCCCAA
The DNA here is from genome assembly GCA_905221605.1 of Symbiodinium natans. NCBI lineage: Eukaryota > Dinophyceae > Suessiales > Symbiodiniaceae > Symbiodinium > Symbiodinium natans. Next base: position 1,047,295 of record CAJNDS010002302.1, read on the forward strand.
GCCCTAAGCCCTCTAAAGCCCTAACCCTAAACCCTAAACCCTAAACCCTAAACCCTAAACCCTAAACCCTAAACAAAAGAACAACGAAAGAAAAGGACTGACCCGCTACATCGCTGTGGCTCTGCTGGCGCTGGTGGTTGCCATGCAGGGAGCTCGGGGTTGAGGGTTGAGGGTTTAGGGTTGACAGTTTGCAGGGGTTTAGGGTCGAGGGTTTAGGGTTGAGGCTTTTAGGGTTTAGGCTTGACTTAGTGTTGGATAGTAGCGACTGAACACATAGGATTTATGGTTTGGGGTCTAGGTTTAGGGCCTTGGGATAGGGGATAGGAATCATATTCATGCTCCATTCACTAAACCCTCATCAACCAACAATAACTTGGTTGGTGTTGGTGTTGGTGTGTTGGTTGGTGTGTGTGCGTGTGCGTGTGCGTGTGCGTGTGCGTGTGCGTGTGCGTGTGCGTGTGCGTGTGCGTGTGCGTGTGCGTGTGCGTGTGCGTGTGCGTGTGCGTGTGCGTGTGCGTGTGCGTGTGTCTCTGTGTGTGTGTTGTGTGTGTGTGTCTCTGTGTGTGTGTGTGTGTGTCTCTGTGTGTGTGTGTGTGTGTGTGTGTGTGTGTCTGTGTGTCTGTCGTTGTTGTGTGTGTGTGTGTCTCGGTGTGTGTGTGTGTCTCTGGTGTGTGGGTGTGTGTGTGTGTGGTCTCTGTGGGTGTGTGACAGACGGGCTATTAGGCCCATCATCCCCATCATATCTCTAGAAAGGGACTTTTAAGGGGTTATTAGGGTCTATAAAAGCCCGTATCTGGTGTGCTGGTGTGTGTCCTGTGTGTGTGTGTGTGTGGTCTCTGTATGTATGTCGGTCTGTACTGTCTTGTCTGTCTGTCTGTCTGTCTGTCTGTCTGTCTGTCTGCTGTGTGTGTGTGTGTGTGAGTGTGGTGGCGTGGGCGTGTGCGTGTGTGTGTGTGGGGTGTGTGTGTTGTGGGGGGGTGTGTGTGTGTGTTCGGGTGTGGTGTGCTGTGTGTCGTGTGACCGTCGTCCGTCTCTGTGTGTGTGTGTGTGTCTCTGTTGTGTGTGTGTGTTGTCTTGTGTGTGTGGTGTCTCTGGTGTGTGGTGTGTTGTTTTATCTGGCGACGGGAGTGTGTGTGGTTGTGTCTCTGTGGGTGTGTGTGTGTGGGGTGTAGTGGGGTGGGGGGGGTGGGGTGGGTGGTGGGTGGGGGTGTGTGGGTGTGTGTGGGTGGGTGTGGTGGGGTGTGGGTTGTGGGTGTTGGTGGTGTGGGTTGTGGGTGTGGGTGTGGGGTGGGTTGTGGGTGCGGGTGGGGTGCGGGGTGCGGCGTGCGGGTGCGGGTGCGGGGCGGGTGTGGGTACGTGGGTGTGGGTGTGGGTGTGGGTCCGGGGGGGGGGGGGGGGGGGGGGGGGGGGGGGGGGGGGGGGGGGGGCCAGAGTCACAAACCCTGTGCCCTTGACCCTTATACCCAAAACCCTCCAAGTTTAGGTATTTGGTTTGCAGTTCAAGGGCTCTTTGCGGTTTAGGGCTTAGGGTTCTGTCTAGGGTTTCGGGGGGGGACACAAGGTCATCACCCCAAAGCTGCGTTCCAGCCCGGTGATGGGCATGTCATGCAAGGTGCCAGAAAGAGGCCTACAAGACAGAATCCTCGCGACACGCTCCAAAACCAGAATGGCGCACCCCAAAATCCTGCATCGTCCTGCATCCACTCACTCCTGACAAGTAGGCAGGACAGCTTAACAGCCCGGTGCCGTGGATGTCCGCGTAGGGTGTCGCTGATGCAGGGTTGGACGGCTTTGAGCTATACATGATCATTAACTAGTATAGTTATAGAAATGTCAAAGTCTCATAGTTGTCAAAATAGAATAAGTCGTTAATGTTAATGGTAAGAGAAACACTCACGATAATCATATGGCAATGTCAACCGTGCACGCTCAGGACAGCCTTCACCGCGATGCTGATTGGTCAGGTGCCGGGGGAATGTAGACGTGCGTAGGCCACAGGCTTGAGAGCCTCGTCCTCCGTTCCCAAGCCCGGCTAGGGTTTCTGAAGTTTTTGGTTTCGGGGTGTGGGTTTGTTTGATTTTTTTTTTTTTTGTGTGTGTGTGTGTGTGTGTTTTTTTTCGGGGGGTTGGGGGTTTGGTGCTTAGAGGTTTTGAGGGTTCAGGGTTTAAGCGTAACAAGGTTTGAAGAGGGTTTCGCCTGAAAGCCCGCAAGTCTTACCTCAGCTGCTTCGCAGCACGAGGAGGGTAGGTTCAGGGTTAAAGGTGCCCGAAGCATTTTGGGCAGTTAGTGCTCACTGGGAATTGAGATATCGAGCTCGCCTACCCACAAGGAGCAACTCCCACTGAATTTCTCACCCCCCCCCCCCCCCCCCCCCCCCCCCCCCCCCCCCCCCCCCCCCCCCCCCCCCCAACCCCCAACCCCCAAAAAAAAACCCAAAACTGCGTTTAAGGTTTAGGCTGTCACCATCATGAGGCAACATCACGTAAAAAAGCCCTCAACCACCTCCACACTGACCTCTAGAACGCACCCGAAGCACCATCAACCGCCACACCCTAAACCCTAAACCCTAAACCCTAAACCCTAAACCCTAAACCCTAAACCCTAAACCCGTTGTCGGGGAAGGCCCTGGAGCTGGCTGCGAAGCGGCCAGGCCATCAGGGCTTAGGGCGGGGCTTAGGGTTTAGGTTTAGGGCTTAGGGTTTTTTAGGGTTTAGGGTTTAGGGTTTAGGGTTTAGGGTGTAGGGCCCTCCGATAAAAAGCATAAGCCCTTAGCCCTCTCAGCCCGCAGCCTGTAGAAGCCTGGACAGGGACGTCAGGCCTCAGGGGGTTCAGGGGTTAGGGTTTTAGGGATTAGGGGTTCAGGGGTTCAGGGGTTTAGGGGTTCGGATTTAGGTAGGGTCAGGAGTTTAGGGGTTTAGGGTTAGGGGTTGAAGGGTTGAGGGGTTGAGGGGTTCAGGGGTTCAGGGGTTCAGGGGTTCAGGGGTTCAGGGGTTCAGGGGTTCAGGGGTTCAGGGGTTCAGGGGTTCAGGGGTTCAGGGGTTCAGGGGTTCAGGGGTTCAGGGGCTAGGGTGCAGGGTTTAGGGGTTCGGATTTAGGTAGGGTTTGGGGTTTTAGGGTTTCGGGTTTCGGGTTTCAGGGCTTCGGCTTTCTGTAGCCCCCGCAATCTGTCCAGGTGCCTCAGCAACACCACCTTCGCAGCGCGACTTCGGCTACCTCGCCGAGGCAAGAACCCTGGGTAGCCCAGTGGTACCCGGTTTAGGGTTTCGGTTTTAGGGTTTTTTGGGTTTAGGGTTTAGGGTTCCCTTACAAATGAACATACCAAAAAAGGGTGCCCTTATTGCAATATGGTTATTGGGGTACCAAGACCCCGACTCCCTCCAGCCTTCAGCCCAAAACCTTTCTATAGGGGCCCTTAATAACTAGACTAGGGGTTTCGTGCCTTAGTAAATTAGACTAGTTTTTTTTGGGTGCCAAAAACCCTACGGAGATTCTTTGGGGGGTTTCCGGAATTAGGTGTACCTTATTGGGGGGGGGGGGGGGGTATTATAAGGGCATCCGACCCTACTATACGGGGCATGAATAATTAGACTAGGGTTTGGTTTCGGGCCCCAATCATTAGACTTTTTTTTTTGGGGGGGGGGGGGTATTCTAGTATATTTCTGTTGGGACCGTAAGGGGATACTACTAATTCGTAATCTTTCCGACCCCTCTCTAAAAGAGATTCCTTCAGTAAACAACTCACTTGATTCCCCTAAGCCCTCTGATGGATTCATTGCATAACCCTCAACAATTTCGCAAGGTTTGCCCCTAAACCCTAAACCCTAAACCCTAAACCCTAAACCCTAAACCCTAAACCCTAAACCCTAAACCCTAAACCCTAAACACCCCCCCCCCCCCCCCCCGGCCGGTACATGGACCCCAATCCTGAAGGTTTGGATCTGACCTTTCGGCTCGAACACGCCCAAAAAACCCATGCGTCCAAGCCAGCGCTGAGAGCCTGAGGCTTAACAAAGGGCTATACGACAATAAGGGGCCCTTAAGACAGACCCCACTGAGGTACCCCTAATTTCGGAAACCCCCATGTAGGCTTGGCTACCCCAATACCAAGGTACTTACCCCTGACATGTCTTGCGGCTACTGTAGGATCCTTGTTTTGGGGTGTGGGGGGGCGGGGGGGGGGGGAGACTGAGACCATGTAATCCTACAACCCTATAAGTCTAAGCTCCTCATCTCTAGTCTAATAAAGAGCCTATGCCCTAAACCCTAAACCCTAAACCCTAAACCCTAAACCCTAAACCCTAAACCCTAAACCCGAACCCTGAACCCTAAACCCTAAACCCTATAAACCCTAAACCCTAAATAAGCCCTAAACCTTCCATGGCCCTAAACCCCAGACCTTAAACAGCTCCATGGGGAGAGAACGACTGTGCTGCCGCGCCTACTTCAGAGCTGCGGAGCACCGCTTTGTCAAAAGCTACCGGGCTGCAAGGGCTGTTATTTTAGGGGGTTGTTGGGTTTAGGATTTAGGATTTAGGGTTTAGGGTTTAGGGTTTAGGGTTTAGGCCAATTCTGAGCCCCAGGGGAAGTTCAGCTTACAGGGTGTCGGGTTTGAGGGTAAGTATAGGATTCCTATGACGGCTGTATCGAATGTGTAAGGCGCCTTAGACATACATATCGGTGTAGGTCGCTGCTGAGTTGGTGACCTCCTTACAGAAGGAACCTTACGAACTCAACTGTTGACCTTCTCCGAGGTGCACCATCATATGCATGTATGCATACCATGTGTGAATGCATGTACCTATGTCTGTATGTGTATGTATGTATCCATATTTGTGAATGTACACACACACGCATATATATATATATATAATCAAATAAATAATACACATATATATATATATTTGATATATGATATATGATATATGATATATGATATATGATATATGATATATATGATATGATATGATATGATATGATATGATATGATATGACACATATATATATATATATGAGCATATATATATGATTATATATATATGTATATACGCTGGTAGATGCATTTAGATACCTACACATATGTACATGTGTATATATATATATATATGTATGTATCTTTTGCACATACTTTACAGTACATTTACTGGCTTACATGTGTTGGTAGCTTAATCAACTCAAGTTCATTACTTGCAGCGCTCTTGTGCCTTCAAGAAGATTCGACCGTTGAGGATCTTCTGTCGGATGCTGCACATCTTTCGAGCGTCCGGAGAGGAGCTAACTGCTGTGTCCGTGGAGGAGTTGGGTGATGTGAAGAAGCTGAAGGAACATTTGCAAACGATGCGCCTGGGTGTGCGTTAGGACCATTGTTTCGGTATGCAGTTGTGTGGGAACGTCCTAAACCCTAATTAAGCCCTAAACCCTAAATGCATCATCGCCCAGGCATTGTCCACCCCCCGCCCTCCCCCGCCCCCCCCGCCCCTCCCCCCGCCGCTCCCCCCGCCCCCCCCCCACCCCAATGTTTCAGGGTTTAGGTCTTCCAAGTCCCCCCCAAGCACGGAGGTATGGATTCCCACAGTCGCGACAGAGACTTCTCCTCGAAGGCCAGATCCTGGATGACTCGTCGAAACTCGAGGCTGCCATGGACTTGCATCTTATCATGCTGCTTAGTAGCTGAAAGAGGGGATTAGGAATTAGCGTTTAGGGTTTAGGGTACACTCTTGAGAGACTCTTACCCCCCTATAGAACTGAAATTGTACACTTTTGCGGGGCTTATGAACTCAGCAACTGAGGCTGTGCTTGATTCAGGCATCACAGTTGCAAGCCGACGAGCTGGCAGACGCCGTTGCGCTCGGCCGTGTGTCTGAGATTCGTCACTATATCCCCCTTGGGAATTCTTGTGTATTCCCGTTCATATTAAACCCAAGAGGACATTTAGAATACTATTCCCGAAGGGTCCATGTACTTAAATAGGGAATACTTGGGCCTTAAAGTACTTCCTATAAAGGGACTTTTGGGCCCAAGTACATAATCATTAGGTACATGGACCCTTAGGGATTGTTATTAAGGTTCTAAGGGGAGTATAGGTCAGATTTTGCACCGCCCGCAAGATCCAAACTTGAGAAGTGCCGGTGGGCGCACACCTTTTTCCTTGGCTGGTCAGCATGGACATGTGGAAGTCGTGCAACTACTGATGGAATCTGAGGCAGATGTGAACTTGCCTGACACCGATGGTGACACGGCTCTCATCTGTGCTTGTGACGAAGGCCACCCTGAAATGGTGCGCGCGCTTTTGGACGTCGGGGCCGACAAGAACTTGGCAAACGCCGTTGGGGGCACACCACTCATCTGTGCATCCTTCAATGGGCATCAGGAGATTGTACAAATACTTCTCGAGGCCGGTGCGGACAAAGACTTAGCCAACCATGGCGGAGGAACCCCGCTGATTTGCAGCGCGTGTGAGAACCTCGGGACTTAATCCATCCTGCCTGAGTAGGGATTGTATAGTGTAGGGCGGATGTCATCTCAAGTTCAGGATAGGAATTATGGTCATGTCATCCCAATTATTGGGCTCATTCGGTCTCCAAGGAACCACCTATCCGTTGCGCGCTTGTTGGTGGAAGCAGGTGCCGGTTTAGATCTTAGCAACTCGGACGGCGACACCGCGTTGATCTGCGCATGCGATGAAGGGCACACGGAGGTTGTGCTTTTGCTGCTGGGCGCCGGGGCCAACCATGATTTGGCGAACGGTGTGGGCGGCACTCCCCTCATCTGTGCCTGTGAGAAGGGCCATGAGGCCATAGCGCGCCTGCTCCTAGCGGCAGGGGCCAACAAGGACGTGGCGAACCGTCAGGGTGGCACAGCCCTCATCTGCGCAGCAGGTGAGGGCCATGTGGACACTGTAAAGTTGCTACTGGAGGCATTGGCGGACCCCAACAAATCCAACGTTGAGGGCGACACAGCCCTCATCTGCGCATGTGATGATGAGCATACGGAGCCCTTGGCCCAAAATTGCGGTCATATACCCTATACCATGATAATTTCTATTGAGGTATATGAACCATAGGCTCTTTCAGGAGTCATCTCGTCCTGCAGGAGATTGCTCGTCTGCTCTTGGCTGCTGGAGCCGGCACCCACCTGGCCAACAAGGTTGGGGGGACGGCCCTTATCTGCGCATGTGAGAAGGGCAGTGTGGAAGTTGTGTCTTGGGCAGAAGGGGCCCTTAGGGTTTAGGGTTTAGGGTTTAGGGTTTAGGGTTTAGGGTTTAGGGTTTAGGGTTTAGGGTTTAGGGTTTAGGGTTTAGGGTTTAGGGCCCGAACCCTATACATCCCTACATGGACTCTGCGGGGTTGTTTACCGTCCATCTACCTAAGACCTAAACCCTAAACCCTAAACCCTAAACCCTAAACCCTAAACCCTAAACCCTAAACCCTAAACCCTAAACCCTAAACCCTAAACCCTAAACCCTAAACCGGTTCTGGTGTTACAGAGTCCTGGATGCCAATTTTTGTTTCAGCCGATTGAGGGCGCGCAAGCTGGCTTTGTACAGATCATCCAGCCATCAAGAGGAAGTTTTGCAACAACACGAGAATCCGTTCCAAACCCGTCTCTGTTTGCACATGCTAGGCCGGTAGAATGCGAGGCTCGTTCAAAGCCTGAGCTAACCCTAAACCCCAAACCCCAAACCCCAGCCGGTCGACAGCCTTGGGCGGCCTCTTGGAGCCTGCCCAGCGCCTGCACATGCTCTAATATATAGCTTGCAGCAGGCGAAGCCCGCACTACACGCGTAGTATAGATTTTAGGGTTTAGGGTTTGGGGTTTAGGGTTTAGGGTTTAGGGTTTAGGGTTTAGGTTGTGGTTCAGGTTTAGGGTTTGGATAATTTGGGATGTTCCCCCTTATGCGAACCGTCCTTCATAGGGATCATATAATAGTAGTCCCCCCCTTATATAGTCCCCATTGAGGACTGCTTGTATAAGGAGGAACATCCCAATAGACAGTAATTACATAATATACAACATATTGAAATCGCACATAGAAGATAGAATATCTACAGTGCAAGAAGACAATGCCGTGAATTGCACGGCTTCCAGGCGCTTCCCTACCTAAACCCTAAACCCTAAACCCTACACCCGATACAACCCCAGACCCTATGGAATCCGGCAATCGGTCCCCGAGGTACAACTGTTGCTGCAAGCATCAGCAGACCCAGACATGGCCAACAACTTGGGAGGCACTCCGCTGCTCAGTGCATCCAGTCATGGCCACCTGGAAACCGCACGTCTGCTGCTTGAGGCCAGGGCCAACAAAGACCTGGCCAATAACAACGGTGGGACGCCCCTTCTTGCAAGTGCTTGCGGAGGACATGCTCCAGTTGTACAGCTCCTCTTGGAAACACGCGCGAGTGTAGATCTTGGCAACTCGGACGGCGACACCGCGTTGATCTGCGCATGCGATGAAGGCCACACGGAGGTTGTGCTTTTGCTGATGGGCGCCGGGGCCAACCATGATTTGGCGAACGATGTGGGCGGCACTCCCCTCATCTGTGCCTGTGAGAAGGGCCATGAGGCCATAGCGCGCCGGCTCCTGGCGGCAGGGGCCAACAAGGACGTGGCGAACCATCAGGGTGGCACGGCCCTCATCTGCGCAGCAGGTGAGGGCCAGGTGGACACTGTAAAGTTGCTACTGGAGGCAAGTGTTGACACAAATTTTGCGAATCAGGAGGGGGACACAGCTCTCATCTGCGCGTGCTTCTCTGGGCATGCAGATGTGGCTCGCCAGCTCTTGGATGCCCGGACAGATCCAGATCGAGTCAACAAGGCTGGCGACTGTGCTCCTTGGTGGCCCAGTGGTACGCTTTGCACTATTTAAAGTTCTGGGTTCCCTTATAAAGTAACCCACCCAAAAAGAGCTTGCCCATATTTTTTTGGTTACTCAGCTACCAAGGCTCTAAGTGCTGCCTCGAGTTTCGGTCATGAGGAAATTGTGCGTCTGCTTTCGTCCGACAAAAGCAGGGGTCTTGTTGGGCTGCGCCTCAAAGCCAAGCACCTAACTGCCTGATTCCTGAGCACCTTGACTGGGGGGGGGGGTTGAGGATTTAGGATCTAAGGGTCATAGGGCGGTTGAGGGTTTAGGGTTTAGGGTTTGTAGGGTTTAAATGCTTAGAGGGCCAGAGGGCTTGTGGGGCCTCAGGGGTTTAGGGGATAGGATTGGTTTGGATTCTGTTTTTTTGCCCTAGAACCTCTATAGCTATAATGCCCTGGACACCTAGTAAATCCTACAACCCCTTCAATCCCGAAACCCTCTACCCAGTGGTTCAGAACGCTAACCCTCTAAACCCTGTACACCAAAAAAACCTGACTGTAAACCCTGTATGCCTTATAAGCCCTACTACAAGCCCTAAAGAGCTGTCCAAGGGATCCCCCCCCCCCCCCCCCCCCCCCCCCAAGCCCACCAAAACCTCACTTCGCATTGGCATGCGCTGGCTTGTGAAAAGGTGGCCTTCGGCGAGTTGCTTGGCGAGAACGTGCCTCTAGGGTTTGTGTCGGGTTTAGGGTTTATATAGGGTTTAGGGCCGGTATAGGGTTGAGGACTTGTATAGGATTGCGGGTTTATCTAGGGTTTAGTGCTTCTCTAGGGATTATGGTATTTTGTATGGTTTTTTTTTTTTTTTTTATGGGGTTTATATCGTGTTTATAGGGCTTACAGCTGCTACAGGGTTTATCGGGGTTCTGCAGGGTTTACTTCGGGTTTAGTTGCAAAGGGTTTATAGGGTTGCTTTCGCGTTCACGCTTAGGCTTCACAGCGCAGGGTATGCAGGGATTTTGCGATGGCTTAGGGTGTTTTGTGTTGAACTCCAACAGTCCACCCCGCCGCCCCTTCCCCCCTTGACGCACACTCGCGCACACACAAAACACAAGGACTAACTGACCCCCCGCCAGCCGAAATGATGTAGAGTTTAGAATTTAAGTTTTTTTGGGTACGCCAAACTTCAAGCCCGAAACCCTGTTTACTAAGCCCTAACCCAGAAGGCGTCCTCTTAGAGGATTTAGCATGTCTGGGATGGATTTCGGCCAGTTGCTGTTACCTCCACCTTATAACTTGGTCAGCGTTTCAAGATATCTGGTGAACCCAGGGCTTGTAGGGCTTAAAGTTTGCGGCTACAGGTGTAAAGCTTTCCAGGCTAGCTTTTGGACCCTAAATCCTAAACCCTCAGCCCTTCTCCAGCAAGTCAAGGTGGGGCAAGCGCCCGAGCCTCAGTTCGGCGATGCGTGCGCATCATGACTGGCTGGTTCTTAGTAGGGAATGAGGGAATGAGGTACCCTGTAACATCTCTTTACAGGGACAGCCCTAACTCCCTCATTCCTACTAAGAACCAGGGGAAACAAGCCCACCAATTCCAAACCCCCTAGCCCTTAGCCTCAACCGTAAAACCCCCTTTAACGCACCTAAGTCCACATACACCCCTATCTCACAAAGAACCCGAGGCCTGACTTAATGAGCGCCCGAATTCCAGTCCCACCCTAAACCCTAAACCTTAAACCCTAGACCCTCAAAGCCTGCCTGGAACTCTGTACCTGCAGCTTGTGTTGGGTGATACCTAGTAGCTGCTTGGAGGTCCATGGAACTTCGTAACCCAATTATCTCTGTACTTATAACCCAAATATAGCCCCATTAGGGTACTTAAGGGGCTTACAAGTGGGTTATTACCATACTATTTATAACTGGGATATGAGTACCTTGAACCTCCGAGCAAGGCGTATTTGCTACTGCAAGGTCAAATCTGTCCAAGTAACATCCCAAAACCCTTGTAGCCCTTCAGAGTACAACCATGCGGTTTGGGTTTAGCGCGTACAAGTGTAGGACAACACGGCCCTGTCCACATCGACCTGATCCCAACAAATCCCCGAATGACATGGGCCTTGCTACACCCTCAAACCCCAAAACCAAACCTAAGCCCAAAACCCTGAAACCCTAAACCCTACACCCTAAACTTCCATACGAACTCCTCAGGCTAACACACGTCATGGGAGTTTCTACGTACATGTCAGCATGCCCTGTGCGACGAACTTCCATCCTGGCGCAGTAATCGGCTATAGGGCTCGGGGTCATATACTACGATTGCTTTTTAGAAACCCCATGCGAGATAATGATCCCTGCACTGCCCTTATAAGGAAGAATATATTATACATCGTTGGCTGAGGGTTCTTAAGCAATTAGTAGAAAGTCTTCATTTTTACGAAGATGTCTACACCCTAAGCCCTAAGCCCTAAACCCTAAACCTTACAGTAAACCCTAAACCCTAAACCCTAAACCCTAAACCCTAAACCCTAAACCTCCCCCCTTGCCGAAGGCATCATCGCCATCACCACCGCCATGGAACTGTGGCTGGCTGTGGTGACTTTCCTCGTCATGTACCGCGGCAGGAGATGCTCAGAGATCGGGGAGTTTAGGGTTTAGGGTTAGGGTTTAGGGTTTAGCGTTTAGGGTTTAGGGTTTAGGGTTTAGGGTTTAGGGTTTAGGGTTTAGGGTTTAGTGTTTGGAGGAGCTTCTCTTCGATGTCTCGTTCGCAACCGGATGGTCATGAGAACCTTCAATTCTTAATGCCAAACTTCGCCGAACAGAAGTTGGACCAGCAGGTGTGGCCTATCAAGATGTACTGGGCTTTGGAGTACTATACTTGAATACTTTTTTCTGGTTTTGGGTTCCGATTGTAACGACTTGTACCTGAAAAGTACTGAAAAACGATTGCCGTTTTTCCCAGGGTCTACTCAAAAAGTAGGGTGGAAGAGCACTTCCTTTGCAAAGGGTACATACTGCAGTCATGAATAGTTTCTCAAAAGTCCAGGTCAAGTTTAATTTAGGGTTTTTTACTCCAAGGCTCCAAGGACTCCTTCTTCAAGGTGTTGTTGGCGCAAAACCCTAAACCCTAAACCCTAAACCGAGGAGTGGCATCAACGCCCAAGGGCTATTGGGAATGGACGAGCCGCACGCGCCTGGGTCTTGAAAGCCTCAAAAAGCAGCTTTGTTAGGGTTTAGGGTTTCGGGTTTAGGGTTTAGGGCATCAAAGGCAGCTTTTAGGGTGCAGTGAAACCTACAACAGAGTAGGTTTTGGGCTCTGAACGTCAGGCTTGGGGCTTAAGGTGTTGAGGGCTCTGGCTTTTCAGGTTTTTAAGTCGCGTTCTTCATCGAGACCCAAGAGTCAGAATCCAAAACCTTATCATTTTCTAGGTTGTGGTTCAATAATCCTTACAGGCTTTTTCTCGGGAACCTACGAAAAAGTAAAGTAGGCTTGAAGCGCTAAACCCTAAACCCTAAACCCTAAACCCTGAACCCTAAACCCTAAACCCTAAACCCTGAACCCTGAACCCTGAACCCTGAACCCTGAACCCTGAACCCTGAACCCTAAACCCTAAACCCTAAACCCTAAACCCTAAACCCTAAACCCAACCCAATAACCTAAAACCTAAACCCTAAACCTTGACCCCTGAACCCAGAACCCTAAACCCTAGACCCTAAATCCTAAACCCTAAACCCTAAGCCCTAAACCCTAACCCTAAACCCCAAACCCTAAACCCTCGGCCGGTAGATTGTGTCTCTCTGCACCCAAGGCAGTAGCTTTCTGCACTGCTATCACGGCCCTCCTGGTCTTCATACCTCTGCGCGTCTACGCCTACGTCTCCTTAGCGCCCCTTGGACGCGAGGGCTCTTGGGGTTTAGGTGTTAGGGTTTAGGGTTTGGGTTTAGGGTTCAGGGTTTAGGGCTCAGCGTTTAGGGTTTAGGGCTTTAGGGTTCAGGGTTTAGGGTTGAGTTGATATTTGATCCGGGAAATGCCCTGCGACCTCCAGATATCCTTTCTGTTGATGCAAAGATTGTGCGACTGGAGCTAGTTTTACCTGGAGCTGTGTGAGCTGCATCCGTGATTTGGGGCTTTCATGGGTTCCCTACTACCCCCCGTCTATACTAACCCCCCCCCCCCCCCCCCCCGCGTAGGTTCCCCCCTTAAATAACCCTAATTAGGCTTAGCTATCATCCCTAGATAGCCTTGATTCTGGTGGGGGGGTTTAACTTCTCTAAGCGTAGTTACATCGGTCTTTAAGGGGTATATAAGGGGTACCCTTTTTAAGGGGCCACATAAGAGCCCGTGAACCTACCCTGAGAATTTCGGGTTTCGGATTTCAAGGAAAGCTGAAGTGGACCATGCCTTCCTTTACATCCTTTTGTTTGCTGTTGGGCTTAGGGGTAAAGAGGGCTTATAAAGTTCATAGGTTAACAGGGTTTATCGGGTTTAAAGGGTTTATGGGGTTCATTTAGGGGCTTTACAGGGTTTATCGGGCTTCTAGGGTTCATAGGGTTCATCGGGCCCATAGGTTTTGTAGGGTTTACTTTCGGGCTTGTAGGGCTTACAGGATTAAAATGATATAGGGCTTGAGCCGATGTGTTCAGTTTAGGGCCCTTGCCCCTAAACCCTAAACCCTGTGGTGGTTTTGGTGTGCACCAAGGTCGCTGGTAGCGCTGTGCGTCGCCAGCACTGCATACCTGATCGATCTGCTGCTAGGCTTCGAGATTGCTGTGGGCTGGGGCTCCTAAGAATCCTAGACCCTAAACCCCGAAGCCCCTAAACCCCAAACCCCTAAACCCCGAAACCCCTAAACCCCGAAACCCTAAACTCTAAACCCCAAACCCCTTTTTTGCTGCTTTCGGTTCGAAGTCGGAAGACCATAGTTCGGGTACCCCCCAGAACTCAGACCGTCATTTCAACACCTGCCCTTTGAAGAACTCAGACCGTCATTTCAACACCTGCCCTTTGAATCACGGGTTTCTCTACTACCCCTCCTAGGTTTGAAACAGGCTTAATTAGGCGAAATTATCCCTAGATGTCTTTAATTCTGGGGGGACCCGGGGGTAGTAGGGGGGAAGTTCCCCCTTATACTAAGAGTCCTTAATAGGGATTCTGCTATGATAGGGGGGAACATCCCCTTCGTGAGGGTTCTGAATTGTCGGGTTTTAGGGTCTCAAATCCAGGGCGCGTTGCTCTGTCGTGCTCTGGCAAGGTGCTCAGCTACTCCATGGTTCATCAGATCTTCCGACCCCTTGTGACACAACAGTCTAGGATAATACATAGATAGGTCCTGAGGAGCTTAGGGCTAGAACCCGAAATCCAAACCCCAAACCCTAAACCCTAAGCCCCTTAGGGGCGTGTGGATCCCTAAACCCTAAATCCGAAACCCTCAACCCTGAACTCTAAACCCCAAACCCTCTCTCAGGTTCCAGATGAATGAGTGGAACTGGCCTCTTTTCTCTGCCCCTCTCGGGGTTGGGGACGTTTTCCGGGCGCCCTGGCCAGCACCACCAGCAGGGGCTTTCGGAGCTGTTTTGGGTTTAGAGTTTAGGGTTTAGTGTTTTAGGGTCCCATGGGCCAGTACACCAGACCACGCTCTATCTCGGGGCTTAGGGTTTGGTTCAGGGTTTGAGGGTTTAGACATTTTGGGGTTAGGGTTTGAGGGTTTTAGTGTTCTGGGCTTTTATGTTTTTTTAGTCGGTTAGGCTGTTAGGGTTTAGGGTGCTCGCCCGTGCCCATCGAAGTTTATAAGGGCACATTTTTTTTGGAGGGGTTGAGTTGAGCCAGTAAGAATGAGTCAGGCTTGACAAGAAGCAGCTCCTTAGCAAGCCCCAGACGGGATCTGGGTTTAGGGTTTAGGGTTTAGGGTTTCGGGTTTCGGGTTTAGGGTTTAGGGTTTAGGGTTTAGGGTTTAGGGTTTAGTAGTTTAGGGTTTAGGGTCGGAGGGTTGCGTGAGCCCCCGCTTTTTTGGCTGCCCTGGGGAGGCCTATGGCCTCATCATCTTTTGCTTCGCCGGCCACCCCTGCTTCCCTGCGCTCCTTGGTAGCCAAGTGGTACCCTTTGCCTTTTTTTGGTTCTGGGTTCCCTTATGCAGAAACCCCTAAACCCTAAACCCTAAACCCATGGTCACTGAGCTACTAAGGCTCCATCAAAGTATGAGCGACCGCACTAAGTGGGAGCCTTGCGTGTCTCGGCGAGGGTTTAGGGTTTAGGGTTTAGGGTGTAGGCTTTAGGTTTAGGGTTTAGGGTTCAGGGTTTAGGGTTTTGGGTTAAGGGTTTTGGGTTTAGGGGTTTAGGATTTAGGGTTTAGGGTTTTCGGGTTTTGTGCCAGAGTAGACAAGGGGGAGAGTCTTCCCGGTTCCATCCCTTCAATATGTGTGTGTGTGTGCGCTTCTGGAAGTAGTCACTGGGGCTTAGGCTGAAGACCCAAACCCTGAACCCTAGGAATGCTTCGAGTGGAAACCCATGAGTGTAGCATCAGAAGAGTGACCCGAAGTGAAAAGCCAGTATACACTAAAAGCCCCTGACGGGTTTAGGGTAAAGCCCCTGAAGGGTTTAGGGTTTAGGGTTGAGTGTTTAGGGTCCGATGGGCGGGCTGCAACATCGGGCCCGTTTTGTTTGGGTTTAGGGGATGGGTCTCGGCGCTTAGGAGCCTAGGACACTTTTCTGTGGGGGAAATTTCTGAAATTTCCTATGGAGGCTTTCTCTGCAGAATTCCGTGCTTAGGGGGCCGGGCAGCCCGCAGCCCGAAATGTCCATGGCAGTATACCCTTAAGCCTAAAGCCCAATCTGCACACCCTACACCCTAAAGATGCCACGCGGGTTTGGGCGACAGGAGAAGGGAAAGGGATCGCACAGAGCAAGGTCACGTTTTCCTTCCTCGTTGCGGCCGGCTACTACGCGCCTTAGCTACATTGCTTAACCGTAGATGGCTCTCACATATTGACATGTCCATAACATTTAAATATTTCCCTAAACCCTAAACCCTAACCCCTAAACCCTAAACCCTAAACCCCCTAAACCCTAAACCCTATTCCTTGAACCCACAACCCTAAGCACTCCCTGAACCCCAAACCCTAAACCCTAAACCCTAAACCCTAAACCCTAAACCCTAAACCCTAAACCCTAAACCCTAAACCCTAAACCCTAAAACCCTAAACCCTAAACCCTAAACCTTAAACAGCAACAAGACCCTCAGACCGCCCACAGGGCTTGGGAAACACTAAGCCCCTGTACCGAAGCTCTACGAGGATCTAGAACCGTAGCCCCCGCCCTGCAACCCTAAAGCCTAAACCCCAAACCCTATACACCCCCCCCCCCTCCCCAATATGGATCCCCGAGTGCAAACCTCCCAAGCTGGGCCTTGGATTTTGGGAAAAAAAACCCTCCATGCATCCTTCCAGGGGGTCGGTTTAGGGTCCAGAAATGGACCTGACATTTTGAACCCTAAACCCTAAACCCTAAACCCTTAACCCTAAACCCTAAACCCCAAACCCTAAACCCTAAACCCTAAACCCTGAACCCCAAACGGTTTGGGTTGAGCAGGTTTGCCTGGGTCTCCTGGCCTTCCTCGCCCTGGGGACCAACATGACGCTTGGCCGGTGGTGGTTGGTTGGGCAGGGTTTAGGGTTTAGGGTTTAGGGTTTAGGGTTTAGGGTTTAGGGTTTAGGGTTTAGGGTTTAGGGTTTAGGGTTTAGGGTTTAGGGTTTAGGGTTTAGGGTTTAGGGTCTAGGGTTTAGGGTTTAGGGTTTAGGGTTTAGGGTTTAGGGTTTGGGGTTTGGGGTTTGGGGTTAAGGGTTTAGGGCTTTGGGCTTTTTGGAGGTTTATACCCTTGAACCAATTCGATTTGGGGTTTAGGATTTAGGGCTCAGGGTATTTCGGGGATTGTGAGTTTAGGGAGGAGGACAGTAGGGTCTGGACTGAACTGAAAATGTGCGAAAAGCTATATCCCAGAAACTCACGCAGGCGGTGCCTCCAACAGTTGGCGACCAAGGTTTAGGGTTTAGGGTATATAGGGTTTAGGGTCCCGAAACCCGCAGCGGGCCAAAGAACCCACAACAACTGGCTTTGGTGCACTCATTTAGGAGCCAGGCGGCTCACCAGGAGCAGCAAGAAGTCCTCACACCAGTGGTAGTTAAGTTATAAGTCTTCCGAGGCGTCTTCTGCCAATCCCCAAAACCCAAAACCCTAAACCCTAAACCCTAAACCCTAAACCCTAAACCCCACAAAATCTAAGGCACGCTGTCTTCACTGCAGACATGTCGGGCTCCGGCGTGCTTCGGCGGGTGACGATCGCAGCTTTTGCATCTTGATCACACTGGCTTACTGTAGTTCGGTAGGGCACCTCCCCCTGTATAGGTTCAAGGGGTTCCGAAGTAGTAGCCCTAAACCCTAAACCCAAAACCCTAAACCCTTATAGGGCTCACAATCCAGCAGGGTGCCTTAGGCTTGTCTGAGGCTTGACGGGAACCGGCCCCTCTTGAGGCTTTCAGTTGTTTAGGGCTTAGGGCTTAGGGTTTGGGTTTAGGGTCCCCCCGAACACCCCTAAACGCCCTAGCCCGAAACCCGAAACCCGAAACTCTCAAACCCCCCGAAGCCCCCCAAGCCCCCTAAAGCTGCCCCATCTTCTTGGAGGGGGGGGTCAGTCGGTCCGAAGAGTCATGTACGGGAGCCTTGGTGCTTTCGGGTTTCGGAGTTAGCGTAGGGCCCATAATGCCCAAATATGCCCTCCTCCCTGAGGATCCATATACATCTCTGGCATATACTTGGGCCTTCGATGGGGTTCCTATATAGTAGCTTTAGGGCCCAAGTATCTAGTATGCAGGCACATGGATCTTCGGGCTCAACAAGCTTTCAGAGGGGGGGTATAGATACCTGCAGCCCACCCTCTTGCACGTTCCTTTTCCTGAGCACAACTCACTCTAGTACCTTGGAACACATCTTCACCCGCTTAGGGTTGCCGAAGTTTGGGAAATATAATAGAGCCGGGACTTGGGGCCTGGCATTCGCAGCAGGGTCGGAGTAGCCCTGTAATTCAGGGTACTTCAGGAAGGAAGCGTCATCGCGCCGCGCGGAAACTGCTGTAGCCTCCCTCGTGCTGTGCACCAGTCCTACTTCTGAGGGCGGCACGCAAAACAAAATTGCAAGCGCGTGACAAGACTGGCCAAGAGGCACTGCTAGGGTTCAGATCTTGGTTTAGGGCATCGGGGTTTAGGGTTTAGGGCACCCTAGCCCCAAAACCCTACGCCCTCAACCCCGCAGAAGCCCCCCCAACAACAAACAAAAAGAAGCCCCAAAATCTATGAAGGAAGCCTCCCGAGGCTGTCAAGATTCAGCTCACCGCCCCCGTGCTGCTTCGGGTGGTACTGACGTGCCTGCGCGTCTGGCCGGAAGGCCTGGGAGGGTTTAGGGTTTAGGATTTATAGGGCTTAGGGCTTAGGGCTTCGGGCTTAATTAGGGTTTAGGAGGGTTTAGGGCTTTGGGTTTGGGGCTTCGGGCCCGTAACCCTAAGGGTCCATGTACCTGCACAGCATGTACTTGGGCCCTCAAGCCCTTCTAGGAATCCCTGTTCAGGCCCAAGTACATACCCTAAACCCTAAACCCTAGACCCTAAACCCTAAACCCTAAACCCTAAACCCTAAAGGGTCTGCCGTGGGGCTTTCTCCCCACGCCGGCAGGTGTAGAGGAGGAGCCGGAGCCTCGATCTTTTGCGCTCAACAGCATAGCCGCAAAGCAGACGCCCTGAGCCCTAAACCCTAAACCCTAAACCCTAAACCCCAAACCCCAAACCCCAAACCCTAAACCCCAAACCCTAAACCCTAAACCCTAAACCCTAAACTCATGCACAACAAGTCTCATCTACCGAATCTTGAGGATGTTTTCGGTCTTTGTTTCAGGGTCAATAGGTCTTGCATCTCTTAGGGGCTTGCCGGAATTATTGGGAATTGCAGTGCTTGTAGTGGGTTTGGGCGACTCACACTTGTGATGACCACCGACTTTTTGGGCGAGCCAGGGTTTCCTTGGCCCCGAACCCTAAACCCTAAACCCTAAACCCTAAACCCTAAACCCTAAACCCTGCAAATCTTCATAAACCCAACCTCCGCACAGGAGTCCCCCAGGTACCCATCTCAGAAATTGCCAGAGGAGCTCAGATGTTCAAGATGGCTTCTCTACATATTTGCTATTTTTCTAGGGTACCCTGGGATATAGCCCTCTCCCGATTAGCCAAGCTCTATATGCACTCTGCTCCCTCGTAACACCTTGAAACCCCAAACCCAGACGCCCTAACCCTAAACCCTAAAACCTAATCCCCAAGCCCTAATTTCTGAGGCCCCCAACAGGACTGACATGAGGGCTGATCAAAATGATGGGGCCTTCGCTGGTTGGTTCTCTCTACAACAAGTTTGGCTTTGTTTCGTGGGTTTTAGTTATATAGTTTATACCCTTTTTAGAATTTATATGGCGCAGTTGGACCAAAAGGCCCCCATTTTCTAAGCAAACCCAAGCCCAAACACCTAGCCGTCTAACCCCAACCCTACGACCCCAAAAGCCCATAACCCTAAACCCTACAATCCTATAACCCTACAACCCTAAACCCTGCAACCCTAAACCCTGCAATCCTAGAACCCTACAACCCTGAACCCTACGACCTTATCATGACCTTGAGCTCCCCCTTAGACATCTTCCAAGCAAAGGTTGCCCCTCACATCTTTCGTCCCCACAGCGCTCATCGTTGTCTTCACCGGGTTCTCAGCGCCTTGGCATGAGAAAACTCGCATATGGCTGGGGGGCTTAGAAGGGGTGTGTGTTTTTTTTTGAAACGGTGCAGAGGCTCTGATGGTTTGGGGGGGTTTTGAGGGTTTGGGTTTGTGTCTTACGGGCTGTGAAGGCCTTGCACTTCCCAGGGTGCAGCGGGTGCTTAGGGTTTGGGGCGGCGCGGGCTTTGGAATAAAGGGTTTGGGTGGTTTCGGGTTCAGGGTTTTGTATAGTTTTTTTTTTTTTCAATGCTTGGGGATAATTGAGGGTTTAGGGTTTTGCGGGGCGGGGGTTGGGGGGTTGGGGGGTGGGCATGGAGCCAGGGCCCTAAATACTAAACCCTGGTGCGCGCCTTTTCTGGCGCCGGCATGGATTTCCTGCGGAAGCAAGATAAAGGAGCTCACCAAGCGATGGTAGTTTCCGCCCAGCGAGGACGAGGACGACCGCGACGCTGAGAGGAGAAGAGTCGACGGTAAATGAGGACACCCTGCCGAAAACAAAAACTCCAAGCAGGCAGCGAACCATCACGAAAGAATGCATGCGATCTCCGTGACATGACAACATGGGACAAAGACTTTCAGGACGGCCCCAGTGACAGGCGAATTCAGCGGGTCATACGCAGAAGGCAGCTTAAGAATGCTGCGAAGCACTTTCATGCCAAGCATGTCCATTGCGACGGTGACAAAAATCCCAGACTGCAACGAATACACCAACACCGCTTGGAACAAAGCGGTGTAGACTTGGAGTTATACCCGACATTCGAAAAAAAACTTGAACTTAGCAAAAGCCAAGTGGCCAAGCCTGAGACGGTTACGCAGGTTGGGATCAACATTTAAGCGCAGCCGCGTTCGCTGCTTTTGCTTTCTGGGGGCTGCTTGGAGGTTCAGGGTACTTAGTAACCAAGTTCTAGTTGTACTTATAACCCTGTTAGGGTACTTAAGGGAGCTTCTAAGTGGGTTAAACAAATAGACTTATAATTGGCTACTATAAGTAGCTACCCTGAACCTCCAAGTTGGGGCACCTGTCAGTGCAAGCACTCAGATCGCTCCCCTTCTCGGCTCAGAGATGGCACATCGGTGTCTTTGAACCAACCAACCAACCTAACCCTGAACCCCTACAGCTCAGGGTTCAGGGTTCAGGGTTCAGGGTTTAGGGTTTAGGGTTTAGGGTTTAGGGTTTAGGGTTTAGGGTTTAGGGTTTAGGGTTTAGGGTTTAGGGTTTAGGGTTTAGGGGTCCCTTTCAAGTCCACTGCCACCTTGTGGCTTACAGTGGGGGGCAGCTCTGGTTCTTTCTGTCTGCAACCTTCCTTGTGGCATCACCCCACTTAGAGCTACCCATGACTCCAAGCAGGCCCGAAAACACTAAACCCCAAAATCACAAACACATGCCCCACAATCCGAACTGGCCCCAAAGCAGTTGGAATGCGGAATGAAGCACCCAAACCCCAAACCCCAAACCCCAAACCCCAAACCCCAAACCCCAACTCCTAAACCAAACCCCCAAGCGCTAGCCCCGAAACCCTAAGCCCTAAACCCGAAGCCCGAAACGCAGTTTGTCTCCGAGCTCCTTCGAGACAGTCCGCAAGACCGCATGCATAAACCCTAAGCCCTAAATTCGTAGTAGTAGTAGTAGTAGTAGTAGTAGTAGTAGTAGTAGTAGTAGTAGTAGAGTGGGTAACCCCTAACCTTCTTGGGGTATTGTAATCCCTATATAATCCCAAAGATTGACCTTCAGTTCGCCCAGGATACTGGAAAACTATGTAAACCCACCCCAAACCCTAAACCCTAAACCCTAAACTCCGCAGGCCTGCGTGCTGGCCAGTCACCTTGCTGCCCTGGCCTCGCTCTGCGGCGCCTTCCTGGTGGGGAGTTTAGGGTTTAGGGTCTAGGGTCAGGGTTTAGGGTTTAGGGTTTAGGGTTTAGGGTTTAGGGTTACAGCTACATTCCTTATAAGTAAGGGCTATGGAGCCCTCTGGCAAAGTTGCTTCACATGCATCATGGGCACTGAAGCCACGGGGTTTAACCTTAAGCCGATCTGCCATACACATGAAGCAGCCGAAACAATGATTCGCGGTTTGTTTCTTAAGGTCTTGCTGTCTTGCCTAGACTCCCTAAAGCGTAACTAGGTCAAACAATCAAGGCTCTGGCGTTTTTGGAGTGGGAGCCATAACCTGAGCTTCGTCATTCCTCTTTCCCCGAAACCCTAAACCCTAAACCCTAAACCCTAAGCCCTAAATCCTAAATCCTAAACCCTAAACCCTAAACCCTAAACCCTAAACCCTAAACCCTAAACCCTAAACCCTAAACCCTAAACCCTAAACCCTAAACCCTAAACCCGAACCCTAAGCCCCGGAAACATCCACACACAGCACAAACAAGTGCACGTCTCATAGAACGGCTGAGAGCGTTGACACCCCAAACCCTCCCGCCCTAATTCCACCCTGCACCCTAACACCCGGCCCCGAACCCTAAACTCTACACCCTAAACCCTAAACCCTAAACCCTAAACCCTAAACCCTAAACCCTAAACCCTAAACCTTAAACCCTAAACCCTAAACCATACCCAAACTCTAAACCCTAAACCCTAAAACCCCCTGAGCCAGGTGAACTTGACATCGGTGATTCTTCCGCCGCCCGGCCATGACCTTTATTTCGCTCCGGGTGCCAGGTCTAGAGGGTTTCAGGGTTCGGGGTTTAGCATATATTGCCATTCCCTCGGCTTACCCTGCTGACTGTCAAAAAGTGGAGTTCCACGAACCTGAACCCTAAACACGAAACAACATGTTACGCTGCCTTTCCTTGAGCTCGAAACTCCCCAATTCTTGAATCCCGCGAGACCGCGAGCGCCTGAAGCTTAACCCTGCATCACCTACATGACCTCGGGGTTCAGGGTTTACGTGCGTATTTTGGCATCTTCACTTTTGCGGAGAAAAGCATGCCGAGTAGTACTGTAACTTACACTTGACTAGCATGTTCTGTTTGTTTGGTCTAATCTCTTTGCTTTATCGAGTCTGAATTCCTCGTACAGCGAATCAGCAATTTCGTATGATTCAACACTAGCTGTATTGCCGGTAGATCTTTCTGCGGAGATGCATTCTTTTATATCCTGACCGGGAAGGTGTCCAATCGTCTAGGGTTTAGAGATTGCTAGGGTGGTGTCTCCTCAGGCGCTCTCCCAAAGCTCATTCCATGGAAGGCAAAGGAAAACTGGAAACCTTGGCGTAGTAGGTAATGTACCAAACGGGAAGCTTCTCACGTGGCTCGTAGATACCCTAAACCCTGAATCCTAAGCCCTAAACCCTAAACGCCTAAACCCCAACCCCTGAACCCTGAAGCCTAAAGCCTAAACCCTAAACCCCAAACCCTGCCAGAAGGGGTCGGGTGGGGTTTAGGGTTGAGTTTTCGGTGTGTTGGCATCGCTCCTCGACATATCTGTTGTGCAGCACCTGGAGAGGACGTGACAGCTGCACCCTAAACCCTAAACCCTAAAACCCTAAACCCTAAACCGAGCCTCCTCGGCTCGCACGGCCACTGCTTGACATGCGGCATGCAGCGACTGGACATGCGTGGTAGCATGGTGGAGAGACTTGCTTCGTCAACCATCGGCAGTCATCACGTTTATACTACAGCAGCATGCAGCCGGACGCTCCTGGCCATGGCCGCCTCGGAGGATGAGTGCCACACGAGGTCGCAAGCGTCAGCTTGCGCACCCGGACCAAAGCACTGTCATGCTCGAGCAAGGCCGTGCGCACAGAAAGTGCAGACGCACTGCCACGTGACCTCCTGCTCGACATAGATCTAGGTGAAGGGACAGCATGCGTGGCTCATGTCGGTCAAGTGATTCAGTTCTTCTGCGCGAAGAGTGACTGGCTGGCCGAGCGATTGCAGCCGATCACCCCGAAAGGCTGCATAAATACAAGAGACATAGGGTTTAGGGTTTAGGGTTTAGGGTTTCGGGTGTAGCGTTTAGGGCAGAAACAAAGACACACAAGCCAAGCAAGGAAAGAAGAGAGACAAGATAGATAGAACAAAACTCAACCCTAACCCCTTTAGGCCCCTAAACCCTAAATCCTAAACCCTAAAGCCTAAACTCTAAACCCTAAACCCTCTACCCTCTAAACCCTAAACCCTAAAGCAACAAGAAGCGCACCGGCTCAACACATGATGTCGTCTTGCTCGGCGGCTTGCTTTCACCTGTTCTTTTCCAACCGCTGCATCTGACAATACTTCCCCAGAAGAGCACCCGATATCTAATGAAGTTACCGGAACTCTCGGGCTCTTTCCATCTCTTTTTTGAAAAATTGGTCCCTAAACCCTAAACCCTAAGCCCGGTTTCCCTGCAGCCTGAGGATTCTCATCTACATGAAGTTGGAGAGTCTCGTGCCATCAGCACGGACAACAGCCTTCAAGGTCTTTCGGGCCGATGTGCGCTTTTGGTTGAGACCCCTAAGCACCGCACAAACCCTAAACCCTAAACCCTAAACCCTAAACCCTAAACCCTAAACCCTAAACCCTAAACCCTAAACCCTAAACCCTAAACCCTAAACCCTAAACCCTAAACCCTAAACCCTAAACCCTAATACCCTAAAACCCTAAACCCTAAACCCTAAACCCTAAACCCTAAACCCTAAACCCTAAACCCTAAACCCTAAACCCTAAACCCTAAACCCTAAACCCTAAACCCTAAACCCTAAACCCTAAACCCTAAACCCTAAACCCTAAACCCTACACCCTAAACCCTAAACCCTAAAGCCAAAAGCCAAAAGGCCCTAGGTGCATAAACCCTAAAGCACGAAAAGTCTCCAAAGCCTCAAACCCCAAAGCCCTGAAACCCTAGCCCTAACTCCTAAAGCCCTAAAAGCCTTCAGGAGAAACAGAGTGGGACGTCGATCTAAACCCACTCTCTCCCACATGGTGGTTTCCCTTATCTGGGGTTGAGGGCTTAAGGTTTAGGGTTCATATTGCGGGTACCGATTTATTTGTCCGCGGACCCTCATATTCCTAAGCCCCGAAACCCAAAACCCAAAACCCCCAAAACCCTCAACCCCTAAACTCTAATCCCCAAACCCCAAACCCCAAACCCTCAACCCTAAACTCTAATCCCCAAACCCCAAACCCTAAACCCTAAACCCCAAACCTCAAACCCCAAACCCCAAACCCTAAACCCTGCGGGAGGTGAAGCTTGGGCTTTGCTGGGCTGCTGCGGCTTTGGGTGCTGTGGCTGGCCTCGCCGGGACCGGCTCTCTAAGCTTCCTTCCCAGAGGAAAATAGCCCTAAGGATCCATGTTTCGGGTTTCGGGTTTCGGGTTTGGGGTTTAGGGTTTAGGGTTTAGGGTTTAGGATTAGGGTTTAGGGTTTAGGGTTAGGGTTTAGGGTTCAGGGTTAACACCATATGGGGGTTTCCGAAACTCGGGGTACCTTATTGGGGTCCTTATCATAAGGGATCCTACTATTTGGGACGATATTAGGCGTCCCTTGCTCTCGTTAACCTCCATAATGATACAGTACATGCTTGCTTCCTATGTAGTAGCTTTAGGCCCCGAGTATTTGCTATCTAGGTACATGGATCCTTCGGGTAATCCTGACAAGGATACCACTACGAATACTAAAACTAAGAATCATCACCTGATAAATAAAAATAGCACCACTGTTGCTGCTGCTACTACTGCTTCTTTTCTTCTTCCTCCTAGCCCTTCATTTTACTATTGTTACTGCTACTAGTCCTGCTACTAATATGAACAAGAACTGTGGTTGTCGGCATCAACAACCTAAAGTTGCGGGGGCCCCAAAACCAGATGTCTTGGAGGCTTCAAGGCAGCTACAGGTCCCGGATTTCCCGTCGATCTTTTTTCTCCATATGCACTGGTTCCCTAAACCCTAAACCCTAAACCCTAAACCCTAAACCCTAAACCCTAAACCGCATGTCTACCGAGCGTCCAGGACTGCGATGGCGGTCAGAGACTTGCTTCACCGCCCAGTCAGCCTTGGCCCCTCGGTTCCCTTGAGCTGCTTTTTGTGGGCTTACCCTAAGGCTCCAAAATAGCCCAAAGTAGTTTAGGGTTTAGGGTTTAGGGTTTAGGGTTTAGGGTTTAGGGTTTAGGGTTTAGGGTTATTATTTATAGACTTTAGACCCCAATGTAGGTACTATTTATTGTTTACTTGGAGCCCTAGGCTTAAGGTTGCAAGTTTGAAGTTGATATACCCTGAGGCTATCGACAGAGCAGAAAGCTAAGCTTAAGACACAGCGACTCTTGTAAACCACAAACCCCATACCCGAAGCCCTATTCCCCACAAAGACTGCTATGCCCTGAGCCCAACCCCCCCCCCCCCCCCCCCCCCCCCCCCCCCCCCCCCCCCCCCCTCCCAGACCAAAAAAAGCAGTACAAGAAACAAAGCTGCCGCTAAAGAATATCAAAATTGCCGGGAACCTCGGGAAGGCCTCCACAACTCCCCCTAAGCAGCCCCCTCAGGCCCCTAAGCCCTCTCAGCCGCTAGACCCCCGAAGTAAGCCCCGAAAGGCCCCTAAACCCATCAAACCCGCTAAACCATTCACCCTGCAACAGTCCCTTACCCTAAACCCTAAACCCTAAACCCTAAACCCTAAACCCTAAACCCTCTGAGGGATTCTTTCGTGTCTATCGGCCCCTCCGGCTCAGGTGTCGGCTCATGATGCCGATCTTCAGTGATGCCTACATGTAGTGTTCGGGGTTTAGGGTTGGGGTCTAAGGTTTAGGGTTTAGGGTTTAGGGTTTAGGGTTTGGGGTTTGGGGTTTAGGGTTTAGGGTTGAGGGTTTGTCTGCGTGCGGCGACAAGTACGGATACACAGGCTCCCAAAAAATGGCGATCGCCAGCTACAACCTTTAAAGTTACCCTGCTTATATCCCCAGGTCATAGTTGCTCATGAACATCAAAGCCCTACACCCTAACCTCTAAACCCTAGAGTAAAGGGGGGGGGGGGGGGTAAGTCATGAGCTCCGGCGCAATATCGCATTGAGACCCTCGAGAAGGATTGAGGCATCCGGGGCTTAGGACGCAGGGTTTAGGGTTTAGGTTTTCGGGTTTCGGGTTTAGGGGAAGGGAATGGTTTCATGTACCATGCATCTCTAGTATGGCACCTTCATGTCTGCCCAAAAGCCCCAAAACGAACCTTAACCCCCCTCCCAACAAGATGAGCCCTCAACCCCAAACCCTAAACCCGAAACCCTAAACCCTATAAACCCTTGCCAGCCAGCCGCCGCAAGCTATGCTGGTCGCGAGACCACTTCGTAGAAATCGCTTTTTGAGAAGCGCAGCCCGAGCGGAAGCTGATCCGAATTACGCGGCTTTTGCTTGGGACTTAGGGTTTAAGGTGTAGGGATCAGGGTTCAGGCTTCAGGGTTTAGGTTTGGGTTAGGGTTTTTATGGGTTAGGTTGAGACAAATACATCAGCAGCAGTTCCAAGGACACGTTGCAAGGGCCAGTGATTTGGGCCAACTCCTGAAAAATGGGGGAGGGTCCACAAGAGCGGCGTGGCAAGGCGAAAGCCCTGAGCCAGACAAAGTCTTCGGGTTTAGGTGCTTAATCTTCTGGGTTCTCAGACTTGCCGTTGAGTAAACCGATGGCTGTCAACCCTAAACCCGAAACCCCAAACAATTCTTCTCTCATCCTCAAACTATTCTTAAATCATCCCCCCCCCCCCCCCCCCCTCCCTGCCCCATATCTGAAGGGCAACGCCATTTGCTAAACTCCAGACCCTAAAGCCTTGGTAGCCCAGTGGTACCATTTTACCCTTTTTTGGCCTAGGGGTTACCCTTTTACCCTTTTTTTGGCCTAGGGGCTAGGGGTTCAGGGGCTGAATTTGGGGTTTCGGGATGTAGGTTTGTAGGCTTTTCGGTTTTCGGGTTTGATGGTGCCCTTTGGGTTACCCCCTGGGTTGCACATGGCGGTTTTGCGGCTCCCATAGCTCTACCATAAGGTTCATGGTACTTCGTAACCCAGGAAGAACTGTACTGATGTCCCAACGATAGCCCTCTTCGGGCACTTAAGGGGCTTATGGGTGGGTGGTATCTACACTTGTAATGTTGCCCTACACCCTACACCCTACACCCTAAACCCTAAACCCTAAACCCTGAATCCTAAACCCTAAACCCTAAACCCTAAACCCTAAACCCTCTTGGGTTCTGAGTGCCCTGAACTTCCAAGTACACTGCGCCACGTCGCTCTCTGGAGTTTCCTCATAGGAGGAGCTGCAGTCGATCCCCTGACCTCCAAACCCTAAACCCTAAACCCTAAACCCTAAACCCTAACCCCTAAACCCTAAACCCTAACCCCTAAACCCCAAACCCTAAACCCTAAACCCTAAATTCTAAACCCTAAACCCTAAACCTAACCCTAACCCCTAAACCCGAAACCCTAAAACCCAAACCCTGTGCTGGGATCATGGGGTTCAGGGACAACCCGAAACCGGGCTGTCGGCTGTAGCTCTTAAGCACATCCGTTGCCACGGCCTTTGGCCAATGAAGCAAGCTTGCAACGCCCTCAAGAAGCGTTTAGCCTCAAAGCCGCCAACGGTTTAGGGTTTAGGGATTAGGGTTTAGGGTTTGGGGTGGAGAAACTACACTCGGCACCCTAAGCCATGGCCCGCGATATGTGCAGCTTGAGATGCTACGAAGGGGGGCTGAGCCCTTAAAGCCTGCAAAGTTCTAATCCCTAAGCCCTTTCGACCCTAAACCCTAAACCCTCAAAGCTTTAAGGCCCTGAGCCCTTTTCACCCGAAGCCCTAACCTTCAAGACTTCAAAGCCCCCAAGCCCTTAACCTTAAGCCTTCAAGACTTCAAAAGCCCTAAGCCCTTTCTACCCTAAGCCTCCCTAAACCTTCAAGACTTCAAAACCGTGAACCCTAAACCCTATAACCCCAAACCCTAAACCCTAAACCCTAAACCCTAAACCCTAAACCCTAAATGCGAACTTCGAGCTTGCATAAAGGGGCCAAATGTGTCGCGGTAGGCGAAGCTGGGGTCGGGCCCTGAGGGACCCGAGCTGCGCCAAAGCATACCGGATAAGGTTTAGGGTTTTGGTTTTAGGGTTTGGAGTTTGGGGTTTGGGGTTTCGGCTTAGGGGTTTAGGGTTTATGGTTTGTGGTTCTGGGGTCAGGGTTTAGGGCTTAGGGTTTAGGGTTTTGTAGGGTTTGTGGGTGGCGGGAAAGGACCGGCTTCACCAAAAATGACAGCATCTGTGATTAAGCGGCATGCTTGTCTTTCATGCACTCATATATGGGGGGGTTAACGATATTAGGGTACCGTTTTTGGGGTCCTTACAACGGGATCCTACTATTTGGGGGTCCTACTCTTGGGGTCCCTTAATATGGCAAACCGCCATATACTAAGTAGCCGCAACCCTAACTCCCAAACCCTGAATGGCAAACCTTCACAGCCCTAAGCTCTAAGCCCTTTGTTTCGTGGAGGCGTCGCCCTAAACTCGGACCTCAGAGCCCTACAACCTAACCCCAGAAGCCACCAATTACAAAAGCAGGGCATATTCGTGAGTGTATATAGGGTTTTCTCTTAATATTGGTGCGTGCATATATTGAGTGTCCTTTTGGGGATACAAGAAATATAAACCCTTGTTCTAGCCAGGCCAAAGCCCTAAAGCCTTAAGCTTAAACCCCTAGTCAGGGCCCTAAAACCCACATTCCCAAAACTCCTAAACACCTAACACTCTAACAACCCCAACTCCTACTAGCCACCTAACACCCACAAACTCTAAACCCAAGCCTTAAAATCCTCAAGTACCTGAAGCTCTAAGCCCTTAAAAGCCCCAGTAAGCACCCTAACCCTCTAACACCCCAAGCTCCTCGAGGCCCCAAAACCCCCTAAACCCGTAATCCGTAAACCCCTAAACCCCAATCCCTAAACCCTAAACCCCAATCCCTAAACCCTAAACCCTAAACCCTACTGCTCTGTGCCGCATCAGCAGCTCGGGGCCGCTACGGAGCGCACATCGTCCGGATCCGTGGACCAAAAAGGCTCTCCCCGCGCGCCCTACGCCGGGCTGTGTTCTTGGGGCTTTCGGGGGTTTAGAGTTTAGGGTTTAGGGTTTAGGGTTTATAGGGTTTATGGGGTTTATAGGATTTATAGGGTTTATAGGGTTTATAGTGGTTAGGGTTTAGGGTTTAGGGTGGGCTTTTGGGGATTGTAGGGCTGTGGGGGTTTCAGGGTTTAGCCTTAATCCCTCATTAGGCCCTAAAAGCTTAGGGCTTCGGGGGATGTAAGGTTGGGGGTTCTAGGGTTTTAGGGCTTTTGCCTGAGTTAGGGTCCTGGTTTTCTGGCTCGGCAATGTCGAAGGAGCCCTAAGCCCTAGACCCTGAAGCATTATCCCCAAAAGCCCATAGAGCAAATCCCCAAACTCAAACCTACTCAAGACAACCTCAACCCCCAAACCCTAGACTCCAAACCCTAAAACCCTAAAACCCTAAAACCCTAAAACCCTAAAACCCTAAAACCCTAAAACCCTAAAACCCTACAACCCTAAAACCCTAAAACCCTAAAACCCTAAAACCCTAAAACCCTAAAACCCTAAAACCCTAAACCCTAAAACCCTAAAACCCTAAAACCCTAAACCCTAAACCCTAAACCCTAAACCCTAAACCCTAAACCCTAAACCCCATGTCTCAGCAAGCCGGCGAGTTCGGGAGGCAAGGACCTCGGGCCCCGGCCTCTCCTCGCTGATGCTGGATGGCTTGGCGCTGAGAGGGTTTAGGGTTTAGGGTTTAGGGTTTAGGGTTTAGGGTTTAGGGTTTAGGGTTTAGGGTTTAGGGTTTAGGGTTTAGGGTTTAGGGTTTAGGGTTTAGGGTTTAGGGTTTAGGATGTAGTTTTTAAGGATATAGGGTTTTGGACGTTTCACCGCGCCAGCGGCAGGAAGTACATAACCGAACCCCTTTATGTTCTTGGTAGCCCGGTCCCTGTTGCCCGTTTTGAGTTAGGGTTTAGGGTTTACGGCTCCTTCATATTTAGTTCTTTTGTTATTAATGTAGTC
This sequence comes from Symbiodinium natans, assembly GCA_905221605.1. NCBI lineage: Eukaryota > Dinophyceae > Suessiales > Symbiodiniaceae > Symbiodinium > Symbiodinium natans. The sequence goes on from CAJNDS010002302.1 coordinate 1,077,896, forward strand.
GTAATTGGATTGTGTAATTATGAACAGCATAAAGGCCAACTAACACCAAAGAAGGAAACCCAAAATCCCAAACCCTCAGCCTTACTAAACCCCTCAAAAGCTAAGGGCCTTACGGTCACGTGGTTGCTGGGCAGCCAAGTGTTGTCACGCTACTCGGAAACCTTACACTTCCTCCCCCCCTCCCTAAACCCTCAACCCTCAACCCTAAACCCTCAACCCTCAACCCTAAACCCTCAACCTTAAACCCAAGCCCTCTGAAGCCCCAACATTCCTAAACCCCAAGACCCTCACCTGTCACCCTCACCCGAAACCCTCAAAACCTAAACCCCCAAAAACCCCAAGTACCCTACAGCCCGAAAAGCCCTAAAAAACAACCTAAAGCCCCAAACCACCTCCTGAAAAACCCTATAACACTTCTAAACCCGATAGAGCCCATAATCCCTGAGAAAGCCCTATAAAAGTCGTATTAACCCTCTAAACCCTGAAAAAGCCCTAAACCCTACAACCTACACCCTACACCCTACACCCTACACCCTAAACCCTAAACCCTAAACCCTAAACTCTAAACCCTAAACCCTAAACCCTAAACCCTACACAGCGCCAGAGGCTTCCTCGGAGCCTGTGCTCTGACGGAGCCCTGGCAGAATGCCTGGGCACAGGCCAGGCTTGCAGATAAGACTTCGGTTTTGGGGGGTTTAGGGTTTAGGGTTTAGGGTTTAGGGTTTAGGGTCTACCTGGAGGTTCAGGGTACCTGTAACCCAATTATAAGTGCAGTCACAACCCACTCCTAAACCCCTTAGGTACCCTAACAGGGTTATAATTGGGATACAAGTACAGTTGTATTTGGGTTGCTAAGTAAGATGAACCTCCAAGTACCGGGGCTTACGAAGAGGGATTTCAAGGCTCGGTGTTTGGGGTGGAGGGTCCAGCAAACATTTTCCCAAGCGGTGGAAACCTAGGTCCAAGCTGCACATCTTAGTAGCATGGAGAACCTTGAGTGAACCGCTGAGAGAATGCACAGGGAAGGGAGGGCTGCAACCGACCAACATGGGTTGATTCAAGAATTGGACGAGCTACTCAATAAAAGAATGGTCAAGTCAAGTACAGAACCGCCGAGGCGTCGCATGCCCAAAGGTTGCAACGAAAGCGATCACGAGCAGATACATTCCTTTGCAGCGAGCTCTTGACCTCTCATTTTGGAGAAGCTTTCGTGCAGCTACAATGGCACGAGCAGCAGGAGATGGACTCAGTGATCGAATCTGCTGGATTCAGCAGGACGAGTTGGAGGACCAGTTCTTGGCTGCGGAGCGCGGTTAGAAATTTCAGGAACAAGCCCAGCAATCGCAGAATGCGTGATTGTCACCGTTGTTTCCTGTGTGTGTGTGTGTGTCCGCCTCAGCCTTGGCCAGTACTTGGTAAGGGGCGGGGGGGGGGGGGGGGTTGTGGTGGTGTAATTTGTCAGGATAAACAGCATGTTTGCAGTTGCATGTGTGTTGATGATGGCAGTACCTCTCGCCCTCTGCAAGTAGAAGATGTAGAGTAGGGCATTGCTCCTGCAAAGCTTCACGGATCTAAATCAATGCTTGTGTCATGTATTTGGTTGTTGGCTTTCCTATCCACATTCGTAAGGGTTTACGGTTTCCGGGTTCTTGGGCTGGAAGAATACATCCTTGAAATGCTCTCTGAATACAAGCTAATGAGTTTTGTAACCTCAAACTCTAAACCTTAAAACCTAGACCTTCACTAGTTTTAAGTTCAGTCCTAGCCCCGAAATTCCCTAAGCCCTAAGCCCTAAGCCCTAAACTAAACCCTAAACCCTAAACCCCATGGCGCCCTGAGTTTTGTAAGCGTCTTCTGCATCGGCCCGTGCCATCACGGCGACGTGTAAGCCGATGAGTCGGCAGAGTTTCCGTCTCTTAGGGGGCTTTACGGTTAGGGTTTAGGGTTAGGGTTTAGGGTTTAGGGTTTAGGTTTAGGGTTTAGGTTTAGGGTTTAGGGTTAGGGTTTAGGGTTTAGGGTTTAGGGTTTACGGGGTTTTCAGGGTCATGGGCCCCCAGACACAGGCGCTGGCGCTGCTGGTGGATGCTTGTCCGTTCCTGGGCACCAGGATGCGGTGGTGTTGGGAGGGTGGAGGGGCCCCGCTTTCAACCCTAGACCCGAAGCCTTAAAAACAACTCTACACCTTACGCGCTAAACCGCTCCTTTTTGGGGCAGTCAGCTAGCTGCCCTTCCGTTGTCAAGGGAAAAACCTGCTCATCAAAGAATGGCTCAAAGTCAGAGAGTGTTGTTGTCTGAGCTGAGAACGTCGCGACACGCGGCCTCTTCAACCCCTAAACTCCTAAATCCTAGCCCCAAACTTAAAACCCCGAAACCCTAAACCCGAAAAACCCTAAACCCTAAACCCCAAACCCTAAACCCCCCAAAACCCTACCTAAACCTTCAAGCAGACCGGGTTTTTGGGGCGGGTATGGGGTTCAGGGTTCCCGACAATGTCTCCCAGCTACCCCGGCAAAGGGGTGGTCCCCAAATCCGATGTTGCCAAGAAACTTTAAACCCAGGGTTCAGGGTTCAGGGTTTAGGGTTTAGGTTTAGGGTTTAGGGTTTAGGTTTCATGGTTCAGGGTTCGGGTTTAGGTTTAGCCTATACCCTGCAATCATCAATCCGAGCCCTCAAAACCCTATCTCCTCATCCCTTACTCGCCTCAACCCTAAGCCCCCAAATCCCTAAATCCCTAAACCTTAAACCCCAAACCCCAAACCCTACACCCTATACCCTAAGGCCAATGTCCTTGAACCCGATGAGAGAGCAACCCTCAGCCCCAACCCTCAACCCTCCCCCAAAACACCAAACCTCCAAACCCCAACCCTAAACCCGAAACCCCAAAACCAAAAACAAACTGCACCCGATAGAGCTTCCTGGTCCCCAAGGCGCTGGGGACTTGTTCCAGCTCTGAGCATTTTGCCCTCACTCTTCGGAGCCTACGGGGCCCGTATCCCCGGCTGTGGGTTGGGGGTTAGGGTTTAGGGTTTAGGGTTTAGGGTTTAGGTTTAGGGTTTAGGGTTTAGGGTTTAGGAAACGGTTAGGGCTTAGGGCTTAGGGCTTGGCTTAGGGCGTAGGGCTTAGGGCTTAGGGCTTAGGGCTTAGGGCTTAGGGTTCAGGGTTCAGGGTTTAGGGTTAATTGGCGCGACCGTAAACCCCTGAAAGCTGTGGGGGTGGGTGAGTGGGGTGGCGGGGTGGAGGGCTTGGGGGGGGGGGGGGAGCGGGTTGGGGTTATACGAGAATTTAGGGTGAATTGAGGCTGGGTGTAGGGTAATTGGCAATTGGGGTCATGAGATTTTGTTGGGCTACGAGTAAACCTACATAATGCGTTGTTGATAATTGGGTTTGGGGTGGAGGTCGAAGTTGACTCGATTCATCTTGCGTGCCGCCTCCCCTACTGCACTGCAATGTCTTACAGCCTGAGTACACGAAGATTTCAGGGTCGTTTTGGTGAGGGCTTACCCTTTACTCTAGATGCATGGCATCCTATGTGGGAAACCTGAGTTTTGCGACGTAGGGTTGTGAGGCGAATCTGTGTACACCTATGAGGCCCTTACCACCATGAGCAGGTCTGACTTGCAGGACATACAGGACACCCTAAACCCTAAACCCTAAACCCTAAACCCTAAACCACAAACGGCGACCTGGAGTTGGAGTTGACTGGTGGCCCGTGCCCAGCAAGCGGCCCTTGTGTACCAAGACGTACTAACAAATCTTGCGCTGTTATTCTCGAACACTCAGTTGCCTTCTACAAACCCGAAAACCCTAAACTCTAAACCCTAAACCCTAAACCTGGAAGTGTTGAGCCTCCCTGGCAGCACCTTGCCGGTCTTCAAAGAAGCGCACGACTGACTCCCACAGACCTTGTCCCTTGCACCCCACAACTTTTTATCCCTAAACCAAAAAGACACCCTACCCTGCACCCTACACCCTACCGAAACCCCTAGACCCTAAAGACCAAACCCTAACCCTAAACCCCAAACCCTAAACTCCTATCGAAACCCCTAAACCCTAAACCCCAAACCCTAAACCCTAAACCGCAAACCCTGAACCCCTACAAATTGGCCAGACCTCGTGGGTGGTGGCGTCGCAACTTCTGGAAGAGATGCGGATGCCGGAGCCACAGGTTTGGGTTCGGGTTGGGGTTTATAGGCTTCAGGCTTCAGGGCTTCGGGTTTTGAAAACCTAAAAGGGTCTGTGTATACAGAAAATCTAGGATGCCCAGTAGTGCCCTTATTCCTTTTTGGGGGCTCTAGGTTCCCCTATAAACTCCTTTAAGCAAAAAAGGGGCACCCTTTTTAATCCTAGGTTCCTGGGCAACCAAGAAATGAATTTCTAAGTTTTAGTCACCAGGCTCAGACAGTTCTAGATGGCTGATTCTGGGCGCTTAGGGTTTGGGGGTTGAGAGGCCCCAAACAAGCCTATATGTCCCTTGCAATAGTTAAGCCAGCACTTTTCCTGGTACCGTTTCTTCAGGTCTTGAGTCCTTTACAAGCCCAAAGTGGTCATCTGCCTTCGTTTTTCAAGGGCAGGAGCTTAGTTTGGGAGGTTGTGCTAGAAGTAGTTTTCCCGCAACTCTGAAGCCTAACCCTAAACCCCCGAACTGATATATCCTATAAACCCTAAATCCCCAACTCTACGCCCTTAACCCTGACGCCTAAACCCCGAACTGATACTGTACACCCTACACATCCCTAAACCGCCAACCCAAACCCCTAAACCCTAAGCCCTAAACCCTAAACCCTAAACCCTAAACCCTAAACCCTAAACCCTAAACCCTAAACCCTGAACCCTGAACCCTGAACCCTGAACCCTGAACCCTGAACCCTGAACCCTGCAGCCTAGCTAGCTACAAGGCTAGGGCTCCAGACGACGGCCTCTTTCTACGACGGCGTGGTGGGGTTCCCTAGTTTAGGGTTTGGGGTTTGGGGTTTAGGGTTTAGGGTTTAGGGTTCATCCGAGGGCCGATTTGCCTGCCTAGTATAGACTTGGGCCCTAAAGCTACTTTGTGGGTGTTTCCCCAAATAGGGGTAGCCTGATAGAATATACCCACAAAATAGTAGAATCCTTATTATAGGAGCCCCCAAAAGGGTACCCCTATTTTCGGAAGCCTCCATATGGGAACCTCTTTGAAGGCCCAGGTACATGCTTTATATGGGCTTTGAAGGACCCTAAGAGCAGGGGGGGGGGGTCAAGGGAGGGTGCGAGAGAGCATTTTCGACACGGGCTAGGGCTTAGAGGGTTTATAGGGTTTGTAGAGTTTAGGGGGTTTCAAGGGTTTAGCCGGTTATTGGGTGCTTGTTGAGGCTCACTCAGGTCGTCTGGGGAATGTGGGGCCTACCACTCCCCTTGCTTAGGGCTCCAAAACCAGGTTTCTTTCTTTGCTAGGAGGTTCGTGGGTGCTTAAACGTAGGGGTACAAGTAAGGCAACTATGGTCATAACCTTGTTAAGGGGTGCAGGGTCTAGGGTGCAGGGGCTTTGTTCTCTAGGGCTTTAGGGCACGGTTTTAGGTTTGAAGGGCTCTAGGGCTCTAGGGCTTTGGGGGCTGTGGACGCACAATCTCTATGCTCTGTGCGACGGCAATGCTCAGGCACGAAGTAAATAGATAATAAGTAAATAAGTAAATAAATAAAATAAATAAATAAATATATATATATATCAAATCAACTTGCTGACCTTCAGAAGCAAGTTTCAACGGTACCAACTTACCTTCCTAGACTAAGAAGGTTCACAATGCTGGTGTTTACCAGCAGCCAGCACTTGCCTGGATTAAACAGGGCTCGCCGTTAAAATGCCAAATTTTGACATACTTCCTATGGAGACTCCTGTTCTCTCGATGGCCGTGTGTTTTTGCACTATCTGCAGGGACGCGCTTTTCGCTTCCTTCCGAATTCCTTGTCCCCATACCTTCACGTTACCTTCGCATGGCTACCTGAACAATCTCGATCAGGGCTGCATCGAATGCAGGATTGAGGTTTGTTTTCTGGCTTTGAAGGTTTGGTTTAGGCGTTGAGGTTTAGGGTTTAGGGTTTAGGGTTTAGGGTTTAGGGTTTAGGGTTTTGAGTTTTGGGTTTTGGGTTTTGGGTTTTGGGGTGTGCCTTTAAATCGGGTAGGCATGGGCAAAGGCAGAAAGCAGGCCGAGAGACCCAAGGTTGAGCTGGAAAAGCTTCTGCGAGCCCGAATCCCCGCATTGGCCCTGTAGAGCCCATGTGGAAATTGAGTAAATTGGGCACGGATAGTACACTGAGTGAGTATAGTATAAGTCGTGTCTAAAGTATAACCCTAAGGGTGCGTGTACCACATCATTATAAAGCACAGGAAGCACTTTGAGGCACATGCATTCCCTAATTGGCTATTTCGGTGCCCTTAAACCCTAATTCCTAAACCCTAAACCCGAAACCCCTAAAACCCTACACGACTCTTTTTTTGTTGAATCGGCCCCTCCGCCAGGCATATGCATTTGCCTCGCGCCTGGAGCCAAATTGGACAGGGAAGCGAGCACCTTCTTTAGGGAGCAAATCCCAAAGGGCCCATGTACCCTTGGTAGGATAAGGGGGGGACCAAAAAAGGGAGCCCTTCTTAACCCTCTTCTGGCTCTCTTCAACAGGGACCTTATTCAGAGGGTCTACATCCCCAAGGGTCCCCCTAATCCTATTCCCTACACTGTACCTATACAGCATATACTTGGGCCTTAAAGGGGTTCCTGTATAGTGGCTTTCGGGCCCAGGTCAATATTTTATCGGTACATGGATCCTTAGGGAATGAGCCCTAAAAGGGTTTAGGGCTCATATACCTCTGCATTATAGTAGCATCCCTAAACCCTATAAACTCTAGGCCCTAAACCCTCTAGCCCCTGAATCCTGGACCAACACCCTAAGGCCTAAGCCCCTGAATCCTAAACCCCAAACGCTCTCCGAAGGCACCCGGAACTTTCCAACCTTAGCCCGACGGTGTTTTTGGGGGTTGCTGCCGTTTAGTTGGTGCACCGTTTCTGCATCATAGGGCGTCCGAAGCTCCACTTACTTCTCCACCAGCTGAACTTTGAAACTTTTTGGGTTTTCTTATTTGGTAGGAATAATAAAGTTCAACTTTTTCCCCTTGGTTATTGGAGAAGGTAGTCCATGTTTCATGTACATCTTGCGTGACCAGCCGTTTCTACATCACAGGGCTTGTGTGGGTGTACGGGTATGGCCTGGCAGTGATGTTGGATTTAGTGTGTAGGGTTTAGGTTTTGTCGTCACACTCTAGACATTTAAAATGAAGCCCCAAAACACGTGCCTGGAGTTGTCCTTCCTGACATGTATCGGCGGATCGATTCTCTACGTGCGTAATTTCATGGCCGCCATTCGGTGAGTGCGGTTTAAAGTATGCAATACATTGCACGCCTACCGCGTGCTGTTCTTGTTCTTGTGGTCTTGCTTGACAGCTTGCCGAATTGGACTCTAGGGAAGCTATTGCTGTCTTCACCATTTCTCGACTTGCTCAGTTCAGCCACTATGGTCCAAAGCACGGCTGATACAACCGCCGTGCGCGAATCTGTCACGAGCTATTCTGCTGTCATCGTCACGCAGGGTCGTGCAAGCCAATGGCCCCAAGCACTTCGACTGCTGAGCGACTGGGAAGCCATGCGCGGCGAGAAGGATGTGGTAATCTACAGTGCGGTCACTTAGGCATACTTGGGAATAATTCTTAATCTTTGGGTGCTATAATCCCTAAGAAATAGCAACAAACTATAGTTTTTGCCAGTGTTCCAAGTTCAGTTGAGGTCATCAGTGCTTGCGAGAAAGGGCTTCAGTGGGAACTGGCTCTGGCGTTGTTAGCAGAACTTGTCGAGGAAGAGCTCCAAAGCAACATTGTTACATGCAGCTCGGCCATCAGTGCGTGTGAGACGCTAGGCAGGACAGTGGGAGTTGTCATAGTTGCCCTATTCTTTATTTGAGAACTTTTTTCCAGAGTGTCCTGAACTCAACTCTAAACCCTGAACCCTAATCCCTCAACCCTAGTTAAGGGGGTCCAGCCGAGGAAGGGTGGCCAGTGGCAGCGTGCTGGGGCCCTTTTGTCGGAGCTCGCAGAGGAAGGCCTGCGAGCCAATGTGTTCCTTGGAGACGAAACAGGGTTGATGGTCCAGGGTTTGGGAGCTCAGGGTTTAGAGAGAGCTAGGGGTTTCAGGGTTCAGGATGCAGGGAGAGTAGGCCCTTATTCCCTTATTTTGTGGCTTAGGTTCTCTTCTAGGCCCCTTGTTGGGAAAAAACAGGGTAGCCTTTGCATTCCTAGCCTACTCTTAGGTCTAGGACATTAGGGATTACAGTGGGCTCAAGTTATGTGGTCTCAAAAAGAGGGTTTACCCAACCCTAAACCCTAAACCCTACACCGCAAACATAAATGTGTCATGGGCCCTGAATATGGCCCCTTACCTCCTTTGAAGGATTCTGAAGTATGGGTCCTTGGGGGTTGTATATAAGGGGTGCCCTTTTAAGGGGCGCAGACTAAGGGACCCGTGTAACTACCCTTAGAGACTACACCCTAAACCCTAAACCCTAAACCCTAAAGTTTAGGCCCTAAAGCATATGGTCCCTAAGGTTCACTTACAGCTCAGTCCTCGGCGCCTATGGCAAGAGCGAGCAATGGCAAGAAGCTCTGTACACTTTCAAAGACATTCAGGACTCTGGGTTTACTCTTGGGCATGAAATGTCTTGGCTTTAGGGTTTCGGGTTTAGGGCTTAGGGTTGAGGGTTCTGGGTATAGCCCTAAACTCTAAACTCTACACTAGACACTACTATCATCCGTGGTAAGGTGTGGACCTTACCCCTTGAAAAGCTCATTTAGGTCTTCAAGATGTTCGTTGTACACATGACAAAGCCCAGGCAAGTGTCGGCCAAAGCGACACCCAACATCGGAGGGCTTCCCTCCACGACAGGGTTTAGGGTTTAGGGTTTAGGGGTTAGGGTTTATGGTTTGTTTAGGCCCCCTCCCCCCCCCCCCCCCAAAAAAAAAAAAAAAACAAAAAAACGACCCCACAGACCCTGCGGATTGGGTTTACGGCTTAGGGGTTTACAGCGTCCAGAGTCCAGGGTTAAACCCTAATTCTCGAAACCCTAATCATATCCGGGACTGAAGGGGTTAGGAAAACAAGATAAAAGGGTCCCTTCTAGGGGTCCTCCCCCTGACGAACCGGGCTTGGAGGACCGGCTCGTGCGGACCAATGTCACTGGGTCATTGTTGAAAATCGCTTTACATGTTTTATGAGCACTTAGACCCAATCAGGAACCAAAATGATCATGTCCCCAAACCCTAAACCCGAAACCCTAAACCCTACACGCTAGACACCGAAAAGAGGTCATTGGGGTCGTTAAAAAAACCCCTAAACCCTAAACCCTAAACCCTAAAACACAACAATGGTGCAGGTCATCGTCTACAATGCGGCGACCTCGGCGTGCGAGCGGGGCAGCCAATGGAAGACAGCGCTGATGCTGTTGGAAGCGAGCCAGGGCGAGGCTTATAGGGTTTAGGGTTTAGGGTTTAGGGTTTAGGGTTTAGGGTTTAGGGTCCAGGGTGACATCCTACGCCCCAACAGCCCGAGAGCAAGCCACAGCCCTCAACCGCTCTTTGCAGGGTCACGGAGTTCAGGCCTAAGGCTCTTTCAAAAGACCACAATGGCGTCTTTAGGGTTTAGGGGTTACAGGTTTAGGGTTTAGGGTCATAGGGTTTAGGGTCAAAGGGTGTAGGGTTTGTAGGGTTTACAGGCTTTGTTCTTTGTACTGAATTTATGGGATTCGCAGGGTTTATGAGGCTCAGGGTCTAGAATCTTAGATTTGCAACAAATCTCCGCAAAGGAATCCCAAAGCCGACGTCATCTCACACAACGCCGCCCTGAGCGCGCTTGAGAACCTCGATTCCTTAAAGTGGGATGGGGTCGGGGTTCGGGGGTTAGGCTTTCAGAGGCTTCTAGGCTTATAGGGTTTAGGGTTTCGGGTTTGGGGTTTTTCAGTATTCTATGCAACCTGTATCCTCAAGATGTGAGACTTCGGTGGAGCGTCACACCTGCAGAAGACTGAATCCCGGAGCTTTGTAGGCTTTCGGCCCCAAACCCTAAGCCCAAAGCCTTAAACCCTACACAAAACCCGAGCCCTAAACTCCATACAGCTCTAGTTAATTAAACCCCCTAAAGCCTCAACCCTAAACCCTCCTGTGCGCCAAGCCTCCAGCTCCTGACCCCTGTGTCTTCATGGTGCTGTTCCCTGCAATCAGTACCCAAACGCATGGAAAGCAACCCTTCCCGCCCCAACCTTAAACCCTAAACCCTACACCCTAAGCCCTACTAGACGGGTTTCGGCTTAGGATCCTCATGCTCATGTTGTGTTCTTTGATATCTGTGCAGAGTGGTGGCCCTAAGTCCTTTTGACTTGGAACCCGGGCCCTACTGTAGGGGTCGGAGTAATTACTGAATTCATTCCCCTATGGTCCCTTTAGCACATCGCGACAAGGAGCAGAGCAATCGCAGCCTGAACCCTAGACCCAGTCCTTCGAAGTACCTTAAGTCCCACCACCCTCATCCCTGAACCCCTAGACCGTTCTGAGCTCCGCCCCCCAAAGCTTACTATAGGTGGCGGAATATGTACCAATATTATTCCCTTATGGTCCCTACATAGAATTATACTACAATGACACCCCAAAGCCCGATTCTGAATTGTTAAGGCGCCTATGTTGGGGTCCTGTTCCCTTTTTTAGGGTGCGGGTTCCCTTATAGCCCCTTTCAAACCACGAAGGGCACCCTTTTTATTGCTGTACTTCTATTATGCCCTTCTGGTCCCTTCATATAATTATATTATAATGACCCCCAAAGCCCTATTCTAATTACTAAGGCCCCTATACCTAAACCCTAAACCCTGGACCCTTAACTCTAAACCCTATTCCAATTATTAAGGCGCCAAAAGTGAACTCAGCAACTAAGTAGTAAACCCTAAACCCTAAACCCTAAACCCTAAACCCTAAACCCTAAACCCTAAACCCTAAACCCTAAACCCTAAACCCTAAACACACCCCCCCCCCCTGGCCTTAAAGCCCACACCCTTGAGGTAACCTAAACCCTAAACCCTAAACCCTAAACCCTAAACCCTAAACCCTAAACCCTAAACCCTAAACCCTAAACCCTAAACCCTAAACCCTAAAACCCCCCCCCCCCCCCCCCCCCCCCCTCCCCGGCCTTGAAGACCACACCCTTGAAGTAACCTAAACCCTAAACCCTAAACCCTAAAACGCCCCACCCTTGAAGTAACTTAAACCCTAAACCCGAAACCCTAAACCCGAAACCCTAAACCCTAAACTCCCAAGTCCAGGAAGTCGACCCACTGGCAGCATGCCCTCAGCCTGTTCAGCGAGGCAATCGATGCAGGAAGCTCGGCTGCAAAGCAAAGGTAAGGTTAAGGGGTTTAGGGTTTAGGGTTTAGGATTTAGGGTTTAGGGATTTGGGGATTTAGGGATTTAGGGGTTTAGGGTTTAGGGTTTCGGGTTTAGGGATTTAGGAGTTGTGTCGAAGTTGCGCACCTCCCCAATCCTTCAGGACATATCGGCGGATGGAGCGTGTAAACCCTCATTTCCGGCGTCTTCATGTTGAAACCATGTCACATACCCGAACAAGGCGAATGTACTCATGTCAATGCTAGTGTTCTGCCAGACAGCCGAGTAAACCTAAAAGCCCTAGCAAACATTCGTCCCTTTCCTGGATGGTTCAGGGACCACAGGTGTTTTTTTGAGTCGTGGGAGTGCCCTAAACCCTAAACCCGCAACCCTAAACCCCACGGAGACCAAATAAGCGGCTTCAACCCGGACCTCAAGCCTTGACACCTAAAGCCACGAACCCTAAACAAAATATCTTAAGCAGCGTTGGTCCCTAAAGCTACGACTCCGCGCGCGAGACGTTAAAGCAACTGCCTAGACAACCCCAGCTGAGCGGTTTAGGGTTTACAGGGTTTAGGGTCTAGGGTTTAGGGTTTAGGGTCTAGGGATGTTCCTGAATTCTTGGGGGTCTTCTGCTAAGGTATGGTATATCTTGTAATCAGAGACGCGACTCGCCCGGAATTAAGAAACGCTCCTTAAAACACATTCGGATCTCAAGTAGAATTTCAGGAATATTCCCCTGAGTAAGGGAAATTGGAGTCTCTGGAACCCTAGACTAAATCCTAAACCCTTCACCAACGAGGCCTCCAATATGGCATCCTTACAGTGCCCTCCCGAAACCCTAAACCCGAAACCCTAAACCCTAAACCCTAAACCCTGAAGGGCTTCGACCGACAGTCGTCACCCACAACGCTGTCCTCAGCGCATTGGGAAGCGGCGGGCAATGGGAGAGCGCGCCCCTGGTCTTTGGGTTCAGGGATTCCTAAGCCCTATAAGCCCTAAACCCTCAACCCCAAACCCTAAACCCTGAACCCTAAACCCTAAACCCTGAACCCTAAACCCTAAACCCTAAGCCCGATGGGGTGTAGGATGGGTGAGGGTTTAGGGCTCAGGGTTTGGTGTTTGGGGGGATGGAGGCCGGTCTTCGGCCCATGGGCTTTCACAGGAGTGTTGGTAGTGTGGTTCAGGGTTTAGGGTTTAGGGTTTAGGGTTTAGGGTTTAGGGTTTAGGGTTTAGGGTTTAGGGTTTACTACCCCGCCCTAGGTTCCCACCTTAAATAAGGTGCTGATGGTGTTGGGGTACAATGTTTTCATATTTGGATACGAACAGCAATTTTTGCAAGGGTTCTATCAGTAAAGAAACCCTCAAACCCTAAACAGCGCAGCAGGGCATTCCCTGAGTTGGTTTCCTGCTGCTGACAGTCTGACAAGGGCACGTAAACCTAAACCCCAAACCCCAAACCCCAAACCCCAAACCCCAAACCCCAAACCCCAAACCCCAAACCCCAAGCCCCAAGCCCCAAGCCCCAAACCCCAAACCCCAAACCCCAAACCCCAAACCCTAAACCCTAAACCCTAAACCCTACCAAAATCCCTGAAGCGAATCAAGTTTTACCTACTGGCTGAGTCGTGAACCATGTGAAGCTCAAAGGAGTACGATTTAGGATTTAGGGTGTAGGGTAACTATACTGTTTGCTTAAGAAGCCCCCAAAAAGGAAGTATTCATCCCTAGATTACCCTTGTAAGGAAGAATATGTATAGTGTGGGTCATTGTTGAGGGCTTAGGGTTTAGGCTTTATTGGCTTTCGGGTTTAGGGTTCAGGGTGCAGCCTTTTTTCTTTTCAGAGGTTGCTGGAGAACTTAGTTGCTGAGGCTTCACATCCTCGAGAGACTCGCGAAGCAGCATCTGCAGAGCAGCGTGGTGACATGGAATTCGGCCATCACTGCGGCCTGGACTCCCATGTACGACTGATGGTTTAGGATTTAGATGCTAAACCCCAAACCCCTAACCCTAAACCCTAAGCCCTAAATTTAGGGCCTTCGTCCCTGCGTCCCGAACTCTTTGAACCCCTGACGTGCTGAACCCGGACGCTCCGCACGGCACGATCTCCCAAAGCCCGGCATACAGACAGAAAGCTGATCGCACCTCCCCCCCCCCACCCTTCCCCCGACAAAAACGCAGGAAAGCCCTCAGCAAAACGCCACATCGAGCCCCTTGTTCTTGATACAAAGGGAGGTGCAGCCCAAACCGAGCCGTGAAAGCTCCCAAGGGTCTGGAGTAGCCCGGTAAATGTCCTGAAGGAACACGAAAGGGTGACCATGCCCAATATTTTAGGTACATGTGCTCACCCCTACCGGTCGATGGTGCTGCGTAGGGAAATCCTGGCTGCAGACCCCATATATGCGCAACCAAATATGTATAAATATATATATATATATGTATATGTGGTTATATACATATATATGTATTTCTGTATTCATGTGATCTTGTTTTCCCTAAACCAAGATCCCCCAACCCTAAAATCTCCACATCCTCAACACCCTAAAGCCCGAACCATCGAAATGACAGGAAAACAAAATCAAACCTTAAGACCCCAGAAGCTCAAACCTCAGCCCAGAAGCCTCAGACCCCACCCCCACAAGCCCAAAGCCAACAACAACCCTAAACCCTAGTGTTCACTTGCCTAACCCCCAACCCCACCAATCTGACCATTGACAACACCCTCATAAGCCCAATTCTTGCGAAACCCTCATAGAACCTTCACGGATCCTTGAGACATCCCTTCATAGATCCCTTATAGAAGTCTTTGATAAAACAGTTATAAGTTATATCCCTAAATCCCTTATACAACCCTGCCAGGCCCTTACACAAAGCTTCTAAAACCCTGAAAATACACACAAATCCCTGAATCCTAAACCACTAAACTCCCCAAACCCTAAACCCCAAACCCTAAACCCCAAACCCTAAACCCCAAACCCTAAACCCTAAAACCTAAACCCTAAACCCCAAACCCTAAACCCCAAACCCTAAACCCTAAACCCCAAACCTTTTGTCCCTCTGAGGCCTGCGAGAAGGGAGACCAGTGGCAACGAGCGGTGCACCTCCTCAGGGAGATGCAGGAGGGGTTTAGGGTTTAGGGTTTAGGGTGTAGGGTTCAGGGTTCAGGGTGTAGGGTTTGGGGCTTGGGGCTTGGGAGTTTAGTGGTTTTGGACTTTGGGCTGTAGGGTTTTAAGGCTGCAGAGCTTGCGATTTTGAAGTTTGCGGTTGAAGGATCTTTGGCAACGGCGCCAGTCTTCCTAGCCACTTTGCCGTTGCAAAAATCTGTGCATGATAGGTGAGCGTAAAGGTTACTACCCTAAACCCTAAACCCTAAACCCTAAACCCTAAACCCTAAACCCTAAACCCTAAACCACAGGGTGTAAGGCTCAGGGTTGCCTGGAAGACGCTGCCAGCGTGATAGAGGCTACGGAAGCAGTCTAGGATCTATGTCGCAGGGCTTAGGGTTTAGGGTTTAGGGTGTAGGGTTTTTTGGTTTAGGGTTTAGGGTCTGGGTTTAGGGTCTGGGTTTAGGGTTTAGGGTTTAGGGTTTAGGGTTTGGGGTTTAGGGTTTAGGGTTCAGGGTTCAGGGTTCAGGGTTTAGGGTTAAGGGTTTAGGGTTTAGGGTTTAAGGTTTAGGGCTTAGGGCTTAGGGTTTAGGGTTTAGGGTTTAGGGCTGCAGTAGAGTTAGACTTTAGAGGGGGTTTAGGGCTGAGGGTTAGGGAAATGCAGATGGCCTCAGCAGTGGGCCCAACAACTGGCGAACAGGGTAGGTTTCAGGGACCTGAACTCTAAACCCTAACCCTAAACCCTAGACCCTAGACCCTAGACCCTAAACCCTAAACCCTAAACCCTAAACCCTAAACCCTAAACCCTAAACCTAAACCCTAAACCCTTCGGGCGAAGAGGTGTGAGGCTTGGACCCCAGGAGTCGTGACTGCCAAGTCCCTTGTTGAGCGGGCACTTTGAGGTCTACGGCTCGGGTTTAGGGTTTAGGGTTTAGGGTTTAGGGTTTAGGGTTTAGGGTTTAGGGTTAAGTGTTTAGGGTTTAGGGTTTAGGGTTTAGGGTTAAGTGTTTAGGGCTTAGGGTCTAAGATTTAGGGTTTGGGGTTTAGGTTTAGGGTTAAGTCTTTAGGGTTTAGGGTTTAGTTTAGGGTTAAGTGTTTAGGGTTTAGGGTTTTTGGAAAACACCGGCTACGCAAAAAAAAATGTCATCTCATGATCTCAAGATGATTAGCGCTTCAGCTACCCACGATGGCCAATAACTCTCATGCTATGTAGCCAGGGCAGCATAAATGGACCGGTGGGTGCAGGATGGAGGGCTTCTAGGGCTTAGGGTTGAGGTTCTAGGGCTTAGGGCTTTAAACCCTAAACCCTAAACCCTTAACCCTAAACCCTAAACCCTAAACCGAGGTTCTAGGGTTTAGGGCATGATTGGCAACCGCTTTGAAGTAGTACAGGAGCCTAGAAAATTAGCAAGATCGTCCTGCTCTATCCCCTACAACCAGAATAGAAGCTACTGAAAGTTACCCATTCTAAGGTGACTAGGCCCTTCATGTTCAGGAGAGAAGCGTGCGCAGCAGCATCATCTCCTGCAACTCCGCCACCTGGCCTTCTGTGGATACACAATTGGGGGCTGTATGGGGCTCCGCTCAGGGAACAGAGGGAATTTCTCTTGTTCTCTTCGCTCGGCTGGAGTGTTTAAGAATGAAGGCCGGCTGCACGCATCATGGCTGTCCGTCCTGTCAAAATGGTTCTTAGACATGTACCCTCAGACGTTGCGCTTCGAATGTATGAACAAGGAACTGCGACCTTCAGCCCTAAACCCTAAATGCTAACCCTAAACCCTGAACCCTAAACCCCTAAACCCCTAAACCCCTAAACCCCTAAACCCCTAAACCCCTAAACCCCTAAACCCCTAAACCCCTAAACCCTAAGCCCAAAAAACCCTAAACCCTAAACCCTAAACCCTGAACCCTAAACCCTAAGCCCTACACCTTCCCTGCATGGAATGTACTCTCAGCTTACCCTCGAGAGGGTATTGGGCACCCATGGGCTCCTTTGGAAAGCCCAAAGGTATAGGCCTTAGCAGACTTTACCCTTCCCCTTTTCGTGAGTTGAAGAGGATCATAAGTCAGGATGTTTTTGAGAGAGTTTCAAAGAACAACCTGGTCCTTGATTGGGGAGGTTGGTGGAATTCTGAACTGCGACTGCGTGCTGCAACCTCAATCCTGTCTGTGTGCAGTTTTTTAGATCAGGTGTTTGGGGCTTAGGCTCTCAGAAGACCCTAGACCCTGAGCCCTAAACCCTAAACCCTAACCCTAAACCCTAAACCCTACTTAGTATTCATTTCGGGTCATCATGAGCCCCCCCCCCACCCCTTCCCACAGACTCGAATACCCATGGGGAAGTTTTCCCTTGAGCGATCCCTCTCGCATCTTCTGGCTTAAAGCTCTGCAGGCCTCAATCCCTGCAACCCTAACTAGGGCTTAGGGTTTAGGGTTTAGGGTTTAGGGTTTAGGGTTTAGGGTTTAGGGTTTAGGGTTTAGGGTTTAGGGTTTAGGGTTTAGGGTTTAGGGTTTCAGGCTTTAGGGTTTCAAAGGGCTACTGAAGCTTCTGTACCCAAGGTGTATTGTAGTCACTAGTCACTCTCCAATGGATCAGACTTGAGGCCATCAGTGCATGCGAGCGCGGGGAGCGATGGGAATGGGCAGCTTGCTGGCAAGGAGCCTTATCCCCCAGGCGCTCCACCCTTGTTATGGTTACACCCAAAACCCTACAAAACCGAAACCATAAACCCTAAACCCCAAACCCTAAACCCCTACACCCCAAGCCCTAAACCCCAAACCCTAAACCCTAAACCCCTAAAACCCCAAGCCTAAACCCTGAGCCCCAAATCCTAAACCCGAAACCCTAAACCCGAAACCCTAAACCCTAAACCCCAAACCCCAAACCCCAAACCCTAAACGCCAAGCCTTACACCCCAAGCCCTAAATCCTAAACCCTAGACCTTAAACCCCAAACATCCCAAACCCTAAGCCCCAAGCACTTAGGGTTAAGGTAGCATTAGGGTTAAGGGTGTGGCCCGGGTTTACTGCGCAGGGCCTAGGGTTTAGCTGTATAGAGTTTCAAGGCTTCGGTTTCAAGATGCAGCCGAAAAAACGACTGGATTCTCTGGGTAGGTGAGTACTTCTCCATCACAATATGAAAAAGCTCGACATGAGCTGCTGAACCCTAAACCCTACACCCCAAACCCCAAACCCCAAACCCCAAACCCTAAACCCTAAACCCTAAACCCTAAACCCTAAACCCACCCGAAACCCTAAGCCCCTAAGGCGCTTGATCTCCTCCGAGAGATCCCGCGGAGCCAGCTTTCGGCGGATGCACCCTGGCTCGAGTTTTAGGGCATTTGGGTTTGTGGGGTTTAGGGTGTAGGGTTTAGGGGCTGTAGGGGTTTGAGGGTTTTTGGGGGGTTTTAGGGTTTAGGGTTTTGGGGTTTTAGGGGTTTTAGGGGTTTGAGGGGTTTGAGGGTTTTAGGGGTTTGGGGTTGGGGGTTCAGGGTTTTAGGGTTCGGGTTTCAGGGTTCAGGAATTTTGGGTTTAGGGCTTCGGGGTTTTATCGCTTTAGGGCTTGGATGTGAGGCTTTGAAGTTTCAGGATCAGGGTTACCAGACCATTCGCATTTCAGAACCCTGAACCCTTGGTACCCCTGTCGCCCAAGACTCCTTCTGAGTATTCTCATGGTGCCGAAGCCAGGTCACAACGCAGTGCCGGTTCCTACTATTTGCTTAAGAACCCCCCCCCCCCCAAACAAAAAAAACAAAAAATCCCGACATTGCTCTTGTAAGGAAGATGTTTTTGTTTTTTTTTTTCGGGCGGGTTCTTAAGGGTATAGTAAACCCTAACCCTAAACCCGAAACTAAGCCTTAAGACCCAGCAGCGAGCCAGAATGAGTCTGAGGTCATCTCCTTCAACGCCGCCATCAGCGCCTGCGAGAAAGGGCAGCAGTGGCAACGTGCCCTGCTGCGCCTGGGCTTTCCCTAAACCCTAAACCCTAAACCCAAAACCCTGAGCCCTAAACCCTAAACACTCGAAAGCCTAAACCCCAAACAGTGTCCCGAAACCGCAAACTCTAAGCCCTGGACCCTGAGCCTGAGCTCTAAACCCTACGCTCTAAACCCTAAACCCTAAACCCTAAATCGTGTGAAACCCTAAATTAAGCCCCCCCTTGCCTCCCCCAATCGATTCCCAGTTTGGCGGTCTCAGGCTTCTCAACGAACTTCAAGCCTGTGACTTCCAGGGAACTGCACCTGGCCAGCAAAGAGGTGGTTTAGGGTTTAGGGTTTAGGGTCTAGGGTTTAGGGTTTAGGGTTTACCCGGACCCTCTGTGTACGCGAAAAAATGGCCACAAGCCAAACTTACACCAAAAACAAAAAAGATTCTCAAAAACAAGCATTTTTGATCAAAACAGCCATGACAAACAAAAACAGCCTTTTTCCTATTGAGGGCACGCGCGTCCACATGCAAAGCAAGACAATGCTTCAGGGTTTCTTCTTCGTAGCGCATGTCAACCAAAGGTTTGCTTCTGATGCCATGACAATCGGAAGCTGCAGGTCAGGGTTCTCGGCTGTTTCAGCGAGACAAGAAACGAATTCCGGCAAATTCCGCCTTTTTCCGGCTAATTCCGCCTTTTTTCCGGCCATTTCCGCCTTTTCCTTCAGGCTTTCATGGCTTGGCTTCAGGCTTGCGTGTTTTTTGAGTTTGCAAATTCAGGGTTTCTGCTTGTGGCTTCAGGCTTTCGTTGCTTCAACAAGCAAGAATCCGCAGAACACGTAGCAAGCAAACGTCCTCGAGTTGAACACCGTCACAAATGTCAAAATAGCCTTTTTTGGGCTGCCTAGCCAAATTCCGCCCCACGGGCTGTTTTTGGGTCCATGTCTTGAAAAAGGCTGTTTTTATGGAAAGGCTGTTTTTTCACGTAATTTGAAGGCTCCAGGTAGGGTTTAGGGGTTTAGGGTTTAGGGTGGCCTCGGGCTTCGGGCTTGCGGCTTGCGGCTTAGGATTTCGAAGTTTCAGGGTTTGGAGTTGGGACGTTCCCCCTTATACAGTCCTTATAGGGATCATAGTAGGGGGAACGAGAATCCCGATGAAGGACTGTCAGTAAAAGGGGGAACATCCCAAGTTAGGAGGTTAAGGGGGTTGAGGGTTCGTTGGGTTTCGGGGTGCCGTATAGGAATTGGGGTCTATAAGGTGCAGAGTGAACTGAAGGTGGGGTAGTGGAAGTTTTCCGGGTTCAACGGCTTGGGGTGCTCTCGGCCTACGGGGGTTCAGGATTTGGGCGTCTTGAGGTTGAGGGTTTTGGGGCGTGGGAGTCTCTAACCTCTACAAACCCCTTGCATAAACTAAGGTTTAGTGTCTAAACCCGAAAAACCTTTACATAAACCCTTGTACAAGCCCGAAAAGAAGGAGACTCTGTACTATCCTAGGAGTTTCAAGGGTTCCAGAAGCCTACATGTCGAAGTTCGGCTATACAGGTACCTCTATCCTACAAGCCGGAATTCTTCTTGGAGTTTAGGGTTTAGCGTTTAGGGGTTTCACTTAAGCCCGAAAGCCCAATCATCAGGGGTAGGTATTCTGCTTGCTGTTCTGTAGGGCAGGCAGGTTCCATGGCATTCCGACTTCCCGCCCTGCCCAAACTCCTCAACTTACCCGGAACCCCCTAAAACCTAAACCCTAAACCCTAATCCCTGAACCCTAGACCCTGAGGGGGTCTGAGTCGGGTGCACCTGCCGTGAGGTGATTACTTACAGTGCGGCCATCAGTGCAGTGGAGAAAGGCGGGCTTGCACATGTAGCCATTTCGGGTTTAGGGTTTAGGGTTTAGGGTTTCCAGGGACCTCATAGTTAGGTTACTAGAACCCTAAAGGACTCAGTTTTTAGGTCCCTGGAAGTATAGGGCATGTAGCCATTTCGGGTTCCGGGTTTTGGGGTTTCAGGTTTCATGGTTTGTTGTGGCTGTGGTGGATATCAGTACGCCGAATAATTCTGTTCACGGTGTATACAGGAGTGTCTTAGGGGATATACATCCAACGATGGTTCGCCTGACTTATCGGTGCCTTTGTAGACTGGATACGGACGAGCACGAGATGTGGGGCGAATTCATGCGGATCCGCAGAAAGCTGCCACCTAAACACTGAACCCTGAACTCACCCCCACAACCCCCCCCACAACCCCCCCCACAACCCCCCCCACAACCCCCCCCACAACCCCCCCCCCACAACCCCCCCACAACCACCCCCACAACCCCCCCCCACCCCATCCCCCCCCCCCCCCCCCCCCCACTCTGCTGACTCAAGCTGCAGCACCTACGCCAGTCAGTCCGAGGACGGATGTTGCACCGATGACCCCCGGTTATCTTTTTTCCCCTGACCTTCACATCTCCTTCCCTGAGCACCTCATATCAAGTATTCCGTATTCTCCAAAATACAGTCAGAACGCTACCATCAGAATATGTGGTGCAAGGGTGTATAGAGGTTTACACGCTCCAGGAAGCCAGTGGCAGCAGGCTGTGCAGCTGTGTCTCAGCTCAAGATCCAGAGTTGGGTTTAGGGTTTCGAACACCAAACTTTGGGGTTGAGGGTCCATGCAAGCATACGGTAGTTGTTTAAAGTCAAGCTGGTAGGTACCGCGGAGGCCATCACTTGCCAGCAGCCTTGCATCTTTTTCTGAGGAATCCATGTAGATAGTCCAACCCACCCTCCCCCGCACCCCGACCCCAACCCACTCGGCCCTCCGACCCCAGTGGGTTTAGGGTTTAAAGAGTAGTGTAGGGCAGGTACAAGCCTCGAGGCGGGTTTAGGGTTTAGTGTTCTGCGGTTTTGTTTTTTCTGGGGGTTAAAGGTCTCTTCTATGGGTCCCTCTAGCCAGCGGATCCCTTTTCCGGAACCCTTCCCAGTGGTGTCGAGCAAGGTCGGCTCAAGCTGGGCTTTGAATCCCCTAGCCTTTAGCGAACATAACCAAGCAATGAGGCCTAAACCCTCTCTAACCTTCACTTATGTTTTCGGACCTAGACCCTATAAACCGTAGACTCTAAGCCCAACACCCTCAAGACAACAGGAATATGAGTTGTATGCATTTCAACATGAGCAGCTCGTGACTTCGTTCTGAAAAAATGAGTGTCCCTTTCAGCAAACTGTCGGTCAAACTTTCGGTCAAATCGTTTCGGTCAAAACATGTCGGTGGGCCAACTTCCACAGACCCTAAACCGTAAACCCTAAACCCAAATCTCCTCATGACATGGAGAAACCCAAGCTCAGACCTGGTATGTTTCAAAGAAATATCCTTAAACCCTAAACCCTTTCTGACTCGGAAAGGCTGGCACAGCTTCCTCGGAGGCACGTGCGCAGCAACGTGACCTGCCTGCCTTGATCACAAAACGGATCTAGGCGTTTAAGGTTTAGGGGTTTTAGGGGTTTAGGGGTTTAGGGGTTTTAGGGTTTTAGGATTTTAGGGTTTTAGGGTTTTCGGGTTTTAGGGTGTTAGGGGTTTAGGGTTCTAGGGTTTTAGGGAGTGTCGCTAGGATTCAGGGTTGGGGGTTCCAGCGTTGGGAATTTGCGCGGTATCTAGCCCTAGACCCTAAACCAGTTGACAGGGTTTAGGCACCGGGGCTCTAGCTTGAGGCCTGCGCGTTTGTGGTCTTAAGGGTTTGGGGTTACGGGGCTTGGGGTTTCTCTGCATCTAGGCGTCGTTTTGGGCACCCTGTATGATATGTAAGGCTCCGTATTATAGTCGGATCTCCAAGAATTGAGGTTTAGGGTCAGGATTCTAGGCTTGTGGTGGTTCCCAAGCCGAAACGCCTCTCTTCACTCCCAAGAGGTGATAACCTACAGTTCTGCAATCAGCGCGTGCGGCCGAGGTTTGTGGATTGCAGTGGTTGGGGCTCAGGGTTCAGAGTTTCGGGTTCCGGGTGCGTGGAGCACTGGCTGGGATGAAGGGATCTTCTGAAGCTCTTGGCTTCGGTGTTTTAGGGCTTTGAGGGCTGAATCCTTCAGGGCCTTGAAGTGTAGTTCGCGTCTAAGGGTTGTGGGTATACAAGGTCTCGAGCCCCTCGAACCCAAAACCCAAGTTCTTCCTCTTCATTAGTGCTGTATGTTTTCTCCCTACCTTGGGGACGGGATGAACCTGAACCTTGGGTGTCCTCTACCCTATACTACTACAATTTCTTATGAAAGCATGTGAGCGATAAACCCTTTTAGGGCTCATTTTCCCCCAAGAGAAGCCTGCCTTTTCAAGACATGTGCTTGGCATTCTAGGGCACTCCGTTCGTCGGTTACACTCATGCATGTGGCATACGTACTTACTGGGAGTTGCTTGCATCTCCTTCTTGTACTAGCGGTCCTCAACAGGGATTCTAATGGGGGGGGGGGGGGGGGGGGGTGGTTTCCCTAAACCCTAAGCCTAAACCCTAAACCCCAAACCCCAAACCCTAAACCCTAATTAGGAAGCTTCCCCGGGCCCCAAGGGGCTCAGGAGCCGGAAGAGCTGCTAATGTACCCTTGAGGGTCGTAGTAGATTAGGGTTTAGGGTTTAGGGTTTAGGGTTTCGGGTTTCGGGCTTAAGGTTTTTTTCTGGACGCAAAACTTCAAGCCAGGATTTCCTAAACCCCAAGCCCAAAAATCTAAAAACTCATACAACAAGGAAAAACCCCAAATCCCCAAGAGCCCTAAACCTCGGAGGTCAGCAGTGGGAGCTGGCGCTTCAACTCTTAACAGAGTTGAAACACCGGAGCCTCCGAGTGAACATCGTTACCTACAATGCCGCCATCAGCATCTTGACTCAGGGTTTTCGGGTTTAGGGCATATCGAAGGTTTAGGCTTTAAGCTTTAGGCTTCAGGCTGTAGGCTTTAGGCTTTATTCTTTAGGGTTTAGGGTGTAGGGTGTAGGGTTTAGGGTAGAAGGTTTTAGGGTTTAAGCTTTAGGGTTTAGGTTTTGGCGTTTGGGTTGTAGGTTTTGCTTCTCAGAGCGGCGCTCTGAGCTACAACACCCTCGGACCTCTTTGGAGGCGTTTAGGGTTAGGGTTTAGGGTTTCCCTTAAAGAGTCAACACCCTAAACCCTTTTCTTGGGGATCCTGAAACCCAACCCCAAGCTATCCATACGTTGATCGTAGCGGCTGAGATTTTGGGGCGACGAACCCAGCAGGTTTCGGCGTTGATGGTTCGGCAAACTAGCGGACCCTAAACCCTAGACCCCAAACCCTAAACCCTAAACCCTAAAAGTCAGTAGTTCGGTGTGCTGCACATGACGGCACTAGCAGCATGTTGTAGAGAACAGGGTTTTCTTCCAAACGTGGTTTTCCCTGTGCCCCAGCTTCTGAGCTACCCAGCAAAGTCTCAGAACCTTCTGGATGGCTAAAGGGTTTAGGGTTTAGGGTTTAGGGTTGCTTGAACCTTAGCCCTCGGAAGATTCCACGCCGGGCATGACATGCGACATCGGTTCTCGAGAACCTAGACCACACCTTCAACCCCAAACCCGAGCCCTAAGGGTCCATGTACCTATTTGGTATATACGATTATATACTTGTGTCCTAAAGCTACTATACGGGAACCCCTTTAAGGCCGAAATAGGGGGCGGCCATAGTGCCCCTCAACTCATCAGCACCCTATCCCCGCCCACCCCAACAGAGGTGAGAGAGGTGGCGCATTTGGGGCAAAACACCCAAAGCCATGGACTCGGTAAATGCAAGAGCCAAAAAGCACCACAAAGCCAGGCTCCTGCGAGCGAGGGCAGCAGTGGCAGCCCGCACAGGAGTTTTAGGGTTCCAGGGTTTGGGGCTTAAGGGTTTAGGAGGTCAAGGTTCGGGGCGTTTAGGGGTTAAGCTTAGCGGTTTAGGGTTCCGGGTGTTTTGGCTTTCGGCTTGAGGCGTCTCCACGTAAGCTCTTGTTTGTCTCATCTTACGTCCGAGCCCCCAAAGTAAAGCTGCGAATGGATTTTGCAGGGTTTAGATTGTGCGGATTTGGGCTTCACAGGGTCTATTTTTTGGGACCGGGCTTAGGGTGGGGCTGAGGGGTGGGGAAGGTGTCCTTTGTACATAGCCGCCTAGATCAGAGACCCCAACTCTAATCAGCTTCCAAATGTAATATATGCATCTATATATATATATATTTCTTTGTTTAGTTTTTGTTTATAGATATGGTGCAGTGTCGCCCAGTCCACCCTCCCCGCCCCTTCCTCTCTGTGGTTGGGGTGGGTGGGGTTGTTTAGGGTTTAGGTTTTAGGGTTTGCGTGAAAACATGCAAGGTCTGTGAAGCGTCGGAAGGAAGACCCCGAGAGCAGGAAGTACATCAAGGCAGCCAATTGTGCCGAACAAGAGGGACATTTGGCGGGGCCTTGAACATAAGCTCGCCCTAGACACAGCTTGCTAGCAGGAGAGAAACCCGCGATTCATCAGGGTTCCCTGCAGGTGCGTGTACGTCTGGGGCACTGGTGCCCTGTCATGGCAGATCGAGGGCTTAAGTCTCGCTACTCATCCGGTGAAGGATGCCCAGATCGACCAGGACACCCCCGCATCTACCTGGATCTGCCGCCGCAGGACGCTCTGCTGAAGGAGTTTCATAGCAGACTTATGAAGCTGCGCGGGCTGCAATTTCTCTGAGATGGCGACGGCGGTGGCAGAGCGCACAAGCAAGGCTAGCAGGACGGGCGAGAAGCCCTCTGAATGATACAAAGGGGAAGTAGAGACTGGTCCGTGCGCAGTGCCAGCGGCCACGGAACTTGCGCCAGAAGCGCGGCCGCGGTTGCTGGCCAGTCAAGGGCCGCGTGCGTCTCCAGCAATCTGCGGCATGGGTCAGGAGGGAGTCAGTCTTTGGGTTTAGGGGTTTGGGGTTTGGGTTTTAGGTCGGGATAATTACCCAGGGCGGGGGAGGGGGGGAGACTTGTTGACACAGCGACACAGAACCATATTACATTTATAAATGCAGGTATAGGTTTTATAGGGTTTAGGGTTACTGGTTTAGGGTGTATATATGTGTATATACCCAGACATCATGGTACCCATCAACCCACCGTCCTGACTCCACAATCCCCACTGCAGGAACTTAAACGAATGAACGCCTCGAAGCCTAAACCCGAAACCCTAACCCCACCCCCGCCCCCTGCCCACCCAGCTGCCCTTAAACCCACAAAACAGAAACGCACACCAGAGGTGTGTCGAGCCACTCCCCTCCTTGGAGGGCTCTTCGGGCATTTTTCAGCCCTCAACCCTAAACCGTTAGCCTAAACCCCTACACCTACGCCCTAAACCCTAAACCCCCTAAACCCTAAACCCTAAACCCAATAAAAATAACCAACAGCTAAGCACTAAGCCAGGAACTTCTGGCCCAACTAGGGCGCTATTGTCTGTGGCCCGGCTGCATGGAGAACCCAGGGTGTTACCCAAAGAATCCCAAACCTTCCTGTATTTAGGATTTTGCAGGTTTAGGGCTTTGGGGCGTTAAGGATATTACGAATCCTCGTGTAGTTGAAGGGCTATTCCCATGACGAGGTGCTCGATCTCTGGAGTAGGGCTTGCCTAGGACTTTTGGGGTTCAGGGCTGGGATTCTAGGGGTTTGGTCCAGGAAGGCATCTTTGCACTGGCCTGGGATTTTGCTCTGAAGTCTCTCGACTCAAACGGCTGGAGGGTACGTAGGTATGCAAGGCTCTCGGCAGTTGTCTAAACTGTGTGCTCAACAAGCTACCCCCCCCCGCCCATGAAGTTAATGACCTACCCGATGACCCTAGTTAAGCCCGACGCATCCCGACGCTCAACCGTAAAGATCTGCAAACAATAATTAGGCCTTAAACCCCAAAGACCAGCTCCCAAATGTGGACCCTTGCCCCAAATTTGGACCCTCGCCCACGAAACTTGGGCAAACAATTTGACGAAGTTTGGACCCTTACTCACGAAATCTCGCGGGAGATTGCCAGGGTACTTATAACCCAGATCAGATATAACCCACCTTTGTGCCCCTTAGGTACCCTAAGAGGGTTTTTTTTGCGATCTGAATACACTTGTACTTGGGTTACTAAGTACCATGAGCCTCCAAGTAGGGATTAGGATCTAGGCTTTAGGGTTTAGGAGGGTTTCCGACACCGTACTGAAATCCCCGCCCGACCATTAACGCCGTCTCCCCTGGCTTATTGGCCGTGCACCTTAACTCTAAGGACCCCCGCTGTATTTAGCTTATGTTCTGAATGAAGTGGAGTTGGGCTTTCTGGGAAGACCCTTGGTCTGGCGGCTGCGTATTTCTCTGTTGCTTGCCTTGACTTGAGATGCTGAACCCTAAGCCGTAAGCCCCAAGCCCTAAGCCCGAAATCCCACCAGCATGAGGCAAAGTACAGCATTTGGCTTCACTCCTGCGATGGCGTGCGAGACCCTAGATCAAGACCTAGGACTCGTTTGACCTTCGGCTGTGTTTAGGGTTCAGGGTTCAGGGTTTTTTGGGGTTCAGGGTCTCCTGGAGCAGCCAAAATTGCTTAAACAGGGGTTCTTACCCAAGGTTCCCTAGTACCCCCTAAGCTTCCCCAGGGTTCCCTATAGGTACCGACCCCCCATGAAGCTCCCTCCCTTAAGAACCCTAGAAGTCTCGTTTTTCCGACCCCCCATGAAGCCCCCTCCCTTAAGAACCCTAGAAGTCTCGTTTTTTCAAGGCATCGGTTGCAGTAGTAGGTAGGGCGCGTTGGACGTTCGGATTAGTAGGTATACGGGTTTTTCTCCAGATAGGCGCTCAAACCGGGTATCGCGTTTTGTTCCTTGCTATTTTCTTTCTCCTTACTGTACTTGTTAGGGGCGGAATGCTGGGGAGCGGATTCTCCGCGGATTTTTGCGCAAGGCCCCGCGGATTTTCTCGCGTGTTTTCTTGCGGATTTTCTTGCGGATTCCCTCGCGGATTTCGCGCGGATTTTTCTTAATACTTGTTTTCCTCTTTGAAAAATCCCCGCCGAAATCAACGCAAAAATCCTGTGCGACGTCAGCCCCGACGTCAGCCAACACATCCACGCGCCGGAACATCGAAAAATATTCCCGCAAAGTTTGCCCAGATCTTTAGTGCCAATACTTGCTCTTCTTATTCTTCTTGTTGAGGGTTTCGGTGTTATTTTGTGAAGTGGGTCGTGGGATGTCCAGGCATACAGTACAACTTCGACCTGTATTGTGGAGGGTCGAATTGAGCTATGAGCCCTTTCTATGTGTTCAGGCTCGCGAAGTTAGGGTGGTGTCAGGAAACCTTCCTCTTCCCCCAAACCCTAAACCCAGGCCTGGGCTCATGTTAAGGCACTTCTACTTCTCGAGAACAGGGACCCTTAAGCCCCAAACCCCAAGCCCTAACGCCCTAAACCCCAAGCCCTAAACCCCACACCCTAAACCCTACATCGTTTGCCTAAACCCCAAACCCCAAACCCCAAACCCCAAACCCCGAAGGGCCCCCACAAAAGAAGCCAAGAGCCTGAAAGTCCCACGGAGCGCCTCAAGGAGCTTGTGGAGTTCTTAAGGGAGGGGGAAGGTTCCCTAATACTCCCCACTACTCCCTAAGGCTCCTTAAGCTCCCCTAAGGTTCCTTAGCTACCCTAAACCCTAAACGCTAAACGCTAAACCCTAAACCCTAAACCCTGAACCCTGAACCCTGAACCCTAAACCCTAAACCCTAACTAAACCCTGAACCCCCCGCCCCCCTCCCTTGAAAGAACCCCATAAGGAGCTGGTCGCAAGCCTTACGAACCTGGGGGATGCCTGGCACGCAGGAGTAGTAGGCCTCTTGGGTTTAGGGTTTAGGGTTTAGGGCAGTTGAATCGTGTAGCTTATTATTCCCCACCTTTGGTGTTGGACTGTTAGATGTTGCGCTCAACTCTTCTCCTCGCCCGGAATTCTTCTCCTCGCGCGGTCTACTCCTCTGGAGTGCCCAACACCAGAGTGTCCTTGAAGTGCCCGCCCCAGTTGCCAGCACATAATTATTAAGAAAGCGTATTTAATTTGAATCAATGTGCCCCTTGTTTAAGCAACTTATTTGTGTTCTTTCTTTTTAACGAGGATCAAGGCAGTGATGTTCGAAGTACAGTAATTGTTTTGAATGATATATCGAAGCATATATATATACATATGCACACTTATTATGTAATCTGCAATTAGGTTGCTTCTTCTTCTGATTCTTCTTCTTCTTCTGATTCTTCGTCTGCTTCTTCTTCTTCTTCTTCTTCTTCTGCTTCTTCTTCTTCTGCTTCTTCTTCTGCTTCTTAATACCTACACACATATGTACATGAAATATCAATTTTAATGTATTGTGTTGTGAGAAGGCCCTTAGTGTCTATTTTGCGCCTCCTTTTGCTTGCGAGAGTTGTTGTATTTACTTCGCTAACATCATTAACAAAGTGGCCTGGCTGGAATCCAGGATTCCAGCCCACTTAGTTGAATTGAACTGATGATGTTTTTGACTAATTGAATTAGTTAATTTATACGTGACTTCAATTAGAGTAATTGAGTTATTACTCGAATTATATTTCAATCCGAAAAGCCAGTTTTGCGATTCAATTTGGAAAATTAACTTGATTGCCTTGGGTGCCTTGGCTGAAATCCAGGACTCCTGGCCAATTAAATTTGCTTTACATGCTTGAGCTAGGGCCCGGGTTGCCGTCCTGTAAACCGCACGATTTTTGTGTTGGGTGGGGTGGGGTGGGGAGGGTAGCGTGCGGACCCTACTTTTGCAACCTCGAGTAGTACTTATTCCCTTGAAATGCCTCCTTTGTGCCCTTCAGGTTTAGGGCGTCTTTTTTTCGAGGTTTGGGGTTTGCCGGGTTTGGGGCTTCGGGTCCAGGCTTTGAGCACTGGATTGTCCTCTTATCGTCTTCAAGAGGTTTGCCCTAATTTAATGGGTTTAGGTAGGGTTTAGGGTTTAGGGTCTAGGTTTCAAGGACTTTTTTCTCCCTTATTGTCTTCAGGAGGATCCTAGCTGGGTTTGGGCTTGAGGGTCTAGGCCGTCAGGACACTTTAATTGTTGGGCTTTGCCCATTCCTCAAACCTACGTCCGCCGGTTTCAAAACGCGAAGATCTGAATGCCCCAGACCATCAACAGGAACACCAGACCCGGCAACATCTTCAAAAAGACAAACAAGAAACAACAACAAATACAGGCGTTTGCTTTTGAAAACAACCGATATTTGGCCCCGAACGCACGACGACACTCTGCATGCCAGCGATTTCGCTCCTTGCGACCTCATTTCGCAGATCTTGTGCTGTGACACCTGTGCGTGTGCAAACTCAACAGAACACATGTTTAAGATCTGGATGCCGTGCACAATGTGCATTGGCCATGGGAAAAGCACATCAAACAGAATAAAACATTCAACGCGCGGGATTGTAAGCCATGCGGCGGGATGTGTTGACTAACTTCAGTCGCGTTCATGAATTTAAGAAGTCCACCCTAATTTATCTGGTTTGTGCGACCTTAATTATCTCACAACACGGGCCCAAATCCAGGTGCCTTGAGGCTTCCGGAGTGGAGGTCGGTGCGACAGCTGTCGGGGCGGCGCTGAGTGCTTGCGAAGGACAACCCTCCCTCCATCCCCACCCCCCGGCCCCCGCCCGCCACTGCTTCGGTTTCGGGTCTATAGGATTCAAGGTTCCTAAACCCTAAACCCTAAACCCTAAGCCCCGATCTCTCCAAGGCTACCGGGATGATCTAGCAGGTCACTTGGAGGAAGCCCTCTAAACCCGAAATCCGAAACCCTCAACTCCATAAACTCTCTACATCCGAAACCCTAAACCCTAAACCCTAAACCCTAAACCTTAAGCCCTAAACAACCCTGAGCCCAAAAGCCCCAAGTCTAGGCGGAAGCCAATGGACTCCTGCACTTCACTGTTTGCACAGGCCGGCCGTCGTCTGTTTACGGTTTAGGGTTTAGGGTTTCGGGTTTAGGGTTAACTTGCCCCTTACCGAACTTCCGTAGAAAATTTGGGCGCTGCAGCCCAAAACCAGGCTTTAGTTATGTGGCTCTGAACGCTTCAGCCCTGAATCCTATATCCCTGTCATGACAATTCTCTAAACCCCAAAAATCCCCAGACCACGACACCCTTTCATTAAAAAAAAAAAAACGCCCACCCCTAAATCATCATAAACCCTAAGCCCTAAGCCCTAAACCCTAAACCCTAAACCCTAAACCCTAAA
Source organism: Symbiodinium natans (assembly GCA_905221605.1). Lineage (NCBI taxonomy): Eukaryota > Dinophyceae > Suessiales > Symbiodiniaceae > Symbiodinium > Symbiodinium natans. The sequence goes on from CAJNDS010002302.1 coordinate 1,108,559, forward strand.
CCCTAAACCCTAAACCCTAAACCCTAAACCCAAAAACCAAATCCCCCAGAAGCCAGCATCAGGCTAGGGGAGCTACACCTGCGTCGTGACGAGGTGGGCTGAGGGCGGTGTGGGCTCAGGGTTTGGGGTTTACGGTTTAGGGCTTCAGGACTTGTAAGGTTCATCCTGAGACACATCCCTAAACCCTAAACCCTAAATCGGGGCTTGTGCAGCCTTTCTTGGACTTGGCTTTGACTTTTCTGGTAGTTTTTTGCTGCTGCCTATGGGTTTCAGAGTTCGATTTTTCCTTTGTGGCCGATGTGGCCGTTTAGTCTTTGTTCCATGTTTTGCCCTAAGGGTCCATGTACCAAACTAGGGAATACTTGGGCCTTAAAGACTTAAAGTACTTCCTATTTAGGGACTTTGGGGCCCAAGTATATAATAATAAAGTACATGGACCCTTAGGGTTGGTGGGAACAGCCTGGCAGCCGTAAGGTGCTCATGACATCTGCCACGGCCGCGTTCCAGAAGTGTTCACGCTGGCAAGCCGCACTAGGCCACTGTGGCGGGAGAAGGGGGGGGTGTCCAGTGCTAAGGTTTCAGTTTTGGGTTTAGGGGAGGGTTTGGGGTTTGGGGTTTGGGGTTTGGGGTTTGGGGTTTAGGGTTTAGGGGAGGGTTAAGGGTTGAGGGTTTAGGGTTGGGGTAGGCTCTAAGCTGACAGCGCTGGATATTTCTAAGGCCCTCAGACATAGGACCTCCCTCGCCCTCTCTTTCCTTCAAAATCCGAAACCCAACACGCCCCAAAACTCATAAACACAGTCCTCCTAGGCCCTAAGCCCTAAACCCTAAACCCCAAAACCCTAAACTCCCCATCTCCTGAACCTCCAGCGCCAGGCCTTTTGCCAGAGCTCGGTGGCCCAGAAACCCTTTCCTTGTGCTTCGGGACTGCCCTCAGCTCAACCACCAAGGCGGGGTAAGTTTAGGGTTTGGGGGTTTTTAGGGTTTGGGAGGTTTAGGGTTTGCAGGGTTTAGGGTTTTTGTGGGGGGGGGGGGGGGGGGGGGGGGGGGGGCGAGGGTTAGGGTGTGGAGGGTTTTAGGGTTTGGGGGTTTTAGGGTTTGGTGGTTTAGGGTTTGGAGGGTGTAGGGCTTTGGGGGGCTTAGGAGTTGGGGTTTAGGGTGTAGGGGTTCTATGGTTTAAGGTTTTGTGGTTTTGGGGGGTTTAGGGTTTGGGGTTTAAGGTGTTGTTTTCTATTATTTAAAGTTTTTTTCAGGGTCTTGGGGCTTTAGGGTTTTAGGGGATCAGGGAGTAGGGGTTTAGGGTGTGGAGGTTTCATGGTTTATGGTTTTGGGGAGTTAGGGCTTGGGGTTTAGGATTGGAAGTTCAGGGTTTTGTTCAGGATTGAGGATTTGGGGTTTAGGGTGTAGGGGTTTGTTGTTTAGTGTTTGAGGGTTTGGGGTTTGGGGGTTTATGGTTTTGAAATTTAGGGTTTAGGGCGTCTCGCCGAGCAGCGCATCTGGAAATGTGGGGGGATGGCAGATAATGCGAAGGCACATATGCCCAATGCAGCCCAACAATTGTTCAGAAGTGCTCGGTTTGTTGCCCCCTGCCGTGAGCTTTCACAGACCACCACCCCAAAACCGTTGCCTTTTAGGGTTTAGGGCTGTCGCCTTCAACTCCCACCATGAAGAACGCTTCAGAGTTCGAACCCACGTTCAATACATCTCAGAGGAGGGGTCGGAGGGTCAGGGGGGCCCCGTGCTTTGGGGTTTAGGGGTTCAGGGTTTGGCATCCAGGGTTTGCGTTTTAGGGTGTAGGGGTTTGATGGTTTGGGGTTTTTGGGGGTTTGGGGTTTGGGGGGGGGGGCGGGGGGCATTAGTTTCCGGTTTAGGTGTTTGGGGCTGTGGGGGGGGCCACTTGAAGGTTCATGCATAGGGTTCCACGGCTCGGTGTTTTGCCCAACCCTCAACAAAACCTCCAGAACCCTAACTAAGCCCTCAATTCTTAACCCGAACTCTGAACCCCTAAAACCCTTTAACACCCTCAACGCCCTCAACACTCTAAACCCTCTCCCGCCCTAAACCCTAAATTGAAAAAAGTCCTAAACCCTACCTAAGCCCTAAACCCTATCCCACCCTAAACCCTAAACCCTACTGCTGAACCATATCTTGTGTCGCATGTGGTATATCTTCAGGTTGTTGCATGGGCCCTTATTCTGGTTCCTTACCTCCTTTAAAGGGTTCTGAAGTATGGGCCCTTGGATTGTATAGGGTGTGTATCGGGTACATAAAGGTGCCCTTTCTAAGGGCCCATACCACGGGACCACGGAACCCAAAATCCCAAACCCTAAGCCCCAAACCCCAAACCCAAAACCCCAAACCCTAAACCCTGAACCCGAAACTAAACGTCCAGACCCAGTGCCGCCAGTGTGTGGACCTGTTCAGGCGGAACTATGGAAGCTGGCGCTGCACTTGCTTCCCGAAAGCAATCTACGTACCATATCGGGTTTAGGGTTTAGGATTTAGGGTGTAGGGTGTAGGGTTTAGGGCTACTAGTTCTTAAGACGTTTACGGTTTAGGGTTACTAGTTCTTAAGACCATATTCCCTGAAGTCCGCAGACCCCTAAACCTTAAGACCTACACCCGAATATAGGGTCGGAGTAATTGCTACTGTAATGGTACTCCCTCATGGTCCCAATATACATGCATACTTCTACTATCATATCCCCCAAACCCTTGAGGTCCCTATATGAACGATATCCGGCAAAGCCCTAGACCCCCAATACCGCTCGGAGCTCTGAACCCCACAGGCAGGGCGACCATTGCTAATCAGGGGTTTCCAGGGGGCTTTAGGGGTTTTAAAGGCTTCAGTGGGTTAAGGGTTGAGGGTTTAGGGCTTAAGGCAGTTTAAGAGCTTCACGGGTTCTCTGGGATGGTGGTCCATGAAGCCATACCTTAATCCTTTACATGCTCCATACCTTCATCTTAGCCCTAAACCCTAAACCCTAAGCCCTAAACCTTAAACCTCTTTGGGGCTCCCATGGAAGAATCTTCATGAATGAGTCCTCGGCAGGCATCGACACATCCCCAAACAGCTGGCAACCTACTGGGAGGGTTCAGGGTTCTTACAATCCAACTATGAGTGTAGATATATCCTACTTATAAGTCAGAAGCCCCAGAACCCAACACGCGCAACGCCCCAAAGAACACTTCGTCATCCGACTCTTTGACCCCAGCTTGCAAGTCTTGAACACCCCAAAGTCCCCGAAAGTCCCCTAAGCCCATTCAACCCCTGTGAAGCCCTCAAGCCCCCCTAAACCCTAACCCCTAACCCCTAAACCCTAAACCCTAAACCCTAAACCCTAGACCCTACTGTACACCCTAAACCCTAAGCCCTAAACCCTAAACCCTAAACCCTAAACTCTATTTTAAGGGGCTGCGCCCATGGGCGGGCAGCGCACGCAGAAGCCCGGGGCGAGCAGTTTCTAAGCATGTTGAGGCCCCTAAACTCCCTTAAAATCTCTAAGCGTTAAGTTTCTAAGCATTTTCAGGCCCCTAAACCCCCTTCAAATCTCTAAGCGTTTGAGGCTCCGAGACTCCCTTAACGTTTCTAAGCACTTTATAAGGCCCCTAAACTCCCTTTTTCCTAGCCCCGGGCTTAGACATGTCGCTTATGCCCGCCCTTTGGGGGGCATCATGCTCCTGATGCCCCCCCGCGGTCCCGCCCCGGGAGCCGCTGATGCTCCTGATGCGCGCCTGGGGGTCCCGGGCTGGACCCGCTGATGCTCATGATGCGCGCCCTCTGGGGGCCTCCGTGGCGACGCAAAAACCACGAAAAAAAAACCGTTCACCGGCGGCACGCGGGGGTCGGCGGCACTGGCGTCCGGCCTAATTCTGCTTCGCAGAAGGCCAGAGGCCAGCAAGGCTATTCCCGGGACGACCCGGGCTAAAAGGTCCGCATTTGCTCGGTCCTTGGGGACCTCGCGCTGCCCGATTTAATGGCTACCGCCAGTGCCGCCGACCCCAGACCCAAGACAGTCGCATTGGGGCGGAAGGCAGGGTGGAGCGCGGGGCGGGGGGGGTGGGGGTGGGTGGGGGTGGAAAGGGGGGCGGCGGGGGTGGGGGGTGTGGGGGGTGACGGTAGAGGGTTGGTGTCGGATTAGGGAGTTGGGGGCGGAAGGCAGGGGTGGACTGGGGGGCATAGAGATGAAGAAGCGATGAGAGCGGTGAGAGCGGGGGGGCGGTCGGATGGTGCACGATGGTGGGAGGGGGTAATGATGAGGGCTGGGGAGGGTTGGTGGGAGGGTTAGGGAGTGGGAGGGGGAGAGGGTGGGGGCGGCTGGCGGAAAGGGGGGCCTGACTCATTTGACCAGCTCTGGTGAGAGGGTTGGGGCGGAAGGCAGGGTGGAGCTGGACAGGGGAGGTGACCGTAGAGGGTTGGTGGAGTTGGGGGCGGAAGGCAGGGCTAGAGATTTGTCAGGGGCTGGGGGGGAAGGGGCCTAGGAGGGAAGGGATGGGGGGGGTCGGGGGGTGGGGGAGGGGGGGGCAGGGGGGCAAGCCTAGTGTGGGGGGGGGGGGGGGGGGGGGGGGGGGGGGGGGGGGGGGGGGGGGGGGGGGCAGCGAAGGGAGGGTTCGGGCATGCACTGGAGCCCTTAAAAACACTCCATTCTAACAGCAAGGCAGCGGGAGGGGTGGGCAGGAGTGGGGCATGCACTAAACCCCTTAAAACACGCCAGTCTGACAGCAAGGCAGCGGAGGGGGTCGGCGGGGGGGGGGGGGGGGGGGGGGGGGGGGGGGGGGGGGGGGGGCAAGACTATGGGTCTTCACTAGCGCCTCCCCCGCTCAAAGCTCGGGTCGGCGGACACCCTGAACCCTCCACCCAGGCTGTCGTCTGCGAAATCCAACAGCCAGCCCCTCACGGCAGCCATCAACACGGCCGTGAGCGCTTGCGAGCGCTTAGGGCAGTGCCCGAGTTGGGTGCCAGCCATTCCTAGACCCGCAAGGGTTTAGGGTTTAGGGTTTAGGGTTTAGGGTTTAGGGTTTAGAGATGTTGTGGGTTTAGGGTTCGGGGTTTAGGGTTCAGGGCTGAGGATCCAAAGCAGCCGAAACGAGGCCTTTTGCATATTGACATCTCACTTCAGGGTCAGGGCTTCTTGTCACGAAGCCAAGCCGAAGTGCTCATGCTTAGGGTTTAGGGGTTTCGAGTTGGTTTCGGGTTTAGGGTTTAGGGTTTAGGACTTAGGGTGTAGGGTTTAGGGTTTAGGGGTTTAGGGTTTAGACGGGGGAGGGAGGGTTTCGGGTTTAGGGTTTCGTCCCTAAACCCTAAACCCTCAACCCTAAACCGTACTTAGGGTTGAGGGATTCGGGTTCACCGGAACCCTGGGTTGGAATGCCTGGGCCTCGACTGTCGCGTTCACTTCTTTGCCAGGGACCACTGTGCGCAGTGCGAGCAAAATCCGTTCCTTGGGGGCCGAATGAACCCTACGAATTGGGATCGCGTGCCCTAACCTAAACCCGAACCCTAAACTCTAAACCCTAAACCCTGCTATAGTCATTATTCGGTATATACGGATGTCAATGTTAAGGTTCATTTAGTCCCTAAGGACAGGGTTGAACTCTTCAGTTCGTGTGTTTGTGATTGTGTGTGCGTGCGTGTGCAAGTGATAGATTGTGTTTTGTGTGGCTGTGTCTCTGGCGTTCACAAATCAACTTAAACCTTAAAGCCAAATTAAGCACGTTTGTAGGATGTAGACTTCCCCCTTAGGCCCAAAGTATCCCAATTGTGTCATATGGCCTTAACAGTCCTTCGCGTTCGAGATGCGAGTTAATTACTCTCTTCCCATAGTTGCAGGGGAAGTTGTCAACCACGGCAAGCCGACTCAATCCCTAAACCCTAAACCCTAAACCCCAATTCCTAAACCCTAAGCCCTAAACCCGAAACTCTAAACCCTGAAGCCCAAGCCGCGCTCGAACACCTGCAACCAAGAAGCCCTTTGTGAAGCTCTGCGGTCGGCTTCCCTCTAAGCTCTTTTGGTGGGGCCTTGGGGTTTCGGGCCTAGGGTGTAAGGCTTTTAGTGGGTTCAGGGTTTAGGGTTTAGGGTTTAGGGTTAGGGTTTAGGGTTAGGATTCGGGGATTTGTGGGCATGCTGGGCCTAGCTTGGGGGGTCAGAGAGTGCCAATTTTCGTCTCCAACCGAAATCGTAGACCCTCGACTTCCAACCCTGAGCTTTACACAAGCCTTAGGACCCCCTCAAGACTCTCCCTAATCCTCAACCCCTAGATTCCCTAAACCCCTAATAAACCCCTGCTAAGTTCCCTCCTAAATTCCCTAAACCAAGACCCCACCCCAGAGTCGCAAACGTCCTTGCGAAGCCATGTAATCTGCACCAAAATTCTGAGGCTCCTCCACGCACCCTAGAAAGCTCTGAACCCTGAACCCTAAACCCTAAGTTGCATCTGGACCCCAGGATGTAAGGTTGGAGGATTCAGGGTCTGGGTGTTGTAGCCACGGGGGGCTGAAAGAGACTCGACCCTTCCAAGGCAACCTGGGGGGGGGCGGGCTGTAGTAGAAGGCTCTTTCGAGGCTACTTTGGTAAATGAGGTGCGTGTATTGGTGTATGTCTATATGTATATATTTGCTTAAGAGACCACGCAAAAAAAAAAAAAAAACTATCCTTATAAGGGGAATTTAGGGAGTAGTATTTTTCATTTTTTGCATTTTTTGGGAGGTTCTTAAGCAAACAGCAGTACATGTATGCCACAAAGGTTCTACAGACTAGCAGGCTCAAGTTCTAGGGAAGCCTCCCTTGGGATGTTCCCCTTCATACTAACAGTCATTTAATCGGGATTATCGTCCTCCATATTGTATCTCTCTCAGTATTAAGGACTGTTAGTATAAGGGGGAACATCCCAAAGCCTGGGAACCTTAGGGAAGCTCAGGGAGCCCTACGGAGTAGTGGAGTAGTGGGGAGTATTAGGGAGCCTCGGGCTACATACCCCCCTTGAACCCCCCTTCTTTCAGCACCCTGAACCCTGAAGCCTGAACCCTAAACCCTAAACCCCAAACCCTGAACCCTACACCCCTCCCTTACGAACCCTATAATCGTTCGACCTCGCTGAGGCTGGATCGACGCGCTGTCACTGCTGTTGGAGGCGTGGATGCCTCAGGCATCTGCCAGCTTCAAGTTCGCTCAGGTTTGGGTTGAGGGTCCTGAACCCTAAACCCTAAGCCCTAAACCACCATAAACCCTAAACCCTAAACCCTAAACCCTAAACCCTAAACCCTACAGGTTTTAGGTGTGGAGCTCTCGGGCGCCGAGGGCTTCTAGAGGGCTTGGGGCAAGTAGTGGGGTCTATGATCCCAACGCTTGCGGGTTTAGGGTTTAGGGTTTAGGGTTTAGGGTTCATCGTGGTCTTCAAGGTGAAGCCCCATGCTGTGCTGAGTGTAGGATGCCTGTGACACCTTCAGGGTTTAAGGCTCAGATGTTATTCATTAGGGCTTTTGATTATGATTGTTGTTTGTATGATTAGTACTATTGCTATTACTATTACTATTACTATGATTATGATTGTTATTTTTGTTTGTTCTTATTGTTAATAATAATATTGTTATTACTAATTTGTTTTTGTTAGTTTAGTTTTTTTTTTTTTTTTTGCGGGGGGGGGGGGGGGGAGGGGGGGGGCTTTTCGGGTTACTAGTGCTTTTGGGGAGCTTGGCAAGAGCCAAGGCGGCAGCAGGGCGTCCGAGCGGCGGTGCATCAGACGGTGGACAACCTGGCCATGGAGGCTCTTAAGAGTGGTCGTGGGTCTTGGGTCCCGACGACTGGGGTTTAGGGTTTAGGGTTTAGGGTTAGGGTTTAGGGTTTAAGGTTGAGGGTTTAGGGTTTGCCTGAACCCTAAACCCAAAATTGCAGGTCACCCTAAACCCTAAACCCTAAACCCTAAACCCTGAACCCTGAACCCTGAACCCTGAACCCTGAAACCTAAACCCTAAACGATCAACCCTAAACCCTAAACCCTAAACCCTGCAACAAGCCCTGAAGAGCTCGCAGGCGCGGCAGGGGGCTGAAGCCTTCCGGCCTTTCTGGGATACAGCACCGGCGCAGAAGCGCGTGGGAGGGGGCGGGAGAAGGGGGCGGAGGGGGGTTTAGGGTTTCGGGTTTAGGGCTAGGGTTTAGGGCTAGGGTTTAGGGCTAGGGTTCAGGGCTAGGGTTTTTGGTGTTTTGGGAAGTCAGGGTTCAGGGCTGTCGGGCATCATGCGATATCCTCGCTGCCGATTGTGGGTGTTTGGCATGCAACCAATGCCCAAAGGTCCCAAGACATAAGCCCTCCATCCCACTTCCAATTTGATGGGTTTAGGGTTTGGGGTTTAGGCTTTAGGGTTTAGGGTTTAGGGTGTAGGGTTTAGGGTAGCAAGAACTGAGGTTATCAGTAGCCCGGGCTTCGGGGCTTTGTGTGGGAGGGCATGGGTCGTTAGACCGCGCAGGGTTTAGGGTTTAGGGTTTAGGGTTTCGGGTTTAGGGTCTAGGGTTTAGGGTTTAGGGTGGCTTTCCTACAACCGTACTTGCTTAGCGCGTCCTGGCTACAAACTCTTGGAGCGGAGCAGCCTACACCGTAAACCCCAAGCCCTGGCACTTACATCAGGACCCCTAAACCTTAAACCCTAAACCCTATGCGCCAGTGCGCGTTGCTGTTCCCTTTCTGGGGGGCTTGTTCACAGGTTCCTCATGACACTGCGCAAGACTCAAAAGAACCCCAAACCAAAACCCAGAAACCCTGAACCCAAGAAAGACCTGCACCCTTTTTGAGGTGGCAGGTTTGGGGTTTTCACCCGAATACCTCAACCCCATACCCCAAATCCTAAACCCCAAACCCTAAACCCTAAAACCCCAAACCCTAAACTCTAAACCCTAAACCCCGAACCCTAAACTCTAAACCCTAAACCCCGAACCATCAAGCCTAAAACCCTCATCCCCCACCGGAAGGTCACTGATGGCGAAATGGAGCCACGCTTTGGACCTCTTCTTTCGTCATTTGGCCTACCAGGCCCGAGCTCATGGTTTCCCTAATATATAAACCCTAAACCCTAGCCCGAAACCCTAAACCCTAAACCCTAAACCCTAAACCCTAAACCCTAAACCCTAAACCCTAAACCCTAAACCTTGATTCTGGCTAGGGTTTAGGGCTTGGGGTTGCTTGAGGATGGAGTCGCTCATGAGTTCTTCATACCGAACTTGAAGTCTCAAGGGCTTGCGGGGCTAAGGGTTGCGCTTGAAGGGTTTCGGGGTTTAGGGTTTAGGGTTTAGGGTTTAGGGTTTAGGGTTGAGGGTGTCGGGTTTGGGTTTAGGGTTTTAGGGTTTAGGGCTTAGAGTTTAAGGGTTGAGGGTGAGGGGTTTGAGGTTTAAGGTTCATGGGTCTATGGTACGTGGATGTACGTGGCTATCGAAGACAAAAATTGGCCATGACAACCAGACGTACACACCGGATGCGTGCTTGAACTCTGCGCAGAAGACAGCACGCGAACAACCAGCCTAACCCGGGAAGGCTGAGAAGGCCCCAAACCCTGCACCCGAATTTGTTTTGGATCTTGCGGGAGGATTGGGCTTTGGGGATTGTTGAGGGCTTATGGAGTTTGCAGGGTTTATGGTCCCATTTTTATTTTGGGTTTACAGTTTTGGCTTTCTTTGAGAAGGTCCAATGGCGTTTTTAGGGTTTAGTATATTTTTAGGCTTCCGTAGAGCCCCAGAACCGACCCAAGAGCCCCAACTCAAATCCAGAATGGTTAGGATTTAGGGTTTAGGGTTGAGGGTTTAGGGTTTAGGGTTTAGGGTTTAGGGTTGCGACCAAGAGCCCGCACCAGACGTCGCCACGCACGCTGGACGACTATCGGGCTGTGACCTGACTCAACTTGCCCTAAGGGTCCATGTACCTCAGTACTATATACTTGGGCCCCAAAGTCCCTGTGTAGGAGGTACTTTAAGGCTCAAGTGTTCCATATTTAGGTACATGGACCCGTAGGATTGGGGGGGGGGGGACCACAAAGTCGAGGTCCATAAGGTGTGGGAGTACAGCATAGGGACCATGCTTCTGTGAAGGCACATGGAGTTCTCAAGGAACTGGATTCTTCCCTGGTCACCTTCCGGCCAAATTCTTAACCATGCAGTCCAGTTTCTAGCTACCAATGAATCGACAAAGGACTTCCAAACACTAAACCCTAAACTGCATGTAGTATAGCACCTTGTCTGTATGTGGACTATGCAACAGAAACCCCAGCAAAATGAACCCGAACGGAAAAGCCTCATGTTAACATATGTATAACTATCCATACAAACATGGGAAAGAAGAGATATATTCTCATGCATATATAGGGCCAATATAGGGCACAGAGAGAAAGGAGAGAGAGAGAGAGGGAGAGATATATATATATATATATATGGTACCCCCCCCCCCCATGGACCTACCTTTTTTTTGAAACCTCGGCTTGACCGATGTTTCAAAAAAGGGTGGCTTCTCCAAAACATTGGTTTTACCATGTTTTTGAACCCCTACCTTCAAAAAACATTGGTTTTACCGATGTTTTTGGAGCCCATGCTCACGAAACATCGCAAAAACCAATAAAAACCATAAAAACCATGATTTTCCAAACTACTCGGAGACCCAAGCTTCTCCAAAACATTGGTTTTACCAATGTTTTTGAACCCCTACCTTCAAAAAACATTGGTTTTACCGATGTTTTTTGAGCCCATGCTCACGAAACATCGCAAAAACCAATAAAAACCATAAAAACCATGATTTTCCAAACTATAGGCTTGGGGTCTCCGAGTAGTTTGAAAATTCATGGTTTTTATGGTTTTTATTGGTTTTTGCGATGTTTCCTGAGCAGGGGCTCCAAAAACATTGGTTTTACCGATGTTTTTTGAAGGTGGCCTCTCCAAAACATTGGTTTTACCAATGTTTTTGAACCCCTACCTTCAAAAAACATTGGTTTTACCGATGTTTTTTGAGCCCATGCTCACGAAACATCGCAAAAACCAATAAAAACCATAAAAACCATGATTTTCCAAACTATAGGCTTGGGGTCTCCGAGTAGTTTGAAAATTCATGGTTTTTATGGTTTTTATTGGTTTTTGCGATGTTTCCTGAGCAGGGGCTCCAAAAACATTGGTTTTACCGATGTTTTTTGAAGGTGGCCTCTCCAAAACATTGGTTTTACCAATGTTTTTGAACCCCTACCGTCAAAAAACATTGGTTTTACCGATGTTTTTTGAGCCCATGCTCACGAAACATCGCAAAAACCAATAAAAACCATAAAAACCATGATTTTCCAAACTATAGGCTTGGGGTCTCCGAGTAGTTTGAAAATTCATGGTTTTTATGGTTTTTATTGGTTTTTGCGATGTTTCCTGAGCAGGGGCTCCAAAAACATTGGTTTTGCCGATGTTTTTTGAAGGTGGCCTCTCCAAAACATTGGTTTTACCAATGTTTCTTGAAGGTGGCCTCTCCAAAACATTGGTTTTACCCACGTTTTGGAACCCCTACCCATGTTTTATATAAACTTTCTTGATCTAGAGCCATAGTCATATATAATGTCGCACACCATGTGATCTGCACGTGCCACCTTTTGGTACCCAAGGCCAATCGATCTCACTGAGCCGCCATGTAGGTTTCGGAGACTTCATCGATCCACAAAAAAATGGAATCCTGCAGAGCCGTCATGCGCGTACTTTCTGCTTTCGCTCTGTGCAGTGAGCTGCAAGCTGCAAGACTATGACACGGAGCTTCACTCAGCTCAAATTTCTGTAGTTCGTTTCCCTGATACGATAAGAGTCGCCATGGCTGAGCGTGATGGTGACACCGCAGTGAGCACCGGGCTCGATGCCACTCGAGGCATGCATCTCTCGAAGCAACTGCCCTACCCAATATGGTCTGATCAGGCCCTAGGCGGCATCTCCATCATGGATCTTCCTATGACGGAGCTGGGCAATACCAACACTCTTCTCAAACACTTCGTGGATGTGATCACGAATGTGCCGCCCCCCGACAAAAATGCCATTGAGTCCTTGATGAATGCTGGCAAATGGAATGAGCTTCCTCCGCCTTTCTGTCCCAAGCAGAAGCTGGACGTCAAGCTTGTCCTTCAATTTGCCGTGCTCCCACTCACAAACGGGAATGTCTGCATAGTGAAGCATGTTCAGTCACCTGATCTCAAGCTGACAAAGTCTGTCGTGGACACCCTCTGCCACGGCACGCCCCATGTGCTGAATTGGCATGGTCGCAACGCTTACGATTTCAAGAAAGCATGGCAATGGTTCTTTGAACAGCTGGGAGGGTGGCAGTGTCGCTGCTACTCCCTTTCTGCAGTTGTTCCCCATCAAGAAAAGGCTTCCAAACAAGGCTACTATCTCTCTACCCTCTCGGAGGAGGATGTGGACAAGGGCTTTGCCTTCATCGAACAAGAAGCCGGCAACCTCGCAAGTGAGTGGAAGCGAGTGCAGTGGATCACTAAAAACCTCCACGTGAACCAGGACTCGCCTATTTTTCAGTGGCCCATCTCCACTGTCGAGAAGTCCATTCGTGCCATCCAAACCGATGGTGTCCTCGCACTTCCCGTAGAAAACTTCTTCTTCACCCTGGCAGACTTGGACTACCAGATTTTGAAGTTTGGCGTCAACCCCATTCTCAAAACCATGACCACACATGCCGTGGGGGTAGTTGGAGGTCCGGGAAGTGGAAAAACGCCACTCGCCAGAATCATAGCCCTGTGTGCCTCCCGTTTTTGGAAACGTGAACAAGGCATCACATCTCCACCTTCGTATCGCGAGGCCTCCGAGTTCGACTTTTTCCGGGGTCACCCAGGTCGCAAAGACCGTCCTGACATTCATGATGATGGGCGGCTTGCTGAGGAACCCATCAGAAAAATGAAAGGTTTCACCGACGTTGGTTGTACTATGTTGACCAAAGAGCGGTGGGGCGCGGCTAAGTTCGTCCAAGGGCAAATGAGAGTCTTTGTCTGCAACGACTACGACTCCACTGAATGGATTGAGAAGCATCAAAACATTCGGGCCGGCACGGTTCTGCAGATGCCCCATGAGCAATTCCTCGAAGTCGTTTCCCCAGTCTTTCCTAAGGATACCAAGCTACCACACATCATGGCAGTCTTGAAGCGTGCCAATGTCTTGGTCAACGCGGGAAACCTGGTGATCTTCAGACGTGCCAGTCAGGAAGAGAACCGGGTCCCTTGTCTTGTCTTGCAAACTCCCGTGGACTACCTGAAAACAGAGGCACAGCAGAGGTACATGCTGTATCGCGAGAACAAGCTTGTCAAACCAGCTTCCTTCGAAGATGACGTCGCTTGGGAGGCCCGCTATCTGGACGCAGTCCTTCATGACAAGGTCCTTCCACTCCCCAACCCGACTATCATCAATGATGCCCAGCATCGTCTCTTTCATGATGAACCTCGCCCACCTGCTCACAGAGACATAGAAGCCGCGGCTCCTTCCTCACTGCCTGCAGTGCCCTCGGTTCCCAAAGCGGTTGCCGTCAAGAAAGAGTCTGTGACTTTCCGAAGGGCTCTTTCCAGTTTGCAGGGACATGTCATCGATCTTGACTCGCCTCCAAAGAAGGCCTTGCGTGCCGGATATGCAGACGTGAAGACTGAGATCTCGGATGCTGCAAATGAGCCTGCCAGCCCAACATCTTTGATGGCTGCACCCGTCCCCCCCTCGAAGCCTTCCTCACCGGGCTCGATGGCTGCACCCATCTCTCCCTTGAAGCCTCCCTCGCAAGGCTCGTCTATGGACATTCATGACCCAATGGATGACCTCTCACATGAAGAAGGCCTCGAAAATCTCTCCCAGGAGCTGGCCGATATCATCGACCAACAGGAGACCGACTGAAAGGAAGCCAACATCTGAGTCTGTCTTTCGGCACTTTAGCTCATGGCATTCCCCGTGTCACTCACATATCTTTTTTTATATGTGCATTCTTTATATACATAGTAACACATAGTGCACACATTTCAACATATCATGCATATATATGTATATATATATATGGTCATATATATATACCGGGGGGAATTTTGATGCCATGATGCTCTGCAGCTAGTAAGAGAAGGAGAAAACGCGTCTCACACGACATGGCCCTGCGCCCTAAACCTTCGTCTGACGTGTGTGGCAAAGCAAATGAAGGTCGTTCAACGAAAAGGTCTTTTGCAAGCAATGTTCCTGTAAATCTGGCATGCTGACAGCAGCGGTTTCGAAATCTGCATGGTTATATTTTTGAAGCAGTTTTTTTGAGATCAAGCCAGATTTCCTATAGCCAGTTGCAGTTATGGGCAAGCGCTACAACCTCTTCCCTGATCCCAAGAAGGGCAAAGGACGGATGGTCCTGAAGAAGCCTGCAGGGGTCAAGTCAGCCTCGTGGTCCAAGGTGCCTTACCAGCGTCACAAACTAGGAGGAGGTTTTCTTCGCAAGGATCAGACGAAGTGGCGTCGTAGCATCCAACAACTCCTAAAGGCAACCGACAACCAAATCTTGGACATGCTCATGAAGGACAAGTTCCTGCCGAACTGGGAGGGTTGTGTATGTCCTTTCTGCAACAAAGGTGTGCTGGGTCCATTGTCTGATAGGCCTTCAAGGGACACCAAGGCCTACAGGTGCAACAAGAAGAACTGCCAGAAGTACGTCTCTCCGGCTCATCTGCATCCCCTCTTCACAGTCCTTCGTGGTCCAGAAGGGCACAGCCTCCAAGTGCAAGCTACTGCACTCCTCCTTCGCCTCGCTGGAGTTCCTCTGGCCACCGTCCATCTGCTCACGAACATAAATCACAAAGCAATTGAGAGGCTCAACAGCAATCTCAATTTCCTCCGGAGTGGCCACGTCACACAGGTTGAGAAAACCATCAAGTTTGGGGGCGCCCCCAAGGCTTGGAGAGACGTGGAGGTGGATGAGGCTTGCTTCGACAAGCGGACTCTGAAGCCGTGGGAGCAAACAGAGAAGGATGCCCAGCAAGGCAAGAACACTGAGTGGGAACAGTGGGGAGGGTTAGTCCAGCGAGGATGTCCCAAGAGCTTGGTCCTATTCAAACTTCGCCCTGCCATCACAGTACCCAGAGCACCGGGGCCAGGTGCTATTCGCAAGGTAGACTGGACTCCAGTGGCCCAGAAGTGGCTCAAGAACAGGCGTGTCATCTTGCACTCGGATTCGGCCCGGTCATATCGCAGCAAGGTGGATGGAATGCTGCACGATGCAGTCGTCCACAAGAAACGCAGGGTCAAAAAGGGCAACAAATGGGTTTGGGTCAAGCCTGTGTATGTGAAGATTTCCACTCACAAGCTTCCGGATGGCACCGTCATCAAGACCAAGGGGGGCACCCAAATCATCGACCGTGCCTGGCGTTTTATCAAAGACCGTCTCCGATTAAACCAGCGTGGCAAGGCATCCTCCAAGCAGCTGGCAGCCCAGATCCGTAGTGCACAGTACGAGTACTGGCACCGCAACGAGGATCTGTGGGTATGCACAGGCCAGCTCTTGGATGAGTACATGCGAAGCATTGTCACCAAGCCTGAGTGCTAGAGGATCAGCAAGACTGGGGTCGCTGCTTCTAGCATACGAACACCGCCTCGCCTGAAACCAAGACCATCTGATGTTTGCTAAGCACTCCCACGTCTCTGTGGAGCTTCGCCCTCGCTGTAAAACAGATCTGCCGTCACATCTTTTGCATGCTTTGCTCACAGCATCCAATTCCCAAGTCATCTCTCTGCCCGGGGCATCTGGCTCAGACACATGCCACACACACACACCAACAAAATTCGGACACCTGCCAAACACACACCAGCAAAACAAAGGAAATTGGTAGGTCCATGGGGGGGGTAGCATATATATATATACACACTTACCCTTCACCCTAAACCATAAACCCTAAAGTTTGGGGCCTAAACCTAAGCCATAAACCCTAGACGCTAAACTGTTTGACCGACTTTATGGTGCTACAACCTTAATCTCAGAGCAATACCACCTTCACCACAAGACCCCTGCAAAGGTCCCTGAAATTCATCATCACCAGCTCTTTCTAGCCCTAAACCTTGGGATAGTACCCCTGTTCGAATCCCGATTAAGGACTGTAGAAAAAGGGGGGGGGGAACATCCCAACCTAAACCCCAACAGCATAGGTTCCTCTGATGTCCACCCCCCCTGAACCCTAAACCCTAAACCCTAAACCCTAAACCCTAAACCCTAAACCCTAAACCCTAAACCCTAAACCCTAAACCCTAAACCCTAAAAGCCCTAAACCGCCTCCATGAGTCAATGAGGTGATCAAAGCCTGCCCGTTCGGCTCCCGGTCTTCCGACCCCCGAGCACACCCAAAGCCTTCAAGCTCCGGTTTCTCAGGGTTTAGGGTTTAGGGTTTAGGGTTTGGGGTTTGGGGTTTAGGGTTTGGGGTTTAGGGTTCAGGGTTTGGGGTTTGGGGTTCAGGGTTTAGGCACGGGGTTTGGTGTTTGTTTGGGCTCATTTCGGGCTTGTTTGGTGCCGCGCACATTGATGCGGCAACGAGGCAAACTTGCTCCTTGGGCACCACGAAATCAGTGCGAAGTGCCCATTACCTAGTAGTAGAGTAGGTAACCTTTAGCCTTTTTGGGGTAATATAAACCCCTTATAGTCCCAAAGGTTAGCCTTGAGTTCCCCCAGGTTACTGGACAAGTAAGATTAAATAAGGCTAGGGTCTTGTCAGGGGTTTTAGGTTCTTGGGCTTAAGCATCTCAGCCTAAAAAAGCCTGAGCTTAGCACCTTGGCAATTGCGTTGAGGGTTTGAGGTCTAAGGGCTTAGCGATTGCGAGATTTTGGGGTTAAACAGCTTGGGGCGTGGGATTTGGCAGTTTGGGCCAGTAGCATTTCCCTTTTAGGGGGCTTAGGTTCCCTTATGAACCCCCTGTAAACCACACAATATTTTCAACCCTAGGTCCCTAAACCCAAAACCCTAAACCCTCAACCCTGGGCAATCTAGGTGCAGCAACATGGCTTGTCCGGGTTTGGAGGTCCAAGGTCTGTATTCGCAGTTCAGGCTTCCTTAAAGGGTGTAGGGTTTAGGGTTTAGGGAGATCATACATGAAAAACGTGTGTATAGTAGCACCTTTGCGTTTCAGTAATTGGTTGTAATTGGGGTTCAAAGTTAGGGTTTAGGTTTGAGGGTCTAAAGGTTTTCGGAGGCTTTGAGCAGGTTGTGGTGGGCGAAGTCGGCATTCAAGTCCTCTCGTTACACCCTAAAACCCATAAACCCAACCCTAAACCCCATAAGCCCTCTAAACTCTCTAAAACCTAAGCCCTAAACTCTAAACCTTCTAAACCCTCAATGCTCTCTAAACCCTAAGCCCTAAACTCTTAACCTCTCTCTAAACCCTATAAGCCCTAGACTCGAAAGCCCTCTAAACCCTATAAAATCTATAAGCCCTACACCCCAGACGAGACACTCAGGGCCCTTCCTCCTGATCCCTTTTTCGAGACCGCTTAGGGTTTAGGCTTTAGGGTTTACAGTTGCAAGGCTTCGTTGGCTTCGTTGGGTTGGTGCCCTAAACCCTAAGCCCTAAAATCTAAACCCTTGAACCCTAAACCCGAAACTAAGCCCAAACCCTCCGATGTTGGGTTAGTGCCCTAACCTGTAAACCCTAAACCCCAAACCCCAAACCCGAAACCCTAAACCCTAAACCCTAAACCCCCCTAAACCTGGCATGGCTGGCCTTGGGTCATCCTCCCCAGCGAGGCGTTTCTACTGGAAGCTGTCGCTCGCGCTGCTCGAGGAGATGAATGATGCCACTCTGGGACCAGGTGCCAGGTTTTTAGGGTTCAGGGTTTAGGGTTTAGGGTTAGGGTTCAGGGTTTAGGGCTAGGGTTTCAGGGTTGGGGGTTTGTTCAGGGTCTTCGGGTTTAGGGTTGTGTGGTGTGTTTTGTCGGCTGTGTGTTTAGGGTTTAGGGTTTAGGGTTTAGGGTTCAGGGTTTAGGGTTTAGGGTTTAGGGTTTAGGGTTTAGGGTTTAGGGTTTAGGGTGCCTCCCCAGCACCCCCGAGATCATCACGTTGAAATTTCCACGGCATCCTAGGCCCAAACGCCAAAACCCGAAGCCCCCAGCCATCATGAGAGCCCTCGAGCCTTGGGGTTTAGGGTTTAGGGTTTAGGGTTAGGGTTAGGGTTTAGGGTTTAGGGTTTAGGGTTTAGGGTTTGGGGTTTGGGGTTTGGGGTTTGGGGTTTAGGGTTTGGGGACCCTGCCCCCCCACCCGCTCCAAGCAGCAATAAGTATTGAAGATCTTGGCGCCTATCCGACCTATGAAACCGTAGCTAAACTAACTAAACCCTAACCCTCAAACTTGAAAATCCCAATTGACCATGAGACGTCCGTCCCTGAACGAGTAACCCCAAACCCTAAACCCTAAACTTTCAACCCTAAACCCTAAACCCCTAAACTCAGAGAACTCAGTGAACAAGGACGGAAAGCAGACTATGGGAAGCAAACCAGTGCCAATGGACCACTCAGTCCTAAACCCTTAAACCCAAAACACCCTAGACCCCTAAGCGCCCGAGCCCCTAAACCCCTAATCCCCTAAACCAAAAACCCTGAACCCTTAAACCCCTAAACCCGAAAACCCTAAACCCTAAACCCCTAAGCCCTAACCCCTAACCCCGAAACCCTAAATCCTAATCCCTAGCCCTTAAACCCCTAAACCCCTGAACCCTAAGACCTAACCCCCAGACCCATTAACCCCTCAACCCTAAACCCTAAACCCCATTCCAGTCTCCCAAACTTTCCCGCCACCCAGACGTCCTCAGCTACCGCGAAGCCATGCGGACCTGCAACCGTGGGCTGCCGGGGAGCCCAAGCCCTCTTGTAGGAGGGTTTAGGGTTTAGGGTTTAGGGTTTAGGGTTTAGGGTTTAGGGTTTAGGGTTTAGGGGGGGGGGGGGGAGCTTTGGGGGTGACTTGGCCACTAGGAGTGATAAGGGTTCAGGGTTTTAGGGTTCAGGGTTCGGGCTTTGGGCTGAAGCGTAAGCCCCAACCCCACCTGGTTTCGGGTTTTGTGTTTAGGGCCGGGTCTCTACTACCGTACAGTACAGTCCTTATAGTTGAGTTCCGGGTGCTGCCAGAAGTGTCCAAAATGTAGATCAACACCCGTGTGGCATTCATGCGCCTCGCGTTTGTTTGGCTTAACATGTCCATAACAAGGACTCAAGACCAAACCCTCAACCTCAAACCCTAAACCCCACATCCCAAACCATAAACCTCAAACCCTAAACCCTAAACCCCAAACCCGAAACCCTGAACCTTAAACCCGAAACCTTAAACCCTAAACCGTAAACCTTTAACCTCCCCAGGTTCAGCTACGAGTCGGTCCTTACTCTGTTCCAGGATATGCGTGCCCGTGGACCCAGCACTGGGTCTCCTAATCCAGAGAAAGATGTCTGGGCTTGAAGCCTGAAAGCCTAAACCCTAAACCCTCAAGTCCTAAACCCTAAACCCCAAACCCCAAACCCTAAACCCTAAACCCTAAGGAACCCGAAGCTCTTTACGACCCTAAACGGTCCAGAGTTTTGAGTTGGTGTCTAGGGTTGAAAGTGCAGGACCCACACGCAGCAAGGACGACAGAAGCAAAGGGTACTTGGAGGTTCATGGGTCTTGTAAGTAGGGTTATAAGTAGGGTAACTGTGGTTATGACCTTATTTAGATTACTTAAAACCCTACTTATACGTGCCCATGATCCTCCAAGTACCTGGTCCAAGTCTTTGCGTTCCCGGAGTTCTCAAAGGTTATAGGGCCTCGGGTTTAGGGTTTACGGCTTTGGCTTGAGGGTTATCATTCACTTCCTGGTGTCCTTCGAACTCTGAGCTTGGTTCTTCCTGTGGGTGTAGGGCTTTGCTGTTTGGGGTTCAGGGTTTAGGTTTGATAAGGGTAGGCGCTACCTAGCGCCCGAAGTCTGCCGAGTTCCCCCCCTAGTAAGTTCAGGTTTTACGGTGTCGTCTTCTTCCCTTGCATAGCTAACGATAACTTTCCACACCCCAGGAATCGGAGAGTCCTCCCTCAAAGAGCAGTGCATGCAAGAATATCCCAGCACTTAAGCCTTCCCTCGCCCCAAGTCATAAATTCGGAGATCTCAGGGCAAACTAGGGTGTAGGGCTCTGACCCCACATCCTACAAACCCTAAGCCCTAAGCCCAAAGAGCGGCCAAGGATCGTGCGCTGGAGCCGGGCGTGGAGGAGCCACCCATAGCCGAGGGTTCCATAGGCTGTGTGTGGGTCTGGGATTTAGGGTTGAGGGTTTGGGGTGTCGGTCTTGGGGACTTACACTGGCTCTGCTGTAGGGTGCCAAGCTCTTTTCAGCCTGGGTCCTGAAATCCCCCCCCTCCCAAAAAAACAACATCCTCACAACTAAATCCTAAAGCCTAACTGCTAGACGCCCGAAGCCCTTACCCCTAAACCCTAAAGTCCTGTAAATAGCTCCCTGCAGCCCTAAGCCCCTAAACTCTGTCCCTGACACGCCAAATAGCCCAACAACCTTACACAGCAGGGCCCCTAAACCCCCTTGACCTAAGCCCCTAAGCCCCTAGACCCTAAACCCTCTTGGGAATCTGGGAGGAGTACAACGAGGTGATGCTGGCGCTGGTCACCGGCCAGAGATGGAAGGAGGACGGGTCGGGGGTGGGGTTATAGTTCATGGCGCTTATAGCAAGCCAATTATAATGCCAATTATACCTGTACTTGTAACCCTATTAGGGGGGCTAAACAGGGCTACCTTATTGGGGTCCTGATTATAAGGGAATCCTACTATTTGGGGGTCTATGTGTTGGGTCCCTGTTCTTCGTAAACTCTCATATTTCTTCAATAGGAATTATCCTAAGATAGCCTTTTTTTGTCCCTAGTCTTGGTGTTAGTTTGGTCCCCAAAGGTTGTTATTGTTGTTGTCGCTGCCCCTGTTGGGGTACTTAAGAGGCCTATAAGTGGGTTGTAACTACACGTAGAAGTGGGTTATAAGTGCCCCGAACCTCCAAGTAGGGCTTGAGGGTGAATCCCAGTGACACAATCGATGTGCATCTTTTTCACTTCAACGTTGGGATCGCGGGACAGGTAGGCTCCGTCGTCTTCCCATGCAAGGCAATCGTGGTCGTACATGGACACA
Source organism: Symbiodinium natans (assembly GCA_905221605.1). NCBI lineage: Eukaryota > Dinophyceae > Suessiales > Symbiodiniaceae > Symbiodinium > Symbiodinium natans. The sequence goes on from CAJNDS010002302.1 coordinate 1,129,692, forward strand.
GCTGTGCGGTGCTATTTTGTCCTGTCCCCGACGGAGAACATCTCTCTGCTTCCATGTGTTGTTGCTGTGATGTTGCTTCAAGTGGGCCTTGAACAAATGTGCGCACGACAGTAGTCGAAGCCTACGTGGCGCTCGCGCCAGACAACTTGTCGAAACACGCCCAGTGTTTTGCTTTTCTCCTTCAGACACACCTGAAGGCCTTCTTGATATGCTCTTCCATGTAATTTCTGAACCCTAAACCCTAAACCCTAAACCCTAAACCCTAAACCCTAAACCCTAAACCCTAAACCCTAAACCTAGAGCCGCTAAAAGCTCATCACCTCACGGAACACGACAGCTATCTTCTAAAGTAATCTCCATTTAACCCCTCTCCCTCCGCCCCGCACGCGAATCTCAAATCTTCATGTGGGCTTAATGCATAGCAGAGATTTCAGGTCATCCTAGACTAGACCTTTTAGGATTCATGTAGGGTTTGGCTTTGGAGCCTCCCCTGTATGTACATACATCGAAGCAAAGGAGGCATAGCGAAGAATTGCAGTACATGCCCTCTTGCGCATGGGCATACTTGGAAGTTCAGGGGACTTCGTAATCCAATTACAAGTGTAATTTTCAAAGCTTCTTAAGTACCCTAATGGGGTTGTAATTGAGTTATAAGTACACTTATAATTGCAGGATATTCTGGATGTGGTTTAGGGGGTTCTCGACAAGGCCTTCGACATCTTCACCAAGATGCGGACGAGCGCCACCGCCTCAGCAACTGCCCTCTGTCCGATGCATGCGGTCTAGGATTGTTTCTTTGGGGGTTGGGGCAGTTTTTGGTTTTTTTTGGTTTTATGGTATAGGGTTAGGGTTTATAGGGTTTACGGCTTCGGTGGGTGTGGATGTCGTATTGCGTGTAGCGACGAAACACTAAACAACACGCTCAGCACGATGTCTGCCACGGTGGAGGGCAATCAACCATCCAGCATTTCTTGAGTTTAGCCCTTAAATCATAGCCCGTACACCCCAAAGGCTGCATTGCGAAGCACGCAAAGCTGCTCCGAGGACGCCCCTCGACCAAACGCGGAGAGCTACAACGTCGTCCTGTATGCCTGCGCGGACACGCAGGGTTTAGGGTCTATGGTTGAGGGGTTTAGAGATAGAGTTTCCGGGAAATCCTGGACCTACGGTGACTCACAGTTGTTCCATCGAAGGTCAGAAAGAAGTAGAAGGTCTCAGAAAGCGTAAGTTTACGCATGGTTAAGGCTAAGGTCATTTGCATGATGCAAGGTTGCAAGGGTAGGATGCCACTACATGCTGCGCTCCTCCGGGTAGGCTAGGTTCCGACATTTTCCCTAAACTCTACTCCCAAACTTAATCCTGCAACCCTATATCGTCGTAAGGTATGACAATGACCGTCAAGTCAGTCCTACCACCCTTGCGGACTTGCGCTGCCCGGAAAAGCCACCCATGCATCCAAGTAACCCTAAACCCTAAACCCTAAACCCTAAACCCTAAACCCTAAACCCTAAACCCTAAACCCTACTCCGTTGTGGACTGTGGGGTTCTCTGTAAGCCGGCCCTGTGGCAGGACTGCGACGATGACCGGGCCCCAGCTTAGTGGAGGGATCCCACAGACTGCCCTAGACCCTGAAATCCTTCTAGTTGAGGGCTTCTACTAGAGAGGGTTTAGGGTTTAGGGTTTAGGGTTTAGGGTTTAGGGTTTAGGGTTTAGGGTTTGGGCTTAGGGTTGAATTTCGGGTTTAGGGTTACCTAATTAGGGGAGTACTTGGGCGGTAAGGTGCTTCCAAAATAGGGACTTTCGGGCCCAAGTAAACAACAATAATGTGATACATGGACCCTTCGGGGAATCTCGGGGGATCCTTGAACCTGAATACCCAGCCGGAACCCAAGACACGAAACCCCAAACGTTGAACCAAGAAGCCCCAACCCCTCAACCCAAACTGTCAAATTTCTGCTTCCACCTTCATAAGTGGCATACGAAGCCTGTTTTAAGTAACTTTAATCACTGAACCCTAAACCTGTTTAAGTTTCGGGGCTGTTAAAGTATATGGATGAGCCGAAAGTCCATCAATTTCCCAAAATCAAGGGACCTCCCTCATGTACCCCAAAAGCACCATGATCCTGATTATACGAGGTCCCAAAAAGGTTCGCCACACGCGAACCTCCAAATAAAACCAGATGGCTCCTAAAGCTAACTTAGGGACTAGGGTTTCTTGTTTATCTAGGGGTAGTTATATGGGCCCTATATACGGTCCCTTACATCCTTTCAAGGGTTCTGAAATATTGGCCCTTGGGCTGTATAGGGTATATAAAGGGTATATCTAGAATGGGTTCTCTGAATAACCCTACACCCTGAATCCGATTCCCTCCTTCAAAGGTATATCGCGCACTCTAGGCCAACTCTTATCGCAGGTGGCGGACTGGTAGAGACAGCTCTTGTCAGAAAGCGAGCTGCTGACCTTGTGCGGGTGGGCTTTCCACTGTATGTTCGGGCAACCCTAAACCCTAATCCCTAAACTTAAACGGTTCGCGGTTTAGGGTTTAGGGTTTAGGGTTTAGGGTGTGGGTTCCTGCCCAAGAGAGTTTCGGTGTCGAAACCCCCCCCACTTAAGGACGCGGCATGGGCGAAAGCTCTCGGCTACTGGGTGGACATGCGGCAGGCGTGGTGCCGGGGCCTGGAGACGTGAAGCTGTACTTGGGCCCTGCTCGCGCGTCCTTGTCACATATTATGACAGTTGGGTACCTGGCTCGGAACACACACACACACACACACACACACACCCACCCACCCACCCACCCACCCACCCACCGACCCACCCACACACACACACACACACACACACACACATGCACACCATCTACTGTTCTGTGGACCGACCTGTCCGGTGTTATGATTTGGTTTTGTCTTGCATTCCGTCTTTCACCGTACAGTTGAGAATCGTCGATTGGCGAGCGGGGGGGTAGGGCTCGACACAGTGCGTGGGTCGTAAGTGGTTGCTCGCCTCCGAAGATATGCAGCTTCATGCACCAGCTCTGTACTGAGAGTCGTCCCTTGGGATATTCCCCCTTCTGCTAACAGTCCTTACTTGGGATTAGAGTACCCCCGATAACCCTAAACCCTAAACCCTAAACCCTAAACCCTAAACCCTAAACCCTAAACCCTTTTCAGGACTGTTAGTGTAAGGGGGAACATCCCAAGTCGTCCCCATTACCTGACCAGGATATGACGCCGGGCTTCGACTCCTACGACATGCTCCTACTGGCTGGATGGCTGCACACAAGGGTTTAGGGTTTAGGGTTTAGGGTTTAGGGTTTAGGGTTTAGGGTTTAGGGTTTAGGGTTTAGGGTTTAGGGCAGTGCCCTGGGGCGGGTTTTAGGGTTGTGCGGTCTGGGGGGTGGTTTGGGCATGGGCGCAGCCCCTCAAATTCTTGCAGAGCAACTTTCGGCTTCTGCTGCTTTCGATGTACAGGGGCTTGGGATCAACATGCCACTTTCGCACTAGCTTGTGCATGGCTTGCGCGACAAATTACTATCGGTATCTTACTGGCAGCAGTGGGACATACAGACAGTCGACTCGATCAGCCATTCTCCCTGATGCTTCTGCGGCACAGGACACAAGCAAGCCCCCAAAATTTAAGAGCCTCCGGCTCAAGCCACCGACCCCGCAGGAGAACAAGTTTAAGGTTTGGGGTTTGGTGATTTTGTTTGCGGTTCCGTTCCTGTTGGGGGGGGGTGGGGGGGTGGGGGGGTGGGGGGGGGTTTGGGTGGGTGGCTTAAATAGGGTCTATTTGGAAGCTGAGACTCGGGTTTTTAGACTAACCAATGCGTCTCCACGAGAGTATTCTTGGAAGCTGAGAGTGGTGTTTTTGTGTGGTAGATACAAAGGAAAGGGCATAAGAAAGTAGCGAAAGGAGCTCCTCAATTCCCTTCCTTATCTCCTATGCTCTTTTCTGTATTCATTGCAACAGGAGAATACAGGAAAAGGGCCTCCATTCCCCTCTTGTTCTTCCTTTCTTGTGTTTTTGTCATTTAAAGGGGAACAGGAGAAGAGAGGGGAAAGAGAAGGAGAGAGGAGAGATAAAAGGAAGACAATTTTAATGGGAAGAGCCAAGAAAAGAATAGAAAAGAGAGATGAACAAAGAAGATGGAGAGACAAAACAAGGCGCAAAGAAAATGGCACTCTTCTTTATCTATCCTCTCTCCCTTCTCTCTCCCTTCCCTCTTTCTTTTCGAAACAGAAAAACGAAAAAGGAAGAACTTGAAAAGGAGAAGGGTAAGGAAAAGAGCAGAAGAGACAGGCCGAAAAGAGGGATATGATGAAGTATGGGCAAGGTCCACGCGCAAGGAGTCACTCTCTGCTTACCCTTCCACTGCTTTATCATACAAGTTCCTTTCTTGTGTTATATTAGTTAAAAGGTAACAGAAGGAGAGAAGGGCAAGGGAAGTGAGAGAGGAGAGACAACAAGGAGGCCATTTGAATTTTCTGGAGGGGTACTGAAAAGAAGAGAAGACACAATAAACAAGGAGACGGATAGCACTCTTCTTTATCTATCATCTGTCCCTTCCTTGTCTCTCGCTTTTCCCTCTATAATTAAAAAAATAGGTGCCCTCTCTCCTCTTCAGGAAGCCCCCTTGCCCTTATTTTGCTAGCTTTCTGAAACGACAAGGAAAACAACACATAGAAAGAGAGGAAAGGAATGAAACAATAGGCAGTGGAGCTCTTCAGTGTCTTTACCTATCTCTTTTCTTCTTTTTCTTTTTATTCAATAAGGAAAAGAAGCTTCCTTTGGTGTGATTTTGAGATTCAAAAGAGAACAAGAGAAGAGAAGGGAGAGAGAAAGGAGAGAGGAGAGATCAAAAGGAAACAATTTTCATGGGAAGAGCAATGAAAGTCATGGAAGAGAAATGAAGACAGGAGAGGGAGGTGCAAAATCAGGCAAAGAGAGGATGGTGCTCGTTTTCTTCTTTCCTCTCTTTCTTATCTTTCCCTTTTAAATAGAAAACAAAAGGAAGAACAATGAACATGTAAAGGAACCCATTTTCTTTTTCCGTTTGGGAACAAGGAAAAGAACAGAGGCGATAGGGCGAGAGGAGGGATTTGCTGCAGCGTGGGGAGGGTCTACGGACAAGGAGCCAACCCCGCTCACTTTCCCCATCCATTGGAAAAGAAAGGAACATGGCCTCCATTCCCCTCTTGTTCTTCCTTTCTTGCGTTTTTGTCATTTAAAGGGGAACAGGAGAAGAGAAGGGAGAGAGAAGGAGAGAGGAGAGACAAAAGGATTGCATTGTTAATGGGAAGAGCAAAGAAAAGAATAGAAGAGAGATGAATAGAGAAGAGGGAGAGACAAAACAAGGCGCAGAGAAAATGGCACTCACTCTTTATCTATCCTCTCTTCCTTATCTCTCCCTGCCATCTTTCTTTTCGAAATAAGAGAACAAAAAGGAAGAACTATGAGAAGGAGAAGGGTAAGGAAAGGAACAGAAGAGATAGGCCGAGAGGAGGGGTATGACGAAGTATGGACCGGTCCACGCGCCAGGAGTCACCCTCTGCTTACCCTTCCACTGCCTTATCATACAAGTTCCTTTCTTGTGGTTTATCAGTCAGAAGGAAACAGAAGGAGAGAAGGGAAAGGGAAGTGAGAGGAGATAACAAGGATGCCATTTTTTCTGGAAGCGCAACTGTACCGGAATGTGGCCACAACAAGCAGGCCAGGGAGGCTCAGGCGGGGCAAGTCTCTCCCTAATTAGAAAAAATCAACCTTGCTATTCACAGGTAGGCGCCCTTCTTCCTCTTCAGGAAATCGCCTTTCCCTTATTTTGTTATTTTGCTTTTTGAAGCGAATAAGAAAAACAACAAAAAAGAAGAGAGGACAGGGAATGACTAGGTAAAGAGAGGAGCTTTTCAATTTCCTCCCTATCTCTTATGTTACTTTTCCTTCTTGGGCGGGTGTCCTTTTTTCTTCCTTGAAGATGCAGAAAACTATCAAAAAGGACACCCGTTCCATCGCCCACAATTCCCTTCCTTATCTCCTATGCTCTTTTCCTTATTCATTGCAACAGGAGAATTCAGGAAAAGGGCCTCCATTCCTCTCTTGTTCTTCCTTTCTCGTGTTTTTGTCATTTAAAGGGGAACAGGAGAAGAGAAGGGAAAGAGAAGGAGAGAGGAGAGATCAACGGAACACAATTCTAATGGGAAGAGCCAAGAAAAGAATAGAAAAGAGAGATGAACAAAGAAGATGGAGAGACAAAACAAGGCGCAAAGAAAATGGCACTCTTCTTTATCTATCCTCTCTCCCTTCTCTCTCCCTTCCCTCTTTCTTTTCGAAACAGAAAAACGAAAAAGGAAGAACTTGAAAAGGAGAAGGGTAAGGAAAAGAGCAGAAGAGACAGGCCGAAAAGAGGAATATGATGAACTGAAAAGAAGAGAAGACACAAGAAACAAGGAGACGGATAGCACTCTTCTTTATCTATCATCTGTCCCTTCCTTGTCTCTCGCTTTTCCCTCTATAAGTAAAAAAAAAAAGGCGCCCTCTCTCCTCTTCAGGAAGCCCCCTTGCCCTTATTTTGCTAGCTTTCTGAAACGACAAGGAAAACAACACATAGAAAGAGAGGAAAAGGAATGAAACAATAGGCAGTGGAGCTCTTCAGGGTCTTGACCTATCTCTTTTCTTCTTTTGCTTTTTCAAACAATAAGGAAAAGAAGCTTCCTTTGGTGTGATTTGAGAATTAAAAGAGAACAAGAGAAGAGAAGGGAGACCCGGGCTCGAAATTTAGTATTGAGGGGGAGGCCCGGGCTCGTGATTTAGTATCGGGGAATTTAAAAAATCAATTTCATTTCAATGTCCAGGGGCCCGATTTGGCCAAATTTTGCCGGGCAAAATTTGGCCAAATCGAGCCGCGCATTTCTCATCGCGTACGACGAGCAGCCTGATTAGGCCAAATTTTGCCCGCAGGCTGCTGAAAAGCGCGGCTCGATTTGGCCAAATTTTGCCGGGCAGCCTCCGGGCAAAATTTGGCCAAATCGGGCTGCCCTTCGTATGCGATGAGAAATGCGCGGCTCGATTTGGCCAAATCTTGCCCGGAGGCTGCCCGGCAAAATTTGGCCAAATCGAGCCGCGCCTTTCTGGAGGCCCGAAATTATTTAAACTATCGCGGCTCGATTTGGCCAAATTGTGCCGGGCAGCCTCCGGGCACTTTTGGCCCCCCCCCTTTTCGGATTTAAATTATTTAAATTATTTAAATGATTTAAATTATTTAATTCCAGGGTGGAATTAAATAATGTTAATAATTTAAAGCCCCCTTGCCCTTATTTTGCTAGCTTTCTGAAACGACAAGGACAACAACACATAGAAAGAGAGGAAAGGAATGAAACAATAGGCAGTGGAGCTCTTCAGTGTCTTTACCTATCTCTTTTCTTCTTTTTCTTTTTCATTCAATAAGGAAAAGAAGCTTCCTTTGGTGTGATTTTGAGATTTAAAAGAGAACAAGAGAAGAGAAGGGAGACCCGGGCTCGTAATTTAGTATTGAGGGGGAGGCCCGGGCTCGTGATTTAGTATCGGGGAATTTAACCAATCAATTTCATTTCAATGTCCAGGGGCCCGATTTGGCCAAATCTTGCCGGGCAAAATTTGGCCAAATCGAGCCGCGCATTTCTCATCGCGTACGACGAGCAGCCCGATTTGGTTTTCCAGAGCGCCACTGCGGGCCCGGCAAATTTCGACCCGAAAAGTTGTTCCTACCCTGTCCCGTTTTGCGTGGTATTTGCAGGACTTTTCCAGGGTGCCAAGGGAATCCCGGCAAATTTTGACCGGCAAATGTTGTTCCTACCCGTTCCCGTTTTGTGTGGTATTTGCATCACTTTTCCATGGTGCCAAGGGGATCCCGGCAAATTTTGACCCGCAAAGTTGTTCCTACCCTTTCCCGTTTTGTGTGGTATTTGCATCACTTTTCCAGGGTGCCAAGGGAATCCCGGCAAATTTTGACCCGCAAAGTTGTTCCTACCCTTTCCCGTTTTGTGTGGCATTTGCAGGACTTTTCCAGGGTGCCAAGGGAATCCTGGCAAATTTTGACCGGAAAAGTTGTTCCTACCCTTTCCCGTTTTGTGTGGTATTTGCAGGACTTTTCCAGGGTGCCAAGGGAATCCCGGCAAATTTTGACCGGCAAAGTTG
>CAJNDS010002302.1:1137962-1190462 GCA_905221605.1 Symbiodinium natans
GGGGGTCCCAGAAAGGGGTTTTTAGCCCCAATGCCCTGTGCGAAAACGCCTATGGTCCATGAGTTTACGCGGTGTGGGTGGCCTGTTCCTCCGCGGAAAAGCTGGCGGGGTACGAGGCCCTACCCCCCCCCCCCCTTTCCGGGTTTCGGGGGGGTAAGGAGGGAAAGAGGGAGGTTTTCACCTCCTTTTCCCATCCTAAACCCTAAACCCTAAACCCTCTCTTGAGGTGGCCGAGCGGTCTTTGCGATTCGACTGGTCCCGGCAGCTCTTGGACTCTCAGCGGATTGGACCCAACCCCCCCTCCCCCCCCCCCAACCCTCCGCTGCCCAACTTCAGCTTTTTGGGCTTTAGGGTATTAGACTGGGGCTTAGGGTTTTTTTTGCGCTTTAGGATACTATAGGGTTTAGGGTTTAGGGCTTTGGTATCTTAACTCTGTACTACTATACCTATATAAGGGTTCCTTTGAGGGTTTAGGGCTTTGGTATCTTAACCCTGTACTATACTTATAAGGGTTCCTTGTCTCACGTCAAGGTGTATTCCCCGAGGCCATGAGAGGATCCTTTTGCTTCTCTAGGTGGGTTGTTCCGGTTTGGAAGCCCACAAACGCTCACAAGACCCTTTCACTAGAAATAAGTTCAGGGTTTCGGATTTAGGGTCTACGATTAGGTTTTAAAGGGTTTAGTGACCAAACGTCTGCCTCACGCTTCGTAATCGCGGGCTAGGTCAAAGCCAGGGTTAAGAGGTGATGGTGAGGCCGAAAAACTCTCATGAACCCACTAAACCAACTAAACCCACTACGCCCCTAAACTGCCTGAACCCCCTAAGCCCCAAACCCTGAACCCTCCATGCCTCTTCTTGCGCAGGGATGTCGTAAACCCCAATCCCCCAACCCTCAATCCCTTAACGCAAAAGATCCAGTGAACCGCGCTCCCCCAACTAGGTACGCCCTTGGGCTCTTTTGCATTTCCCCTTATTGGGTTCATGAGGATCCCTCATCCCGAAACGCTAAGCATGTTCAGGGGGTTTACATGGAGGTTCATGGTACTTAGTAACCCAATCTGCACTTACAACCCAATTATGAAATGAAGCTGGAGAAGATCGTCGAAGAGACACCGTGCTGCCACGGGCTGGAGAAAAGAGGCCCTGGGATGAAACTAGTGGCGTGGATATAGAGTTTGAAACTGCCATGCTGCAGGTTATGAGAAAGCACGGTATGCTGTCAACTTCGTCGACCTCCTCTGGACGGAAGCTGGTCAGTCAAGAAACGCAGACTGACTTGAGTGGTGTAGTGGTTTCATTGGACAGATCGAGGAACAAGATCTCCGATGAGCTGTCCCTGTTAAGGTGCCTAAGGGGCTTGTAAGTGGGCTATAACTACGCTTATAATTGGGCCGTAAACCCTAAACCCTAAACCTTAAACTTTAAACCCTAAACCCTAAACCCTAAACCTGAAACCCTAAACTAAACCCTAAGCCCACTTATGGTTGGGTTATAGGTACCCTGAACCTGCAAGTCATGGCCATCCTTTTGTCAAGGACACGCTGTACAAGCTTGATGCACCACACACCGCCCGGGCCCTGAGACCAGTTTAGGGCTTCGGTTTGTAAAGTGGCTGTTTAGGGGTTTGGGGGGTCAAGAGGCAGACCTCAGCATTCTGGAGCGTTTAGCTGTTTGAGCCTACGCGGAGAATACTTGGGCCTTAACGTGCTTCCTAGGTAAGGACTTGGGATCCCAAGTATACAATAATCATGTGCGTGGACCCTTGAGACATAGGGCTGCACTACACGAGGGCCTTGCGCTGAGAGGGGGGCATCTTCCAGAATCAGGAATCTTTGAGAAACGCATCTTCAAAACGGGCCCTACGTTGTTCAACATGAAAGCCATGTCGCCCGAACATGCCAGACCATCCACAAGACCTTCGTACCAAAAGCCAAAAACCCTACACCCAACAACGCAAAACCCCTCACCCCCCAAACCCCTTCACTCCCCCAACTCCCCAACCCAAACCGAAACCCCTAAACCCTAAACCCTAACCCCTAACCCCTAAACCCTAAACCCTAAACCCTAAACCCTGAACCCTAACCCCTAACCCCTAAACCCCAAACCCCAACCCTAAACCCTAAGTCCTACACCCTGCACCCTACACCCTACACCTATTTCAAGCTCCGGCTTCATCAGCATTCCCTAAACCCTACACCCCAGATCCTAAACCCTAAAGCCTAAACCCTCCCTAAACCACATGGACCCTCAGGGACTAGGACCCAGCGTAGGCCCCTATTCGCTTTGTTTCGGGCTTTGGGGCCCTTATCATTCCCTTTAAACGAAAAAAAGGGCGCCCTTTTAATGCCTAGGTTACTCTTGGGTCTAGGAGATGTCCCTAAACCCTAAAAACCTTAAAGCCTAAACCCTAAACCCTGACAAGGTCACAATGTTCAACGCCGTTCTGAATGCTGCGCGCGGTGGCCTCAATACTTTTGGACTTCATGAACCCTGAGCCCTAAGCCCTAAACCCTAAACCCTAAACCCTGAGCAGTTCATGGTCCATACGCTTTCATTGGGTTTTGGGGTTTAGGGTGTTTTGGGTTTTTATTTTTTCTGGGGTTTGGTAGGGGTTTTAGGGTTTTTGGGGTTTTGGGGTTTTAGGGTTTGTAGGGTTTGTAGGGTTTTAGGGTTGGGGGGGGGGGGGGGGGAGGGGGCGTATATGACCTCAATGCGGAGGTTAATTGGTGCCCAAGTCAACAAGTTGGCTTGTGGCCGTCCCGCAAACCGGGTATTTGTAACCCTGTTGTAAGTGTAGCTATAACCCGGTGAAAGGCTCCGTAAGGACTGTGATAGCTTTATACTTGGGTCATAAGTGCAGGTATAGCAGTTTGGATGAAAGGATGACAAATCAACCAAATTGAGAACAGCTTAAAAAAGGCGTGACCCTTCATTAGCCAAGGCAGGGAACACATACGCACTACAACATACACACAAGAACCCCTCTCAACCCCGAATCCGAACATAATGCTATAGCAGCCTACGAAACCCTAAACCCTACAACCTAAACCCTAAAACCTACCGATACTACCCACCTTAAACCTTACGTACCCTTCTCTGAGGAGATGGCCGTTTCGTGTTTGTCAAAGTTCCGGGATGCTCAGTAGGGTTTAGGGTTTAGGGTTCAGGGTTCAGGGTTTTGAGGTGGGTTAAGTTCCCTTATACACCCGCTTGCAGACGGAAAGCATAGGCTCCAAATTCTCAGGTTTAGCTTGCTGGTTCTTCAGAAGCAAAGTCAGGGTGTTCGGGGCCTGATGGCACCTGGCAATAGGGGTTTAGGGTTTCGGCTTTAGGGTTTAGAGCCCGATTATACGTGTAGTTATAACCCACTTAAAAGCCCCTTTGAGTACCCGAATAGGGTTGGATACAATTGTGTCTTAAGTGCAGTTATACTTGGGTTACTAGGTACCCTGAATATCAGCCGCTTGTGAGGATCCTTAAGTGCCCAAACAGGGTTATAATTGGGGTACACGTACTCTAGTTGGGTTAAGAAGTACCATGAACCTTCAAGTAAACTCCAGTGCAGAACCTCATGCCCTAAACCCTAAACCCTAAGCCCTAAACCCTAAACCCTAAACCCCATGAGGCCGCAGCAAAAAGTGGGAGTTGGCGTTGACTTTGCTGAGGCTCGAAAGGTTTTGCTTAGGGTTTAGGGTTTTAGGGTTTTAGGGGTATCAGGGTTTTGGGGTTTTAGGGTTTTAGGGTTTTAGGTTTTTAGGGTTTTAGGGTTTTAGGGTTTTAGGGTTTTAGGGTTTTAGGGTTTTAGGGTTTTAGGGTTTTAGGGTTTAGGGTTTTGGGTGTTTTAGGGGCTTAGGGTTTTAAGGCTTTAGAGTTTTAGGGTTTCAGGGCTTTAGGGTTTTAGGGTTTAGGGTTTAGGGTTTAGGGGTGTAGGGCTGTAGTGGTTTAGGGGTTCAGGGGCTTACCTGGAGGTTTTTGTACATACGCTGCCCGGAGGCCCTTGGTACGTTTGCTTTAATCGCTTATTGGGCATAGGTAAGTCGAGTACTAACTTCCCGGAGCCCTAAACCTCAAACACTGCAGTTGAGCTCCAGGTCGATTAGAGGTATAGGGGTCTGGAAGTCACCAGGGGTCTCGGGTCTTGTCTGTAATGATTTGGGCGTTGGGGTTTGGGGATGTAACCCCCCTGAACCCTGTCAACCCAAGAAACCCCATAAACCCTATGAACCCTAAAGCCTTTACACCCAAAAAACCCTGTACACCCTATAAGCCCCTATAGGCCCCTAAACAGTTTTGGATTTCAAGACCCTTTCGTTGCTGAGGCTCCGGGCGTTGGCCCTTGCCACAACGGACCCGGGAGACTGCTAAGCTGTAAGGAGCATACGAGAATGGTTTAGGGTACAGAGAGGTTTAGGGTTTAGGATCTAGTTTAGGGTTTGAAGAGCATGCACAACATGACTCAATCCGAAGATCAACCTTCCTAAGTGGGAGGTTCAGTGTCTGCATGTGGGCCTCTGGGTTACGAGGGTGAAGAGGGTCAGGGGTTAGATATCCGTGGCTGCGGCAAAGTAGAGTATAGAGTTCCCTTATGACCCTGTAGGGCACCTTGGGCCTAAAGCCAAAACCCTGAACCCTTAAACCCTAAACCCCAAATCCCAAACCCTAAACCCCAAATCCTCAACCCTATGCCCCGAACCCCAAAATCCGAAACCCTAAGTTTCAGGAGCCCAAAAGCCCTCCTAATGACTGCGAATTTCGGCTCAAGGCTGCTGATCCCGCTGTCTGCACCTGTCCCCATGGGCTCGCAGCCCCAATGCCTAACCCTCAAGGTTTTGGGTCTAGGGCGGTTTAGGGTTTAGGGTTTAGGGTTTAGGGCTATTCTGAAAACAGAGCTCTGAACCACCATCGCTTCAAGGGGGCTGCAAGGGCCTGGGGACAGGGGCAGCAGCAGCTGCCAGAGTTTCGGGTGTTGGATAAAGCCTCTTTTCGAAGTTTCAAAGGCCCCCGCAGCTCAGAAGCTTGGCTGGTTTCAGCCCCTTCGTGCCCCTATTGCAGGTTCATGGTAACTACTTAGTAGCTCAATTACAACTGCACTTATAGCACAAAAGATAACCCTATATTAGGCTACTCAAAGGGTCTGCTTATAAGTGGGGCAAAAGCTGCACTTATAGTTGGGTTACTAAGTACCCTGAACCTCCAAGTATCCTGGACTACCCTACACATTGGGGGAAGGGCGGGCGGGGGGTGGAGGGGAGCAGGTTCCCGAAAGGGAATGAATAATTCTAGTCTTTGGTGAGAGTATTAACTGGTACTTCCGACCCCTGTAGTATACAACCGGGTCCCCTATGTCAAAACCTCGGACATTCCCTAAGGCAGGAATATGTACCTGAAGTATTGCTATAGCTTCGAATTCCTTTTTTGGTATATAGGTTACTACTCCAGGTTGGGTCCTCTTTGGTAAGTCAACGGGCCAGGACGTGGCTCATGTTCCTTTTTACGGGTTCGGCTCAATTTATAAAGCGCTTTAGGAAGACAAGGGTACCGAGGTTAAGAGGTTTAGGGTTTATCGGGTCAGGCTGAGGGTTTGGGGCTTAGGGTTTTTTTGGGCTCACGGTCACAGAGCCCTCAGAGGTGTACGTTGGCACCCAATCATGGCGGGGTGTGCAAGTCTACACCTCGGAGACCCACAAGAACACCTGAGAGTTGCGATGAACCCTAAGCCCTAAACCTCTTAAACAAAAAAAACAAATATATATATATATATATATATGTATATTTATATATATATAATCTGCAAAACCCTAAGGGAAAAGTAGAAGCCCCGGTCCGACGGTCCCACCCCCGAACCTCAACACCCAGGCAAGCGGGAACCTGGTCGCCTAAACCCTAAACCCTAAACCCTAAACCCGAAACCCTCGAGTTTCGAGACCAAAGTGTGCTGACGAACCCCTTTGAAATTGTAATCCAAGGCCATAAACTTCCATAAACACTGAATCCCTGAACCCCTACACCCTGGACCCCTAAACCCGAAACCGTACCCCTAAACCCTGAGCCCTAAGCATTGTGCTTTAATGCCCCAAGCACCCCCGGAGACGTGAAACTGAAGGACACCTGCGATGCCCGGAACATCTATGGACGCCGAGGTTGATGAGCTTCCGGGGTTTCGGGCTTTAGGTTGGGACATTCCCCCTTGTACAAACAGTCCTTAATATGGATGATGGTACCCCTCTTATAGTCCCTATATTAAGGACTGCTAGTATAAGGGGGGAACATTCCAAGGTCTAGGGTTTGAGGTTCAGGCATGAATCGCAATCACCACCATGCGGTGGCTTCATTTTAATTGTTTTCTGGATCTCGGAGTTTAGGTTTTGAGGCTTGAGGGTTTTAAGATTTAGAGTTTAGGGCTTGTGGTTCAAGGCGGTTTGAGGGTTTCGGGGGTTTGGGATTTAGGGTTTGAGGGTTTAGGGCTTAGGGTTTAGGGTTTAGGGCTCTGTGTCTTTCGAGGTCTTCCCAAGGCTCTGACGACCCTTATTTCAGGGCTCTTCTACCCAGAGGCCTTCATGAATAACTTAGTAGCTGAATCAGTACACCTTATACTTTTTGGGATACCATCATAGAACTGCAAGTGTACACTTTTTTGGACCGCATAACTCTGCAACTAAGATAAGGTTTGTGGAGGCTCATGAGGAAAATGAAAGTAGAGGAAGCCGGAAGGGTTTAGGGTTTAGGGTTTAGGGAACGGACGTACGCGGAAAGTTCGGCAAATCGCAAGTGTGCCACCCTCAGGTGTAATCCCCTCACGGCAAAAATCCTAAACCTCAAACTTCAAAACCCTGCACTTCATTCTTCTTGCGCCCTAAACCCTGAACCCTAAACCCTAAACCCTAAACCCTAAACCCTAACCCTGAACCCTAAACCCGAAACCCTAAAGCCTAAACCCTAACCCTAAACCCTGAACCCTAAACCCTAAACCCTAAACCCCAACTCAATCCTAAACTTACCCAAACTGAACCCAAAAACCCTACACCCCAGCCCTAAACCGCTTTTGCCTCGCACCTTGGCAACCTGCAAGCGCAGGCAGCAAAGATTCGGCGGAGCCGGAAGACAGAGGACCTCCCACCTTTCTCAAGGCTGAAGCCTACTTAGGCCCAGTGACCTCCTAAACCCTATAAACCTGTTAAACTCCTAGACCCTGAACCCTAAACCCTAAACTCTAAACTACAAGAGGGTGTTGAGGTTGCATGGTTTCGTGCTCTGGAGCTTCAGGCATTACGGCTCAACGCTCAGGGTTTGGGTTTCTGACAGGATCATGGAACTCTACATCGGACCTAGGGCTGCACCATTCGGTTTAGGGTTTAGGGTTTAGGGTTTAGGGTTTAGGGTTTAGGGTTTAGGGTTGAGGGTTTTCAGGGTTTAGGGTTTAGGGTCTGTGGCTTATAGCGCGGCCCAACCTTTGCCAATTGGTGTCAACTACCCAGACTCCTGGGAGGATCCAAACTGTAAATAGCCCTTTGGGGGGCCCCTAAACCCTGAACCCAGAATCCTGAACTCCAAACCCCAAACCCCAAACCCTAAACCCTAAACCCCAAACCCCAAACCCTAAACCCTACCTTTTTGGAATTTTTCAGGGGTCTGGGTACAGGCAGCGTGCTCATGAAACACTTACAGTGGCAGCCAGCGCTGCAGGGTCCTCTGTGAGACTAAACATGCCTCTAAAGCCAAAAAGGCCCCAGGGTTTAGACCCTAAACCCTAAACCCTAAACCCTAAACCCTAAACCCATAACCCTATAACCCTATAAACCCTAAGCCCAGTTAAGAGTTTGGGGCATGCGCTCAAAACCTGCGATGAAGGTCTGGCTGACATCTTTGGGTACAAAGTAACGGGACCTGGTGCCCTAAATAATGAACATGAAACCCTGAAACTCACTTGAAGGTCCATGGTACACATTAACCCAATAGTAGCTGTAGTCATCACCCAATGAAAGCCCTGTCCGGGCACTCAAGGGGCTTCTCAGTGCGTTAGAACTACGCTTCTTAGTAGGATGTGAGTACCCTGAACCATTAAGTCAACCTTAGACCCTAACCCTAAACCCTAAACCCTAAACCCTAAACCCTCCTGGAGGAGCTCCTGGCCGCTGCGCTTACTGCCCATGCCAATGCGTCGTGCAAAGCTCTCAAGAGGCACCCCCCCCCCCCCCCCTCTCCCTCAAGGGTTTAGGGTTTAGGGTTTCGGGTTTAGGGTTTAGGGTGTAGGGTTTAGGGTTTAGGGTTTTGGGTTTGGGGTTTGGGGTTTGGGGTTGGGGTTTGGGGTTTGGGGTTTGGGGTTTGGGGTTGGGGTTTGTTTAGGTTTAGGGTGTTGGTTCTGGTTGGGTTCCTTTGTTTACAGGGTTCGTGACGGTTAGGGTTAATGGGGGTCCCAACTCGAGTAGGAACTTAGGGCTCTGCAAGGGGAATCTGGGCTTCACTACATTTCTTCATGCAACGTACATATATGCACAATTCTACGTTTATACCACAGTTTCCTTTTGCACGTGTATCAAGATTTGTGATCTGAAGATCCCTTGCGGGCCTCATATGGTATCCCAAGCCAGGGTTAAACGAACGCCCAGGAAACCTCTTGGACTGGGTCCTCCACTAGCTGGGGTTTAGGGTTTAGGGTTTAGGGTTTAGGGTTTGGGGTTTAGGGTTTAGGGTTTGGGGTTCCCAAGCCGGGATCTGAAACAGCCCTGACCCTGTTCACGCCATTGCCCCTGGGATTTTCTCACCTGGCAGGCGCATCTTGCAGCGCGTCCGGCGACTGGGTTCGGTTTAATATAGGGGTCAGAGTATTACTAAGAACATTCCCAGAACCTTTTTTTAATGTACTATAATAACCCCCACCAAACCCTGTTCTAATTCTTCTGGCTCCTCCAATAGGTCAGGCTCAAACGCCTTTCGTTTCGGCCTTGCGGTTGGGGCTTCCCCATGCTGAGATATGTTTTGTTCAAGAGGTTGGCACCATATACCCTGCACTACTATGACTTTAGTGGTTTAGGGAGGGGTTCGTCCGCCGAGATCTCCCCTCACCACAAGCCTCATCCCCAAACCTCATTACACGAAACCTGAAGACTCAAGACACCAAACACAAAAAAGGCACCCTAAAGCTGTTAAAGGCCTACACCCTAAACCCTCAACCCCTAAAGCTCTTAAGGATATACCCTGTCTTGAAGGAAACCCTGAGGCGCTCTTAAAGGAGCCCTAAAGCATTAAGTCAAAGCCTGAACCCCTGAACCCCCAAATCTTTGGGTTTAGGGTTTAAAGGGTTTAGGGTTTTGGGTTTTGGGTTTGGCTTGTGGGTTTAGGGTTTAGGGTTTAGGGTTTAGGGTTTAGGGTTTAGGGTTTAGGGTTTAGGGTTTAGGGTTTAGGGTTTAGGGTTTAGGGTTTAGGGTTTAGGGTTTAGTGTCCTAAACCCTAAACCCATCAAAGCCGCTTAAAGGAAGAAGCTTGGCCTCCTTCTCCCGGACGACGAGTTCCAACAAGCCATGGACCCCTTGTGCATTTGGGATTTGGGGTTTAGGGTTTAGGGTTTGGGGTTTGGGGTTTAGGGTTTGGGGTTTGGGGTTTAGGGTTTAGGGTTTAAAGGGTTTGGGGTTTCGGGTTTAGGGTTTAGGGTTTGGGGTTTAGGGTTTAGTGGCTGCCCTGATTCCTTAAAGGTCTTTCAGTACTAGCTTGCAGTTAGCTGCACGCAGCGCGCATGGTCTTGGAAGAGGTCCTTCTTTATTGAGCCTTGTGCTCTAGAGCCTAAACCCTGAACCCTGAACCCTGAACCCGAAGCCCTTAACCCTAAGCCCTGTATATAGATCCTAAACGCGAAACCCTAAACTCTAATATTTACGGAGCGCAATTAGGGATTCAGGTCCCAGGGCTACCAAGCCTAGTGTCAAGTGTTCCCTGTCCTCTGCAAGCTATCTACTACTGAAGCACATACATCTGCTACAAGTGTTTTTTTTTGTTGTTGGGTTAAGGGGTTTAGGGCTTAAGGGTGTAGAGTTGGATTAGGGTTTAGGTTTTAGGCTGATTCCTGAGCAGCAACTCGGTAGAACTGCCCATGCGCCAGAAGGTAGCTTCCACTCAAGCATCCAACTCCAGAGATTCGGAGAGCGGAAGCACCATAAAGCTCGAAAGTGGGCCCCCACCTTTAGAACACCCAGAAGGGTCCACATACCGTGTATATGTGGGCTGTGTGCCCCGAAGCGCTTACTTAGGATGGTTGTTTAATTAGGACCCTGTAACAATGTAGGGCATTCTAACCCAATGGGTAAGGTGACAGTAGTTAAAACCTAAACCTACCCTGCCCAAAACGAGCAAACAAGCAACATGGCCCAAACCCCCCCCAAACCTAAACCCCAAGCCCCAAGCCTTACTAACCCTAAGGCCCCCAACCCCCTAAACCCTTCAACCCTACAACCTAAACCCTCCAAGGCCCCAACCCTACAAACCATCAAAACCACAAACCCTACAAACCCTCAAAACTCCGCAGCCCTACCCCCAAACCCCTAAAGGCCTGAGCCCTCAACACAGGAAACCTAACACCTAAAACCCTAAACCCGAAACCCTAAATCCTAAACCCTAAACCCTAAACCCTAAACCCTAAACTCTAAACCCTAAACCCTAAACCCTAAACCCTAAACCCCGTAAGCCCTCAACACAGGAGACCTTGAAGGACCGGAGGGTTGAAGTTGACAAAGTCCTGGCGCAAAGCCAGGAGGGGCCCGGCTTGGGGTTTAGGGTTTAGGGTTTAGGGTTTAGGGTTTAGGGTTTAGGGTTTAGGGTTTAGGGTTTCGGGTTTAGGGTTTCGGGTTTAGGGTTTAGGGTTCCGGGTTAGGGTTTAGGGTTTAGGTTTCTTAAAGGGTGTTTAAACGTGTTTTTGGGTTGTTTTAAGGGTTGTTTCAAGTTTTCTCGCAGGGTTTCGGAAGCATTTTTTGAACTTCAGGGACAGGGGCGGGCCAGGGCTTCGGGACTTGCGATTTGTTTTGCCTTTAGGCTTTTTTTTGTATGTTTTGGGGGGTAGAGGGTGTTGGGGTTTCAGTTTTGTTTGCGAGTTTTTTGGGGGTTTTGGGGTTTAGGGTCCGGGGCTTTCATGGCTTTGCAGTTCTGAGGTTTTAGGGGTTTGAAGATCTAGGGCTCGGGGGTAAGTGGGGTAGGCTTTGTGCATAAACGTTTTATCGTCAGGGTTAAGGGTGCTTTTACTTTGGGCTTCGGCTTGAGGGGTTCAGGGTTTTGGGATTTTGGACTTGAGACTTTAGAGGTTAGGGACTTAGGGCTTGGAGTTCGTGCAACGATCCCCGTTTCCGGGACTCCATGGCCGAAATAATTAACTCCCCCAGGCAACCGTTTTTGCGGTGAAGCACTAGACTCTCAGCCCCTATGCTGGCTCGCCTTGAAGCCCTAAACTTTAACGAATCCGCAAACCCTAAACCCTAAAACTTCAACCGCAAACCCTAATCCGAGGAGGTCCAACCAACAACATCATTCACTTCCTCTTTCGGCTGTGGGGAGGACAAGTGGCAGCTTGCTCGCAAGCTGTGGGTTCACGAACCTGTACGAGCTCGGGTTCTGCTGCTAGTACTCCCAAGAGGACAACCCGCATCCCCCCAGCCCTCACTCCCCCTTAATTTTAAAGTTCCCGAAGCCCTAAACCCTAAACCTTAGCCTTGGACCTCAAACCGTAAACCCTAAACCTTAAACCCCAACCCCCCAAGCACACCACAGGCGGCCTAGTAGACCCCAAAATACTGAACCTTTTCTCCTAAACCTGCGCATCCAAGTCTTCAACCCAAGGCCTGGCCCTAGACCCTAAACCCGAAACCCTCTAACCCCAACCCCCCATCCACACCAGTGCTGGAGGGGGGTGGGGGGGACCACGGGGGGGGGGGGGGGGGGCCCGGGGGGGGGGGGGGGGGGGTTGGGGCACCCCCATCATACATACACTCACCTAATACACTCACCGAAACTTGGATCTGAACCTAACATGTTCTTGAAAAGGGCAACGTATGCCACCTGATTATTGGTACATCTCCCTTTTCACAGATAAGTAGCAAACATCAACCCTAAACCCCTAAACCCCTAAACCCCCTAAACCCCCTGAACCCCCTAATCTCCCTAAACCCCAAACCCCTACTCTATAGGTCCTGAGTCCCAAGCACCCATCCCCTACCCCCATAACCACCGATCCACAAGCCTGAAACTTTCGAGCCCTTCGGAGTTTAGGGTTTAGGGTTAATGGTTAAGGGTTTAGCTTGTGTATCTATTAATATATTTATTTATATTTATACAGATATCTATGTTTATGTTTAGATTTATATCTGCATTTGTATGTGTATTTACATTTATATTTGTGTTTTTAGGTTTACATGTGTATTTGTATTTGTGTTTGTGTTTGCATTTGTATTTGTATTTGTATTCATAAATATATTTATGTAGGTTTTAAAAAAAGAAAATATGTATATGTATATATATATATACTACACACAACCCAAAGGACCAGGGAACTTTATCAACACATATTGTGATGATTCTGGGTCCATAGGGGGTATCGGAAATTGCATCCCTCCCGTCCATGCTATGGCTTGTTCTCGGCCCTCAACCTTATAAGCTCCAGACTCAACACCTGCCAACCTCCTTCATTGAAGGGCTGGGGGTCAGGGTTTAGGGTTTAGAGTTTAGGGTCTAGGGTGTAGGGTGTTCAGGGTCTAGGATTTAGGATTTAAGATTTAGAGTCTAGTGTTCAGGGTTGATGGGAGCAGCCACTGGTAGATCTTAAGCTATCTAACGGTAGGAAGTGAAATGCCACGAGAAGCCCGGATATGCCCCTAAGCAACCCCTGTAACCTTGACATGCCTAATTTCAAAGCTAAATTCTAAACGCTAAACCCTCAACAACTCCCACAAGTCGTTGGCCTCAAACACTACGTCATCACAATTACCTGCAGTCCAGCATCTTACGCTTCAAGGCTTAGGGATCCTAAACCCTAAGCCCTAAACCCCAAACTTCTCTAAGCCCTATAAGCTTGCCCTGGCGTTCTTGACACCTCTGCCAGGCATGTGATTCACCTGCACCCCGGCCGGCCTTGGGTTTAGGGTTTAGGGGTTTAGGGGTTTAGGGGTTTAGGGGTTTAGGGGTTTTGGGGTTTTGGGGTTTTGGGGTTTTGGGGTTTTGGGGTTTTGGGGTTTTGGGGTTTTGGGGTTTTGGGGTTTTTGGGTTTTGGGGTTTTGGTGTTTAGGGTTTATTGTTGAGGGTGTAGGGGTGCAGGGTTTTGAGGTTTTGAGGTTTCGGGGTTTTGGGGTTTGGGGGGTTCGGGGGGGTTTGGGGGTTTAGGGTTTTGGGTGTAGGGGTTTTGGGGTTTGTAGATTTAGGGCTTTAGGATGCACAGGGGTTTTAGGGCTTCCTGACTCGGAGCTTCACGTCACTTCAAGGTTTGCAGGCGTCTTGGGGTCTTAAGGGCAGCGGCATAGGGCCCGAAGAGTTGGGTGTAACCCCTGAACCCCAAACCCGAAACACCTACACCCCTAAACCCCCAAAACCCTAAGCACCGAAACACCCAAGCCCTTAGCCACTAAACCCCCAAACCTTAAACCTATACCCCAAACCCCAGATCCCAAACCCCAACCCTGACCCTCGCCCTAAACCCTAAACCCAAACTAAAACGACCAAACCCTAAACCCTAAACCCTCACCCATGTGTCTCTAGGAGCACTTGGAACAAAGGCAGCTCCAGCTTCGATTTTGGCTGGTTCTTCGTGAGACTTCATCCTTTCAAGGGTTCAAAAGGTTCAGGGTTTAGGGCTAACCCTAAACCCTAAAGCCTAAAACCTAAACCCTAAACCCCACGAGGTTGATATGAGGAATTCCCCAGCTAAGAACGAGTAAGGCAAAAGCCATCTTGCTTCCAGCCAAAGGTAAGAGGAGACGCAGTCGATGGCTGAGCACGCCCTGAGCTGCGTGGGTTTAGGGTATTAGAGTTTAGGGTTTTTTAGACTGACCCTGAGGCTCAAAATAGCCCAAAAACCTGCTATGAGAAGGTCTGTGGGCCTGTGGGCCCAACAAACCCAAAACAAGAGTCCGTAGAGCCTAAACCCTAAAGCCCTCAACCCGAAACCCTAAACCCTAAACCCTAAAACCCTAAACCCGAAACCTCCCCAAATAGTGGGTGAAGCTTAAGCCTTAGGAGTATCCAGGGCTTTGAGGGCTGTAGCTTCCTGAAGCTGTCTAGAAAATCACTGTGCAGGTCAGGAGCTTGTGGGTTCAGGGTTTAGGAGGCTTAGGGTGAAGGGGGTTAAGGGTTTAGGGGGGTTTAGGGTGTTGGCTGGGGATGCTCCCTCTTTTGTACTAGTACGAACAGTCCTTAATCTTGGCATAGTGGGGAGCATCCTAAGCTTTAGGGTTTAGGGTTTAGGGTTTAGGGTTTAGGGTTTAGGGTTTAGGGTTTAGGGTTTAGGGTTTAGGGTTTAGGGTTTAGGGTTTAGGTGCAGCCCCGCAAGCCCTAAACCTGTGCCCCGCCCCAACCCCCCTCCCCCTCTCACCCAGCACTACTTACAAGCCGTACATCCTCATGATCTTCAATTTCAGCCCAAAGCTGCAGCGGTTTCGGGTTCTAGGGTTTTAGGGTTTTAGGGTTTTGAGGGTTTTGGGGTTTTGGGGTTTTAGGGGTTTAGGGTTTTGGGGTTTTAGGGTTGTAGGGTTTTTGGGTTTTTGGGTTTTAGGGTTTTAGGGCTTTAGGGTATTCGGGTAGTTTAGGGTTTTAGGGTTCAGGGCGTAGCGTTCAGGCCAGGCCCTTTTGCACTTAACCCCTCCACGGAATACGCAGAATTTCAGGGGCTTGGGGCCTTCGGGGTTGTTTTAGGGTTTTGGGGCGTGCGCCGGCCAGCCATACTTGCAGAGCCCTCAAAGATTGCCAGGTCTAGCTCGGGAAGGAACCTCCAGAACCTCAATCTGAAACCTAAACCCTAAACCCTAAACCCTAAACCCTAAACCCTAAACCCTAAACCCTAAACCCTAAACCCTAAACCCTAAACCCTCCTCCCTTAACCCATTGGTAGCCCATGTGGTGCCCTTTTCCCTTTTTTTTTGGGTTCAAGGTTCCCTTAGAAAGTAACCAACCCAAAAATGGGTGCCCTTTTTATAATATGGTTACTGGGCTACTAAGACCCTAAACCACAACTAAAGACAGGCCTCCTTCAGTTGGGGCTGTTGGTTGACAAGTTAGGTTGGGTAATCTTTGAAGTACCGTCGCAAACTACTTCCAACTAGAAAAATGATCTCAATTGCTACGCGAATGAAACTTGCGGGGTTGCGTTCGTGCGAGTTAGACTTAGACAATTAGCCGCCCAAGTGTGACATGCAAATCGTTGAGTTGGGTTGATGAACATCACTTGCAGGTCAAACAAAAATATACGTGTGTATACATATATATATATGTATATATCTAGATATGTATATATATATATACACATGTATATCAGTTTACTAGTGAAAACGCCGGCAAAATTGGAAGACAATGTGGGACAGCTTTGCCCTTCTTTAAGAAGTAGCCGTATCTTTAAGATTTAGAAGGAATTGTTTGGCAGACCGTACAAGCAGCGCCATTGCGATGGCTTGTCTCCAGCTATGTGAATTACAAGAGTTCCATTTTGCAGCGTTTTAGCTTGGGGAACTAACATGATGAGCAAAAGACCAAACTAACAAACAAGGGCGTCTTAGGGTTTAGGGTTTAGGGTTTAAGGGTTATTTCAGTTGGAGGCCATTGTTGGGGGGGGTACCGGGACTGGTCTTGCGTGGGGTGCCAGCCGCCAAGCGCCCCCTCCCCGCCAAGCCCCCACCCCGAGCCCAGCCCCCCCGCCCGCCCAACCCCCTACTGCTTACAAGCAACCCAAGTGCTTGCAAACAGTACGTGGAGGTTCAGGGTACTTTTAGCCCAATTATAGTGCCACTTCTAAGCCCCTGAAGTAACCGAATAGGGTTACAATTGGGCTATAGGCACACTTATATTTGGGTTACTAAGTACCATGAACCTCCAAGTACCTCTTCTCAAAAAAATCTGAAAGAAGCAAAAAAAGGCAGAAGCCGTTTGCCAAACGGATGGTAGTTAAGCATGCAATATCAGAGACAACGCGAGACATGGATCATAGATTAGTACGCGAAGGACAGCTACTGGGACGACTTGACACAAGACTCACAGAATCAAGCCTGAACTCGAAACCCGAAACCCTAAACCCTAAACACTAAATCCTAAACCCTAAACCCTAAAACTTAAAACCCTAAAACCCCATTCATTCAAAGAACAAAGGTTGAAGGTCTAAGGAGGCCTCTGAACCCTGCCCCTCAGAAGTGGGCAGCATACCTTGTCCTTGCTGTGCCTGCTCTGAGGGTTTAGGGTTTAGGGTTTAGGGTTTAGGGTTTAGGGTTTAGGGTTTAGGGTTGAGGGTAGTTGCTTGGTCCGTTAAGGTGGGTCTTGAATTGGGGAATGCATAGATACCCTACAAACCCCAAGGACCCATACTTCAGAGCCCCTTAGAGGAGGTAAGGGACCATACTAAGGGACCATGGAAGCTCCCTTAGAAGACCCTCTGCCCTAAGGCCTGAACCCTGAACCATAAACCCTAAACCCTAAACCCTCAACCCTCAACCCTCAACCCTCAACCCTCAACCCTAAACCCTAAACCCCAAACCCTGTCCCGGCTATCGCTCCCTCTTGGCAATCTCTTACTGGGATCCTGGTGGCAGATCGCTGAAGCATGGCATGTCTTTCCCCGGCCCCCTCTCATGAGCCCCCTGGTTCTTAGTTAGGGTTTAGGGTTTAGGGTTTAGGGTTTAGGGTTTAAGGTTTAAGGTTTAGGGTTTGGGGTTGAGGGTTTAGGGCTTAGGGCTTAGGGTTTAGGTTTATGAGGTACCCTTGCTTAGTCCTTAAAGGTATGGGTCTAGGCCCTTTGATCTACAGACCCGAGTTTCGAGAGTAGGGTTTGGGGTTCAGGGTTTAGAGTTTCGAGAGGTTTGGGTTGAGGTTTCAGGTTAATATTTTTTTTGAGAGTTTAGGGTTTTGAGGGTTGAAGGCTTATAGGGACCCGGAATGATGTGAGGGGGGATGCTTGCGATGAGGGGGTGGAGCCTCTTCAGCCGAGAGCACTCCAGAAGGTCTCCAGTGTGCGCGCTGTAGCAGTGTAGATGGGCTTTAGTTTCCACGCCGGGGAGACTACGGACCCGATATAGGGTCTTGAGCGTTTAGGGTTTAGGGTTCAGGGTTTAGGGTTTAGGGTTTAGGGTTTAGGGTACTTCAAGCCCTCTCCTTCATAGCTCCTCTCCAGGCCTGCAAACCCTAAACCCTCTAGGGTTTAGGGCTTCGGAATCCCGAAGCCCTAAACCCTAAACCCTAAACCCTAAACCCTCATCCCTGAACCCCCAGATGCTCAGCTAACTTGTCGGTTGCTCTTGTGGCGCTTCCCAATGGCCCAAGCCCACCGTCAACTTGGGATGACAGGGCAGCCGCAGTATTTGGGTTAGGGTTTGGGGTTTATAGGGTTTGGGGTTTGGGGTTTAGGGCTAAGGGGCTTGAAGGTTTAATGGGCTAGGGCTGTCGGGATGTTTGACAACTTAGGAACCTGTGATTTGGGGCTTCAGGACCGGGATTAGCTTTGGAGTTCGAGTTTGAGGCCCGAGGAGGCGTGGGGCTTAGATGGAAGCTCTTTTTTTTGCCTAGTATGTCTACTTAAGTATCCTCAGAAAGCTTACCATAATCACACTCACCCTACTTACTAAGTCAAAAGGCTTCAAAGCTTAGGGACCCCGGGCTTCATCTTGGGTGCTTTTGCGTTTGGGCGTTTTGTTTCTTTTGGCCTCAGGGTGGCTTCCGATCCTCATCCTGTCTTCAGTCTGGGAATCAAGAGAGAGGCATGCAGACACAACCTGCAAACTCCAAACCCCAAATCCTAAACCCTAAACCCCAAACCCCAAACCCCAAACCCCAAACCCCAAACCCTAAACCCTAAACCCTCCCTAGCTGGGCCTCGCAGTCCCTCGGCTTTTAGGCGGCGTCTTTGTGCGTATTTGAATTCGCGCCCATGGCCGAGCAGCGCCCATGGCCGAGCAATGCCTCCTTTTTTTAATGGGAGTTTGACATCCCGGGTCCGAGGGCCCCTCCACCTGTCACCCCCCTCAACCCTCGTGCCCTTACTTAAGATGCCCTGATTCTAGGTTGGTGCTTAGGGCTTCTGGTAAGGCTTAGGGCTCAACACCTCTATGGCGGGACACTACACTAAAAACACCGAGATACGACAACTTGCACATGTATCTCTTAATTCTTCATGCTGTTCGCGCAATTCTGCCTATGCCTATACAATTATACTTGTTCTCATAGGTTGGACACTATTCCCCCCTCAACCCTCAACCCACAACCCTCAACCCTCAACCCTCAACCCTCAACCCTAAACCCTAAACCCTAAACCCTAAACCCTAAACCCTAAACCCTAAACCCTAAACCCTAAACCCTTCCATTCTATACGGTTGCACGAGTGCCAAACTCCTTGCAGCAAAAGGCCGCGTGCGCGAGTTATTTCAAAAGCAGGCCATTGGTGTCAGGCAGCCCGTCTGACATGGTGGTCTTAGGGTTTAGGGTTGAGGATTTAAGGTTTAGGTTTTAGGTTTTAGGGTTTAGGGTTTATGGTTTAGGGGGTGCACTAAGAATATGGGGATTAGGGCGGCCTGATTGAGGTTCTTATTCTAGGGAAATCCTACTATTTGGGGGTTGTGTGTTGGGGGTCCCTTATTTTCGTAAACCCCCATATCACCTGAAACCCTAAGCCGGAAATCCTGAACCCTGTAGTATATGATGTCCAGCCAACATTCTATAAACCCTAAAACCTAAACCCTAAACCCTTTAAACCCTATATAAACCCCAAACCCTAAACCCTGTTCTATTACGATGGGCTCCTATACTGGCTCGGAGGCTTCACGCCTTTAGGGTTGAGCATGTGGAGCCCTGGCTGGTAGGGGTTGAAGAGCCGAAGGTGCCCTAAGCCCCAAACCCTAAACCCCAAACCCCAAACCCTAAACCCCAAACCCTAAACCCTAAACCCTAAACCCCAAACCCTAAACCCCAAACCCTAAACCCCAAACCCCAAAACCTCTAGGGCAAGGCAGCGGCCAGACCCCCATGTGCCTGCGACGGAGCGGCCCCTGGCTCCTTAGTCTGGGGGGCCGTTGCAAAGAGCCTCTTAGGGTTCAGGGATTGGGGTTTAGGGTTTAGGGTTTGGGGTTTAGGGTTTAGGGTTTAGGATTTCGGGTTTCGGGTTTGGGGTTTAGGGTTCAGGCAGTTTAGGGTGTAGAACGTGGTTTTGCGTACGGTGCTCTGAAACTCAACAAGAAGTCAGACACCCAGCCCTGAACCCCAAACCCCCCCCCCCGTCGACAACCCTGAATCAGAACGTGCACGCAGGACCATGCCTGAAAGAGTTTCTAGCATGGTGTACTTGCAGCTTTCAAAAGCTGAGGTACAAGTAGGGCAACTACAGCAGGCAGAACTGGTCAGAGCCTTACAACGGGTGTCTTAAACCTTTCTGGCAAGGACGCGCGCTTCTTCAAGCGCAGTCCCCCCCGCCCACCCCCCGCCCACCCCACGCCCCAAGGGGCTCGGTACCCCCCACGTTTGAGGAAGCAGAAGCCCGAAATCCTAAACCCTAAACGAAGAGTTGGGGGATCCTATGAACTGCGGGTCCTAAACCCAAAACCCCTAAACCCTAAACCCTTTCAGGGTTTTGGCTAACGGTAGAATCCCGGTGTACTCGAAGCCCCACAGCCTGAGGGGTTTAGGGGTTTAGGGTTTATTCAGGGTCTTAGGGTTTTGGGGTTTAGGGTCTAGGGTATGAGACCTTGGGGGTTTAGGGTCTGGGGTTCTAGGGATGTAGGGTGTAGGGTTTTGGGGCTTAGGGTTTAGGGTTTAGGGCTATTAGAACTTTGGCCCTAGGAGTTTCTTGGCCCTTGGCTTAATCCAGAACCCCAAAAGGCCGAGCTTTCGAAGGGTGCGCTCCTGTTTTGGCGGAAGCGCGCGCGTTTATAAAAACCGGTTCGCGAGTCGCTGCGACGTGGCGGAGATCTGGCCTTTTACGTATAATAACTCGGGATGCTCCCCCTTGTGCTAACAGTCCTCAATAGAGTCCAATAGAGACTCTAACAGGGCTGGACTAGAATCCCTATTCAGGACTGTTCGCGTAGGGGGAAACATCCCTATATGTATGTGTATATATATAATATAACAGAAGAGGATTACGGGCCGGATTTGAAGCAAACAGGCTAGGCAGGTTCTCCAAGCAGGTGGTGAGATCACGTTCGCTATCATGCACACGTATAGATTTTCATGTTCAGCTTTTTCTTATGTCAAATATTGCACATCTTAAAGCAACAGGAAGATAGAATTTCTCTTTGAATAGAACAGATAGTGATCCTTAACGTAATCCCCTAAACTTAAAAGTTCCTAGGGCAAGGGACTGTATAGTGACTCTACTATGGGCTCCCGAGTCCCTTGGGCCGAATTACACAGTCTCTAAGCCCTAACCCTAAACCCCATAAAATAGGGTTTAGGGTCCTAAACTCAGCCGAAACCAGTCTCTAAACCCTACCCTCAGGGTCCATATACATTATATACCTGAACAGGGAATACTTGGGCCTTATTAAGTGCTTCCTATATAGGTACCAAGTATACAGTAATATGGCACAAGGACCTTTAGGGCTGCTCTCGAGGCCTAACCCCTCAACCCTAAACCCTAAACCTTAGAGAGCCCTCATGCGCTGGGACTCCCCACACGTGACTGACTCAAAGTCCGCCCTCGCCAGGGCGCAGTTCCAAAGAAGAGTTATGTAGGGTTCAAGGCGTTATTGAGGATTTAGGGCATTAGGCTTAAAGTTTAGGGTTTAGGGTTTAGGGCAGGGCTATTGATGGGCTTGAGAGTGCATTTTCTGCGTTTATGGTCTAGGATATCTCTGGTATAGGCACGTCTTGTTCAGAGGGTTTCCCGGACCTATCTGGTCAGCACATAAGTATGAGGGGGTTCTGCCGAGTCTACGGTTGCGGGTTTACACATTTTAGGGCAAACACATTTGTAGGCTTCGGGCTTGGGTTTGAACGTTTCTGAGTGAAAGGTTTTGGGTTCACATTCTTCGGTTTAGGTTTTTTCTTGGTTAGGGCACGTATAGGGCTCACAAGCGGCTTGCACTCGTAGGATTCAGGTCTAAGGTTCACGCTAAGCCGTCAAGGCTTGTCGGGTTTAGGTAAATGCATTCGAGGTTCAGGCGCATTCAGGGATTTCAGCTCTGGTTTAGGGTTTAGGTTTTTGGGTTTTTCCTTCCAGGTAGGCTACTCAGAAAACGGCAAAACGCTTCTATCAGCACGAAGATATTTTGCACTGGCTTTCACGTCGGAGTGCACGGGCGTGAGAGGGACGTTGGTCCAAGCACCTGGAAAGCGAATCTGGGGTTCAAGGCTTGGGGTGTAGGAGGTGACAAAACCTGAAACCCTAAAATCTGCAAACCCTATATAAGCCCTAAACCTGAACTCTGAACCCGAACCACTAAACAATAAATCCTAAACCCTAAACCCTAAACCCTAAACCCTAAACCCTAAACCCTACACTATAAACCCCACACCCTTGGAGCTCTAAATCCTAAAACCCAGCGTCCCCAGATCGAAAGGGTCTTTCCTCGGGTTTGGGGTTTCGGGTTGGTTTAGGGTTTTAGGGTTTTAGGGTTTTAGGGTTTAGCATTTAGTGCTTTTAGGTTTTTAGGGTTTTTAGGGTTTTAGGGTTTTAGGGTTTTAGGGTTTAGGATTTAGTGCTTTTAGTTTTTAGGTTTTTAGGGTTTAGTGTTTTAGGGCTGGGGTCTAGGGTTGCGGGGTTTAGGGGTAGGGTCCAGGGGGTAACCTGGGGTTTGTGGCGCTTAGGGCGGGTGGGCGGGGGGCGGGGGGGGGGGGTGTATGGTCGTATGTTCCTGGCTTAACGGACAACAAAGAGCAAAATCCTTCTTGGAAAAATTCGGCCCTTAGTGCCCGCATTACCCTACCAACTTGAGTTACCCTACACCCTACACCCTGAACTCTAAACCCGAAACCCTAAGCCGTAAACCGCAACCCGAGGCCCTAAACCCGCAACCCCTCCGTGTGTTTTTGTTTCAGCTGGAAGGGGTTGAAGCTGATCCCGGACCTGGCGTTCAGGTCCCCTAAAACCCGAAGCCCTGAACCCTCAACAAGCCATGAGATCTTAATGCTGAAGGTAAACCGTAAACCCTAAAGGATGAACCCACAACCCTAAACCCTAAACCCTTTGGGCTGAGTTGAGGGCTCTGGATTTCGCAAAAGGGGGTTTATGCAACCCTAGACCCTGAAACCCTGAAACCCTAAACCCTAAACCCTAAACCCTAAACCCTAAACCCTAAACCCTAATCTTCCTTCTCACACATCTTGCACACACCCTTCCCTATGCGAAGCGGTGGAAGCCATGGTCGGTAACACGGTCGGCAAAGAGAATGTCCAAGTGTCACAGTTTAGCGTTTAGGGCAAAACTGTGAGCCAGAAATCTTCATGCAGACAAACTCAAGTCCCTAATCCCAAAACCCCTAAACCCTAAAAACTCTATCACCCTAACCCCTAAGCCCTAAGGCCTACAAACCCTAAACCTTCATCTATAAGTCTATAAGGTCATGAAGGCTCCCCCAGGGTTCAGGGGTCTAGGGCACACCCCAGACACCCAGTTTAGGTTTTGTTTGCCGCTGAGTTTTCCTGCCGTTGAGTTTTTGTTTTCATTTTGGGGCATCTCGCAAAACCCGACAGGTTTAGGGCTTAGGGCTTATAAGGGTTAGGGTTTAGGTTTTGTTTTTAAGGTTTAGGGTTCTGCTTGATTTCTGAGAGGCACGTCGGTGGAGGACCTTGCGGCACGCCCCTAAACCCTAAGCCCTCAACCCTAAACCCTAAACCCTAATCCCTGTATTCCCCTTAATAAGAAAGAAAAAAAAATATATATATATATATGTATATATATATATATGTTTGTTTGGATGGGTTTTTGGACAAACTTAGGACACTCTTTGCAGAAGACAGGCTCCTACCAAGAGAATGAACTGAAACTTCGGCTTTGCCAAGTGAGATATGTTTCAGTGTGGGCAGGCATCGAAGGCATCGACACTCAGACTCCACGTAGCAGCAGAATCTCGGGCCCATGGGTCATCCGTCTCTGCCTTGCGGACTAGCTGAACCCTATCATTGGGGTCATCTCTATCCTATACTACTTATAGTCCCTAGTACGGTCCCGAAACCCTGAACCCTAAATCCTTAATCTAACCCTAAACCCTAAACCCTAACCCCCAAGCCTAAACCCTAAACCCCAAACCCCTTGGGTTCATGATGAAGTCACTCCATTGTAGGTTTCGTTGCTGCCCATGCTTTTTTGGTACCGGCGGTAGCACGTCTCGGTCAGTTGGCATTGGTGGCGGAACTATGCTCGCATTGTGCCCCCAACAGCAAGGCATGTATGCAGTAAATCATGTCTGTGCCTTGTCAAACATGTACTTGCGCTATTTTGGCTTTCTTAAATGCAGGGTTCAGGGTTTAGGGTTCAGGTTTTTGCTCAGGCTGGAGCAAGTATATAAATACACTTGGGCGTAACCTAGGAATTAAAAGGGTGTCCTTTTGGTTTAGAAGGAACCGGAAGCCGATAAAAAGAAATAAGGGCCTACTTTGGGTCCTATAGTACAAGAAGCGGAAGGTACAAATGATTTAGGCAGATAACCTTGCTTTGGGATAACAGGTGCGCTGACGAAATGGAGGCTTTGAGCAAAACTTGTGTGTTTTGTTTGTTTGAAAGGGGGTAAGGGGGAGTCTACGACATTTGGGGACCTAAACCAGAAACCCTAAACCCGAAACCCTAAACCCTAAAAAACCTAAACCCTAAAAGACCTAAACCCTAAACCCTAAACCTTAAACCCTAAACCCTAAACCCTAAACCCTGAACCCTGAACCCTAAACCCTAGCCCTAAACCCTAAACCCTAAGCTCTTGGGGCCAATCTTGCGAGCTTGATTGCCACCAGGAGCTTGGATCATGGCCAAAGAGCGCATGCGTTCATCCGCCGGTTCCTTGGGGACTACATGAACCCTAGCAGGTTTAGGGTTTAGGGTTTAGGGTTTAGGGTTTAGGATTACAGTATTGGGTCGGAACTACCGGAAGGGTGTTTTTCGGGTCACTAATCCCCAGGCCAATCCGCACGTTCCCCTTCGGGGCGCCTCCGACTCGATTCTGGCCGACCTCTACACCTCTGGACCCTACCTAGAATGTTTAGGGTTTAGGGTTTGGGGTTTAGGGTTTGGGGTTTAGGGCCAACGGTTTAGGGTTTCGCGTTTTGGGTTTAGGGTTTAGGGTTGAGTACTCTAGATACCAGGCAAGTAGCCCGATGCTTCGGCAAGAATATGCAAGAGGTACTTCACTTACTTTCTGTTTAGGGTTTAGGGTTTAGGGTTTAGGGTTTAGGGTTTAGGGTTTAGGGTTAGGATTTAGGGTTTAGGGTTTAGGGTTTAGGGTTTAGGGTTTACGGTGTGAGCCCAGATGCTGAGTCTCCGAGTTGTGGGTGTTTTTGGGCGTGAGGGTCTAGGGCATTACTTGGAAGCCCTTTTGACTTCGCAACGGGGTTAGTAAGTTGGGTCAGGGTCTCTAGGGGAAACTAAGTGGACTTACCAAGTCAGAAGAGCTTCCAAGTAAGGTATAGAGTAAAGAGATAGCCCCTCCAAACCCTAAATCCTAAACCCTAAACCCTAAACCCTATAAATCCTAAGCGTTTAGCGTTTTGGAGTTTTACGGCTTAGGCCAGGGATCCTGGATGTCCCGATTCTTGTGATTGTTGGGGTGGGGTTGAGCGTTTTGCTTAGAAGCTCCTTTGACTTGGTAAGTCTACTTCGTATCCCCGAGAAACCCTAGACCCTAGACCCTAAACCCTAAACCCTAAACCCTAAACCCTAAAAACCCTAAACCCTAAACCCTAAACCCTAGTCCACCTTACTAACCCTGCTTACTAAGTCCAAAGGGCTGCCAAGTCGGGTTTCGGGTTCTTTCTATCTCGAAGGGTTCCATGTAACTGATGTAACTACCCAATTGGGGAATACTTGGGCCTTCGAGCGCTTCCTACATAGGCACTTTGGGGCCAAGTTCATAGTCACATGGTACATGGGCCCTTAGGGCCTTAGGGTTTCATACCTCCCAAACCCTCAAGACCCTAAACCGTAAACCTTAAACCCGAAACTCTAAACCCTAGACCCTAAACCCTAAACCCGAAACCGTAAACCCGAAACCCTAAACCCTAAACCCTAAACCCCTTACCTAGGGCTCCGGATTCTTCAACTACGAGGCCGATTTGTGTCGGAGGCCACCCTTCAGTGACTCTGATGATCCGGAAGGAGGTGGATGACACCAGAGGGTCCGTGGTGTTGGGTTTAGGGTCTAGGGTCTAGGGTTTAGGGTTTTGGGTTTAGGCTTTCCTCCGTCATCACCCTCCAATTTCAACCAGGCTGCTCCAAACCTGCGAAGCCATCAGCCGGCCAGTATGAAGCTCTACAAATCCTCCTGAGACAGCACCATCGACCTGTTTGGGGTTTAGTGTTTAGTGTTTGGAGTTGAGGGTTTAGGGTTGAGGGTTTCGGGTTTAGGGTCCTTTCATACAGCCTAGGTCCAACCTTACTTAAAACCCGGACTGTTCAGGGCTCAGGGACACTTCAGAAGGATCCTGTTTAGGAAGCCATGAAAAACCACTAGCTTAGGTTCGCGCGCGGAAATAGCAATGGGGCTCATTTTTCGGCACCTCTCAGAAGAGAGTCCCTTATCAGCAGGGCGCCTAAAGACTGGGCAGTTGGGAGTTGATGAACTTTGAAAGCCCTAAACCCTAAACCCTAAACCCCAAACCCTAAACCCTAAACCCTTTTCAGTTCCCAAAATGTGGAAGCATGAGTTCCGCACCCAAGGTGCGTTCCACAGGTTTGTTCGGGGAAT
The DNA here is from genome assembly GCA_905221605.1 of Symbiodinium natans. NCBI lineage: Eukaryota > Dinophyceae > Suessiales > Symbiodiniaceae > Symbiodinium > Symbiodinium natans. Next base: position 1,164,005 of record CAJNDS010002302.1, read on the forward strand.
CTGGCCCAGTCTTGGGGGGTTTAGGGTTTAGGGTTTAGGGTTTAGGGTTTAGGGTTTAGGGTTTAGGGTTTAGGGTTTGGGGTCTAGGGTTTAGGGGGTTCGTGCAGGTCACAGTCCAAGTTTGCAGCACTGCGTTCCAAACTGTCAAGCTCTAACCCAAAACCCCCCAAACCCTGAAGCGGAAACTTTGCAAATAAGGCAACTACGTCCCTTCAGGCACTTCCTCTCCAAAGCAACTGGTTCTGGCCACATGGCCGAACTCATCACGCCTCCATGCTTTTCCTATGTCTTCAAAACACCACAAGATATGCCCTGTGGAAGAACACAAAATGCTTCGAACACGCCGTTCTCAAGCCCGAAACCCTTCCAGCCTTCCACGGTCTAGGGTTTTGGAACAAGCATAACAAGCCAAAACCATTTCGCTCACTTACTCGAAGCATTCCAGTTTCCAAAGTGAGAACTTAAGAGATCGACTTCCATAAACTCTCCGCCATCCCTGGACATGCAAGAAACTACGTCCCGGACATGTCCTCTCTAAGAAAGCTGGTTCTTGCCACATGGCCGAACTTATCGCGCCTGCCAGCCTTTTCCCATTCACCAGCATATGCCTTGTGCAACCCTGTGAGCACAAAATCTCATCGAACGCGCCATGCATCCCAGAAAACTCCAGGCAAACGCGTGCCACGCGGCCCGCACCTGGTAATAGACGAATTCAAAAATTTTGGGGTCCTAGCAGGCATCAGCATGTCGATGTGTAGTGGAGAAATTCTCAACCCTAAACCCTATAAACCCTGAACCTCAAACCTGAAACCCTAAACCCTATAAACCCTGAACCTCAAACCTTAGACCCTGAACCTAAAACCCTAAACCCTGAACCCCAAACCTTAAACCAAAAAAAACCTAAACCCTATAAATCTGAACCCCAAACCTTAAACCTTGTGTACTGCCACGAGACGACTGGCCAGCGGCTGGAACAGGTGATGGTCATCCTGTATAGATCGAGTAGGTCGTCTTCCACATAGCCTGCTTGAGGGCTTGAGACCTTTCGGGGTTTAGCGTTTAGGCGTGTGGGGTTTGGGTTTAGGGTTTTTGGGGGGTTCAGGGTTTATGGGTGCAGGGTCGGGGGGGTGCAGAAATGTAGGGTTTAGGATGAGGGATGAAAAGACCAGCGGGTCCAACTAATTAACTCCTGCCTGAGCACGGCCCTGTCTCCTTAGCTGCATGCCCTTTAGGCCTAAAGCCGAGCGCTTACTGATAGACCATACCTCCTTGCGCGACAGAGTAAATTCTCGGAAATTTATCCCGAAACGTGCCCTAAACCCTAAACCCTAAACCCTAAAACCTAAAGGGCCCCAAAAGGCTTGCACAGCGCCCTGGCATTCGCCCCACCCCAACCCCGAAATTCTGTGAACGCCAAGGCCCCTTTAGACCCTAACCCTTAACCCTAAGTTCGGGTTTAGGGTTTAAGATTTAGGGTTTAGGGTTTAGGGTTTAAGGTTAGGATTTATAGGGTGTATAGGGTTTTGGGTTCAGGGTTTAATACCCTAATTAAGGGTCCATGTGCCAGAGGGAGGAAGCACTCAATAAGGTAGGGGACAAGCAGGTGTTGAGCTTGCTTGCTACTTCTTCGTGGTATATTCGGCTAAACCCTAAACCCCGAAACCCTAAAGCCTTAAACCCTAAACCCTAAACCCTAAACCCTAAACCCTAAACCCCAAACCCCAAACCCCAAACCCCAAACCCCAAACCCCAAACCCCAAACCCCAAACCCCAAACCCCAAACCGTACTGAGTTGCCTGATGGTTGTTCAAAGCTCCATTTGCACACATACCGTGTCGAGATCCCTACTTTCCTACTAAGAATGCCCAAGATGTCGGGCATGTGCCTAAACCCTAAACCCTAAACCCTAAACCCTAAACCCTGAACCCTAAACCCTAAGGGCTTGGGTTTTATAGGAGCTTCGGATGGATCCCACCCAGGTTGCGTGAGGGCTGAGTCGACCATGACTCTGATAACGTGCCACGCCGCGAATGGCACACCCAAATCCCTCGCTCCCCCCCCTCCCCCCCACGGTTTAGGGTTTAGGGTTTAGGGTTTAGGGTTTAGGGTTTAGGGTGATCTGGTCCAAGCACCAAAGTCAGAGGCAGGCAAAAGGGTAGTTTTGGAGAGGCCCCTGTTGTTCTGACAGGCCCTGACCACCCAAAACCTCACCGAAACCATTGTCATCGGGATCCCCAAAACTACCCACGCATAGATGGCCACGCACGGAAGTCACGCATGCTCATAGATGGCCACACACTGGGAAGTCTGCGTTGGACCGCCTCCGTTCGCGCCTTTCGAGCTGCAAGGTTGTCGGGTCTTATTGACGTGCGTTTCAACATGTTGGACATGTTGATTTAGGGGGTGATGCAGGAAGGTTCGCTGCAGCTAGTATGGCCTTGTTTGGGTTCTTACAAGCCTACTTATATTTTATAACAGTGAGCCTACATGTAAGCCCTAAACATCCTAAGCAGTCACCACACAGCCCTTCTTTAACCGCTTTGTTTGCTGTACCTAAAACTGGATGAGGCGGGGTGTTGTTCTGAACGAGCGTCGCTTTGGGCTCAGGTGGGGTGGGGGGGGGGGGGGGTGGTCTTCAACTTAGGTAAGGTCGAAACTCAAATCCCTAAAGCCATAATCCCGAAAACAAACAGCCCAAAAGGCTCCTAAAACCATTAATAGCCCTCCGACCCCCCCCCCCCAAAAAAAAAAAAAAAAAAAACCTTTACACAAACTAAAATTGCCAGGGCTGGGATTTTGTTGTCTTCAGGGTACGGCTCGCGGGGCAGGGGTTCGACACCAGCGCGCCTAACCCCTTTGCCAATGGTGCATGGGTGTTGGAGGACATGTGCTTGAGCCACCCGTATGCCCCCTCACTTTGTCTATAGGGTGCGTCGGAAAAGATCTGGGCGGATTGGGAGTGCTTGTGCCGGGGAAGCGGGGAGGGGGGGGGGGGCATTTGAATTCTTCCATCCCTGTGGACCTATTGTAGGGTTTAGGGTTTAGGGTTTAGGGTTTAGGGTTTAGGGTTTAGGGTTTAGGGTTTAGGGTTTAGGGTTTACAATAGGACCCAGAGTAGGCCCGTCTTCCCTTTTGCAGTTTGGGTTGCCTTATCATCCCCTTTCAACCCAAAGGCCACCCTTCCATTCCTAGATGACTCCTGGGTCTTTCGAGCGACTCGGTAAACCCTAACCCTAAACCCTAAACCCTAAACCCTAAACCCTAAACCCTAAACCCTAAACCCTAAACCCTAAACCCTAAACCCTAAACCCTAAAGATCCTCACAAGGCTTTGCCTTCCTCAATCTGGCTCTGGCTTCGTACTGCCCGAGACTTCCCTTGGTCAGAACCCTAAACCCTAAACCCTAAACCCTAAACCCTCAACCCTAAACCCCAAGCAGTAAGACGCGTTGCAAGCATTCTGTCTGCGATCTTCCTGGAGGAATTTAGGGTTTGGGCTCAGGGTTTAAGATTCAGACCTCTCAAAGCAGAGAAAGGTACCACAATTGGCAGGAGAATGTCTGGTCCTTAAGGGCAGGCTGCTCTGGGTAGAGTGTAGGATTTGGGGTTTAGGGTTTAGGGCTTGAGCAGTCAATTAGATTGTCTGATGTTCCGCAAGTATGTTTGAATCAGTGTCCTCCTGTGATGTAAGGAATCCATACCTAATTCATACATCTGCCCTTCCTGAACTCCACTTGGGGGTTCAGAGTACTGATGGCCCAGTAAAAAGCGTAGTTGTAACCCACTTCTAAGCCCTATGATTGGGTTATAAGTGCAGTTCTAATTGGGTTACTAAGTAATTACGCCACCATTTGCTTAAGAACCACACAAAAAATAAGCAATGTCTTCCTAGGAGGGATTATTGCTCTTCAGTTTGTTCTTTTTTTTTTTTTTTGTGGGTGGGGGGGGGGGGGGGGGGGGTCGTCAGCAAATAGTAGTACCTGCAAGAATCTAAGGGTAGTTACCTAAAGGGTTCTGATGTATGGCCCTTTAATTTGCATACGGTATATAAGGCGTATAGACATAAATATATATAAATATAAATGGGTCACCGCCTATAGCGGTTCCCCTGTGTTTTTGCACATTCCCTGAAACCATTTAACCAAGAATCCTCAAACCAAACCATTAAACCATTAAACCATTAAACCAATGGTTTTCCCCATATGAAAATCCACTAAACCATTAAACCATTAAACCATTAAACCATTAAACCAATGGTTTCCCCCATATGAGAATCCATTAAACCATTAAACCATTAAACCATTAAACCATTAAACCAATGGTTTCCCCCATATGAGAATCCACTAAACCATTAAACCATTTTCAGGGCGGGGGGGGGGGGGAACCATTGGTTTAATGGTTTAATGGTTTAATGGTTTAAGGGATTTTCATATGGGGAAAACCATTGGTTTAATGGTTTAATGGTTTAATGGTTTAAGGGATTTTCATATGGGGAAAACCATTGGTTTAATGGTTTAATGGTTTAATGGTTTAATGGTTTAATGGTTTAATGGTTTAATGGTTTAATGGTTTAAGGGATTCTCATAAGGGGGAAACCATTGGTTTAATGGTTTAATGGTTTAATGGTTTAATGGTGCTCCTGCCGAGGTACTTCGACCGCAGCTGATGCTGCCGTGGCATCACATATTATCATATATGTAATATGATTTTCTGTATTACATACTCCTAAAATTCTGAATCGCAAGAAGTGCTCCCCGTATCTTTTCTGCTCCTCAAATATTGAATCGCAAGCAGTGTCCCCCGTATCTTTTCTGCTCATAAATATACGTATACTATATGGTCGCCTATGTTGATTGCGCCTCGGCTGCATTTAGACACTCAACAAACATGCGAGTTATAACCTGGGAGTGGTGGTTATAACCAGACACTGTTTCGAGAACCATGTTCTCATATTGCAGTGTCTACATGCTCGAGTCGTGAGACTTAGCAAGTTAGCACCATGAAGCGAGCAGCTCGTGTATCGGGCATGATGGAAATCCTCGGAAACGGCGCTTGTGTGCTTCAGCTCTCGCAAGTCAAAGACGGGCGTGATGTTGACCACACTGTACCCTCATGTAGTTGTAAAGTTCCAGATTGTGCAAAGCTGAGAGCCGACATCGTTAGCGGTGTAGTGCCCTCACATCCCAGCAAGCGAAATCTGGACAAGACGGCTATCAACCATTACATCAACTATCTACAGCGGGATGCCGGGCTACCTCGTGGCATGAGTGGTGGATGGAATGACACCGTGCAAGAGAAACTACATGCTTGGCTCATGAAGGAGAAGAAGCGCACCAGAACCAAACAAAATGCGGGCACAGTCCATGCCATCACGGACGGCAGTGTGGAGGACCCCATCGAGGAGGCTAACTCGGATACTCAAGAGGCTCCAGACAAGCAGAAGTCCAAGGGCAAGAAAGCTATCACCATGGGCGAGGGGCACTCAAGCAAAGATAGCCGGGACGACAACAAGAATGCAGGGAACATCTCCAATGGCAACGGGGCCATCACCATGAGCGAGGGGCACTCCAACATAGAGAGTGGGGGCGACTCAGACAGTGACTCGTCATCCAGTTCGTCCTCGTCGGATTCCAGTGCGACGCCACAGGCCTCAAGCTCAAATGCGGCACGCCAACCTGCTGACAGTGAGTGTGTAGATATCACAAGATGGGAGCCTGAATGGCATGACGCCTTTCAGAGTCTCACTGTTTTGGAGGACCAGATTGGGGAATCGCAGAAGAAGCGTCGCATTCTCAAAGATGCGCTCCAGCATTTGGCAAACGCCCACAAGGCATGGGCAAACGCCTAGTGAACATACAGGTTCACTGTAGCAGCACACTTCTTCCCGCGGGGCTGACAGAAACGTGCTTTCTGCATTTATTGTAGTGAGGCGGTGTATCCTTGATGGTTGAGTGTGGCGAGAGCTGTGTATGCATGTGCTATCGAAAACGCTCACGCGCAGGGCAAATGCACATTGACAAGCATGTGCAGGTAATGGACAAGGAGTCCTGTTATAACCGGAGTCTCTGGTTATATCTGTCCTGTTGTGTGGTCATCGCCAAGCATTTTCTTTTCCAGCAATGCCTGGACAACCTTCGGCGTACGCTCGTGCTCTCAATGACATCAGGTCGTACGACTTCACTCCAGTGAGCACTCCCTTGATCTCCAAACAGGATGATGCGAACGGCTGTGTGGAAGATCTACCGCTCAAGAACATTGAAGGCCGCTACCTCGCCAAGTTTGTCGTTGACATGATCACGGATGTGAAATTCTCGGCTGTGGATTTCGAAGGGCTTGAAGAACGCATGTTGCAGAACCAATATGATCAGCTTCCGCCTCCATTTTGTCCCAAAGTAGAGATCTGCGCTCCTTTCAAGATGCAGCTTGCTATCATCAAGACCAGCATCACGGACTGCGTTATCTTGAAGTGCTACACGTTCGAGAACAAGACAAACATCCGAACCGTCGAGGACATTGCGTATGGGACATTGAAGATGATTGATTTCACACCCAACTTTCGTGCTGGACCATTGGCCATTCAGTTGATGCTCAAGGAGATGTCGCACTGGCTGGCCTACTACACTCAGATATCGCCCAAGCCTCCCAAGGAGCCCAAGCCGAAACAAGAGACTGATGATCTTCAAAACGGCTTTGCTTACATCAAGTCTAACGGGCCGCGGACTAACATGGGCAACCAGCAGATCGAATGGGCAGAGATTGAAACCAAGCGTGCAGAGAGTCCACTCCATGGATGGTCGGCAGGCTTGGTGAAGGAGTGTCTTCGAGGGCTCACAAGTGGTAATGTCTATGCGAAAACTGTGGAGAAGTTCTATCTGACTCTCCACGACCTCTCGGGCTGGCTGTTAGACGAGGTGCTCGTGCATCTTCTTGGCGAACTGAAAGCGAAAACTCTTGTCTTCCTTGGCCTGGCCGAAAAGGGAAAAACGCCGGCAGCAGAAGCGATTGCAATGGCGGTCAGTGAGTATCACCTGCTCCGAGACAATCTAGATCCAACCATCAGGCCGGGTTTCAGAATTTGTGCGTCCTTGGATCAATTGCGTGGCGAGTCTGGCGAGAAGCATCGGCCAGACATTCTGGATGATCCAGATATGAACACACTGCCGATTCCCAAGCTCAAGAGTTTTCTTGACAGCACATTGCTTGAGTGCCACACGGTTGAACGATGGACAGCCGCTCGGTTCGTGCAACACCAGCTACGTGTGGTGTGTGACAACAAGGTGGACGAGAATGCAGAACCTGATGACACATGCGATACGACAACATCCTTCGAGATTTTCTTTGAGATGATCAAGCCAGCCTTCAACGAAAAGGCAAGCAGACAAGACATCATGGCATGCCTCAAACGAGCTCACTTTGTGGTCAACATGAACCACGCAGTCTTCTTTCGGAAGGCTGGCACTTCGAAAGGGCCCGTCACTCGCGTTCCCTACATCAATGGCAACAAGGATTTCCTCAGCCCTGTTGGCCAGAAGGTGATTGATGATATGCGCCAAGGCATTCCAGATCAGCCTGCGGACTGGGCTCAGAAGCGCCAATGGTCTCATGATCTTATGTCCATGCTCACAGAGACACAGCAGAAGCCTGCGCGGACAAGAGTTGTGTTTGAAGCCAACCTCTTCACTGAGAGCTCACAGAGGTACAATGAGATCAAACCCGACTTGCCGTTCTCAGGCCGAATCTGCCCTAATTTTTTATGCTCTGAAGATACACTCTCGATGCCAGCCAAGTCCACCTCTGTCGCCTCGATGGCACCTTCATCGTCGGCGGCACCTTCGCCCTCAGGGATGGCGCCTTCATTGTCGGCGGCACCTTCGCCCTCAGGCATCATGACAAAGGTGAAAGAGGAGTGTGTTGAAGGAGAAGGTTCGTTTGCCATGATGCTTTCGAATCCAGATGCGATTGGAGTCATTGACTTGGACCCCACTCCACCATCACCGTCACATAAGCGAATGCGTGGCAGTGACGAGATGGACTATGATAGCGATGACCACATGCCATTAGCAGGCGAAGACCCTGAGGAGTGAGCGGTTCCGACCTAGAGATCCCACTTCAGTTTGATCCCGGGTAGAGTGCACCAATCGGATGTGGAGCTAGGACAGCTTCAGTTTTGATCCGAGATAGAGCGTATGATGCAAATTCGGAGAGCATATGAAGCGGAGTCTGAGCCGGGGAAACTCTGATAAAGACTTCCTTATGCACCGGTAAAACTTGTGGTCTATGTGCAGGCATTTAGACGAGCATCGCAGCGAAATGTGATTCCATGTCTGCTTGCCCTGAAGGCATTTTGCTTACATGTGAGTGGGTTGATATGCCGTTGCTACCTAAAACCGGTGGCCTACATGGCAGGCGCTTGGATGACATCACTTTTCTTGACTTCCAGAAGAAGATGTGTGAAGAGTGGTTTCAGTCCGACACATCCTTCAAGCACTACATCATAGATCGACGGGTGCTGGATAGCAACGGGCAAAACGTTAGCTTGACATTGAGAGCCATTGCTTTGATGCTGCGAACTGGCATTATATTGGGAATGCACAAGTGCACGGAATGCAATGGTCCCACTCGGTTGGAGTGCTCTAATCCAGATGGGTGTTTGAGATACAGATGGACATGTCGGACAAGCGGACACAAACATATGAATGCTCCCGTCAACTTTCACGGGTTCATGAAAGAGATCACAATCAGCAATTGGCTAGCATTCCTTCACATGCTGAATATGCTACGCCTGGGTATGCCTTGGGTACATATCATCAACGAGCTTCAGTTCGGCTATGGCAATATCAAGGAGCACACGATGACTCAATGGCGTCGATCTTTTCAACAAGCCTTGGGGAGGGCGTTGAAGAACATGGACCAAATGATGATAGGAGGACTGAACTACACCGTCGTGATTGACGAATGTCTGGTTGGCACACATCCAGAGGATGGCTGGTCAATGGGCAACAACGGCATCAACAAGAGTGGCTACCCACAGGAACGAAGCAATGTGCGTTCTGAGACCCCTTCCATGAAGAAGGCCCAGGGTATGAAAGTCCTCCCTGCGAGGACACTCAGAAAAGGTGAAAGCAAGGCGGCGGGATCGTACACCCTCCTCAAAAAGCCTGCTGCCGTCATGAAACGTCCATCTGCCGCAGTGAAGAGACCATCGACCTTTACCTCCATGAAACGTCCTGCGGCGCATCGACGTCCTCTTCGTGTACTGAAGAAGCCCGCGCAGAATCTCAAGCTCAATGGAAAGTGGTTGTGGCTTGCTGTGTGTGTTGGTCGTGGGTCTAAGGTCTTCACACATGGAAATGGTTTGAAGAAGATCACGTACAGACTCTTGCCACGTACATCCCAGGCTGTAAATAACAAGCCTCGTGGGCTGCATGAGATCAGGGACACTCTGCACAGTAGGGTTCGCAAGCACAGTACCCTAGTCTTTGACGGGTGGACTGCTACTACAAAGGCAGCAGATCAGTTAGGGTACAAGCATCCACCATCGGTCAAGCATGACAAATGCTTCCGAGATGTTGCCACTGGTTTCCATACCAATGATGCCGAGTCAGAGAATAACCGCTTGAAGAAATGGTCTCGCCAGCGGCACGGGTACTTGCGTATCGAAGAGCCCGATATGCAGGAGTACATGTTCTATGTTAATGTCGGTAGCTCCATGATGTCAGTGCTAGAGGGCCTGGCACGGTCGAATGAAGGTGGCAAGTGCAGAAATGCATTCATCGCCATCTAAGCACATTCGCGACAGTCGCGACAACAGTGGGGAAAAAATCTAGTGCGACAGTGTGAGCTGCAAAAAAAAAACGCCTGAATAAAAGCATGTGCGCACCATCTGAGGTGCCTACGTCCTCGTCAGCCTGGACGAGCTCTACAAATATATATACGAGTGGGTATGTGTCAATAGAATATATAGGGATGTAAGTTATAACTCATATGTTGTGGTTATAACTGTCATTCAGTGTTAGATTATACATACGGTTATGACGTTGAAAAAACTAAGGGGAACCGCAATAGGCGGACGCCCATATAAATATATATATATACATATATAAGGGGTCCCGCTTTCAGGGCCCATACTCAGGGATCATGTAACTACCCTTAGAAAGAAGCTTGGAGTTTCTGGGTATGTATAACCCAATCACAAGTGTAGTTAAATCCCGCTTCCAAGCCCCTTAAGTACCCTAATAGGGCTCTAATTTGGTGATAAGTACAGCTACAACTGGGTTGAACCCTAAACCCTAAACCCCAAACCCTAAACCCTAAACCCTAAACCCTATAAACCCTAAACCCTAGTAATTGGACTACTAAGTACCCTGAACCTTCAAGAAGGCCTCCTGTCCTTACTTGCGGGATAGTTGGGGGGGGGGTTCAGTGAATGCCTTGCGGATGGTTCGCAAGGAAGGAGGGCATGAGGTTCCCTAGATGGCCCTAATTATATATATATATCTCTCTCTCTCTCTCTCTAAGGGATTATATAGGGTACCCCAAACCCTAAACCCTAAACCCTAAACCCGAAATCCTACTAACTAACAGTAAGAATGCAGGGAAATGTCAGATGAGCTCCTCCTTCCCACGGTGGTCAGCTTTTCCTGGGCTGTGAACGCCTGCGAGAAGGCCTGGGACTTTGGGTTTAGGGTTTAGGGTTTAGGGTGTAGGGTGTAGGTTTAGGGCTGTTGGCTTTTGGGGTCTTCGGGTGTACTTGGAAGCTCGTGACAACTTATGGTAGGGTTTCTAGGACCAGGAGCAGGCCCTTATTCGTGGTTTTAGTTCAGGGTCTCTTCTAATCCCCTTGAACCCAGAAAGGGCGCCCTTTTCAGTCCTAAATTTCCCCTGGGTCTAGGTTGCTAGGGGAGACGAAGTAGACTTCCGAAGTCAAAAGGGTTTCCGATTTCCCCAATTCCTTGAAGCCAGCCCTCGTCCCCAAGAACCACTTTGTCTGTGGACATATCTTGGGATGTTCCCCCCTTGTACCTAACAGTCCTCAATAGCGGCCAAAGTTCCCCCTATTATATTCCCTTTTAAGGGCTGTTAGTATAGCCTTCCCAAGATACATGACCCTCCGGGTCCATGTACCAAATTATTTATATGCTTGGGCCCCAAAGTCCCTTTCTAGGAAGTGCTTGAAGGCTCGAGTATCCCCTATTTAGGTACATGGGCCTGCAGGGTGTGTTGTGTGGGCTACAATCGGGGGAGGGGATGCTTTCCATGAGGTTGTGCAGTTCCGAGCCCACGTACTTGCGCGGGCTCAGGGATGCCAGTAGGGAGTATTCTCAGCGAGGTCAATTCCGCTTAAGGAGGGGAAATTTGCCTCAATTCAGATACAGGATCCTGGTGACAATTCAAGCTAGACCTGAGCAATAACCCTACGTAGACCTTAAGGCGTGGCGATAGTGAAAGGGCGTTTTTGTTTGAGGGTTCCAGGGCTGCTTTAGTAAGGTTACCAAGGGGTATAGGTCTCACTGGGGTCTAAACTAAAACAGTGAAGCCATTTGTGTCCGACATGGTCTGTGTGCGCTTGGGGGACCCGGACGCTTTGAATATCTTAGGAGCCCCTTGAATCTTAAGTAGTTTGTTTTTGTGTATAATCCGTTTAACTGATCCTTAACTTTTCTGAGTTGTCGCAAGTTCCCGAGAAAAAGTCGAAAGTACCCGGCTAGTTTCATGGACCTCGAAAACTCAAAACCTATACTCCAGACTCAATATACCCTATAGTCAGTTTGTGATTCTGCGAATCTGGGTTTTGCAGTGTCACGCGGCCTTCTACACCAAGGAACTGCCAAGAGCTACAGGGCAGGGGCCAGTTGCGTGCATGCAGCCCCGTCTTCAGTATTTGTGACTACCGGCTCCTTCTCTGAAATTCATCTTCTTCCAGAGACTCTCATCCATCACCATACTCCCCAATTTATCGAAGCTTCATGGGTTGATATGAGCTAGGTTGCGTGAGAGGCAACAACCCATTATAGCTAAAGTTCATAGCGCAAAAGACTAAACCCAAAACCCTTCGTACTAAGTAGAGCAACCTCATGTACTAGAACTCCGAATCCCAATCCCTTAAACAGACATATCACCCCAACCCCTGAGAGGCGTAGGGTTCAGGGTTTGTAGGGCTTGGGGTCTGGGGTTTAGGGTTTTTGGGGCCTAGGCCCCACCTTCAGACTCAAAATTGCCCGAAACCTTGTACAAGAAGGCCTGTAGGCCCAAAAAACCCTAAAACATGCATGAATGTATGTATGCATGTACGTATGTATGGGGTTTACCGGGTTTCTGGGGCCCAGTGTGAAGGCCCAGCGCTTCGACATGGCAACCTGGCATCACCGTAGGGGTAAAGGTGCTGGGTTTAGGGTTTGGGGTTTAGGGTTTAGGGTACTACTACATGTTCTAAAGTGGGCCAAAAATTTAGGGCCATATACCCGCAACCAACACTTGGGTCACACACCCGCTACTACCATTTTTCCGATGTTGGAAGGTATATGAACCCTAAACCCTTTGTAGGGTTTAGGGTTTAGGGAATTGGGGTCATCTCCCCGACACTACTAGTTTTCCTATGATGGTGTACAAACCGAAAGCCCTTTTGGAATCATTTGGTCCCAAGGTAGGAGGGTTGGGAGAGATTCCGGCTCTCTGGGTTGTCAGGGCTGATGGTTTCGGGGTGACAGGGTTTAGGGTTTGGGGTTAAGGGGTGTAGGGTAGAGGGGTTAAGGGTTTAGGGATTTTGGGTTCAGGGTTGAGGCTCTGAACAATCCTGCAGTCTCCTTATATGGTACAGGCATGGAACCAGGGATAAGCGGACAATGACATTGTCCGGGGAGGTTTGAGGGTTCTTTGCTTTAGGTCGTAGAGGTGGCTTCAAGGTTTTGCTGAAACCTTCAATCCATCGACTGATCAAGCCTCTGACTGAACCCACCTTGGGGACTAGTTGAACCCTGGACGGGTTTATGGCCCATGTAGTATACGGCACATCATAGGGTTCATCTCGCCCCCAGGGATAGCCCTAGCCCGAAACCCCGAAGCTGTATCCGAGGCAAAACGCTTGATGGAGCAGCCAGCGCCCTACCCGGTGGTAACATGGGGTCTTCTGTTGATATCCTTTGCTCTTGGAGTTTAGGCTTTGTGCTGTTTTGTGTTTAGGGTTGAGGGTTTCGGTTTAGGGTTTAGGGTTTATATAGGGTTTAGGGTTTAGGGTTTGGGTTTGGGGTTTGAGGTTTAGGGTTTAGGGTTTAGGGTTTAGGGTTTATCGTTTAGGCCTCGGGGTGTACATGAATGAAGCCTAAAAGGTTCATGGCAGCAAGGTTTATCCTCGGTATCTGATGCCCAATGAGTCGGGCGATGTGTAAAGGTCCGCCTGCGGCCATTAGGCAAGAAGGATCGCACAGTATAGGCTATTCTGACTAGAATTCGGATGTGGAGCTCAGGATTTAGGGTTCAGGGTTTAGGGTTTAGGGAATATGTGCATCTTAGAGTAGTAGTTGCAAGGGCCCATAACATCCACACTATGGGCACCGAGCTTTGGAAGCCCTAAACCCCTTCTGTATCCTGAACCCTAAGCCCTAAACCCTAAACCCTAAGCCCTAAACCCTAAACCCTAAACCCTGAACCCTAAGCCCTAAGGGCTAAACCCTAAGCCCTAAGCCGTGAGCCCGAACTCTTGTGAATCCCATGGGCGGAGATGCGCTTTTGACTTGATAAACAGGGTTTCGGGTTTAGGGTTCAGGGTTCAGGGTTTAGGGTTCAGGGTTTAGGGTTGAGGGGTTAGCGTTTAGGGTTACAAAACTTTTGACCTAGTAAGTGGGGTTAGTAAGGTGGGTCATGGGGATTATAGCAGGGTTTCTAGGGGACACGAAGTAGACTTACGATGTCAAAAGATCTTGCACGTGAGGGGACCTATACAGGTTCGTAACGAAGGGTTTAGAGTCACCTGAACCAGGACCCATAAGCCCTTAAACCCATAAATCCTTCAACCCTAAACCCTAAACCCTAAACCCCGAACTATTTTTCCCCCAAAGGAGCCGAGCCTAGACTGTGCAGAGGGTTTAGGGTTCAGGGTTTAGGGGTTAGGGTTTAGGGTTTAGGGTTTAGGGTTTAGGGTTTAGGGTTTAGGGGTTTAGGGTTTAGGGTTTAGGGTTTAGGGTTTAGGGTTTAGGGTTTAGGGTGCTTGTAAGTTCGTGAAGAGTCTCAGACTGGGGGTTAAAAATTTGGGTTCAAGGTTTAGGGTTTAGGGTTGTTTAGGGCTGTTTAGGTTTTGGGGTTTAGGAGGCTTTAGGGATTAGGGTTTAGGGTTTAGGGAGCTATGGTTGGTGATAAATTGTAAGTGGAGTCTTGCATCCCTCCCTTCAACTACCCATGAACCTTTACGTAGCTCCTACTTCTGCAAGATCTGTGAGTTAGCAATCATCCCTACCCCTGGATCGAGGCCCATACTCAGGTCTTGGGTTCGGGGTATTTTGGCCCTGGTTCAACCCTCTTGCCTAAACCCTGTGACTGAGAATTCCTGAACAGAGTCTTCTTCCTGCATACGCTTGGGTCTTACTCTAAGTTCGGATCCGTTTTTGGAGCGCCTGCATTACAAGGAATACGACACAAAGTCTGATATGGGCCCCCTAAACTTGGGAATGTTCCCCCTTGTACTAACAGTCCTTAATAGGATTATACTCTGTGGTGCTTTACCGTGTTTTTACATCCTTAGCCTTTTTGGGTTTATTGGGTTTCTTAATAAAGTAGCTAAAAATTTCATTTTTAGCTACCCTGCTAAGTGCAGCCAAGTATAGTACCCCTATTCAGGGAGCAGGACAGGCGAAGGCAGGTTCACAACCTCTTGTCCTTTTACAACGAGAAGATGCAGTTCCAACGCTGGCTCGGCAGGATGACGGCAGCAATTTGCTTAGGGTTTAGGGTTTAGGGTTTAGGGTTTAGGGTTTAGGGTTTAGGGTTTAGGGTTTAGGGCTCAGGGTGTGACACATTGCGCTCTGAAGCAGACCGAGGAAGGAAGCAGAGGACGGCTATCCGTATCGGCGGGACTATTCGCGGACTGGGTGGCATGGTACCCGGACTTCCAGAATAATCCCTATTCAGGACTGTTAGTATAAGGGGGAACATCCCAGCCCAAAACCCTAAACCCGAGACCCGAGACCCTACACCGTAAACCCTAAACCCTAAGCCCCAAGCCCCAAGCCCCAAACCCTAAACCCTAAACCCTAAACCCAATCTAGAACGACCTCCACCTGCACGGCAAGGGCGGACGTGCTCGACGCTGGCTAGGTCGCCTTGGCCGGAGAAGGCAGCGGATGGCTGGCTTTGAACTCGAGTGTTTGGGGTTCAGGGTTTGGAGTTTATTAGGGTTTAGGGTTCAGGGTTTAGGGTTTAGGGTTCGTTTTCTTCGGTTTTGGCGATAAACCCCAAGCTTCGAAGACAAAACCCATATCCCCGAAAAACTCTTGATCTGACAAAAGCAGGGATAAGATTTCCAAAGCCCAAACCCCCAAACCCTAAATGCTATTTTATTCTTTTGTAGGCTTGAGGGTTTGGGGGGAGTATGGCTCTGGGAAACTCAGAGGAGTTTATGAGGCAACCTTATACCAGTTTAGGGTCTAGCATTGAGGGTTAGAGACTTCTTCGGGTACACCTAGTAGGCTTTTTAGGCTTCGGGTTTCGGATCAATACGCTGCTTAGCTCGAATGATGATTGGGCTTTGGGCTTTGGGCTTTGGGCTTTGGGCTTTGCGCCCTAAACCTAACCCCCTAAACCCTAAACCCTTAACCCTTAAACCTAAACCCTAATTTTTTGCGGTCTTCGTAGCTTCTGGAATGTTGTTTCATTGAAGGGCTGGGAAGGCTTTGGGAAATAGACCCCTAAACCTTCACACCGCAAGCCGCCTTAAGCAAGTCATCCCCAAACCTTATATGACACTATTAGGCCTTCTAATCCCCTAACCAACCCTATAAAGGGCCTTTTTAAGGGGTTATAGGGTAGAATAGCCCATGTAGGTAGAACCCAAAAACCCTAACCCTAAACCCTATATGAAGCAGGGTTTATATTTCTGTTATTGGTGAGTGTATATAAGGTTCCTGTTTAATATTGGTGAGTGCATATAAGGTTCCTTTTAAATATTGGTGAAACCCTGAACCCTATATGACACAGGGTTTATATTTCTGTTATTGGTGAGTGTATATAAGGTTCCTTTTTAATATTGGTGAGTGTATATACCTGGTGTCCTTTTGGGGGGTACAAGAAATATATACCCTACTTCATATGGCGGCTTTCCGAAAGTAAGAGTACGGTGTGTTGGGGATCCTCATATTGAGGGAAACCTACTATTTGTGGTTTATATTCGGGGTGCCTTCTTTTCGTTGCCGACAAGAAGGGACCCTTTCATATGGACCCCCAACATAGCCCCGAGTCATAAGGTGCCCCAATGGTTGAGGGTTTAGGGT
This sequence comes from Symbiodinium natans, assembly GCA_905221605.1. NCBI lineage: Eukaryota > Dinophyceae > Suessiales > Symbiodiniaceae > Symbiodinium > Symbiodinium natans. The sequence goes on from CAJNDS010002302.1 coordinate 1,180,482, forward strand.
TTAGGGTTTAGGGTACCCCATCATAACTTTCGGAAACCCCTATATCCTAAGCGCCCTGGACTTTCCATCCTCGAGCCTTGAACCATTGCGTTTAGTGTTTAGGGTTTAGGGTTCACCCGAAGCCCAAAACTCGAAACGCGCTAAGCCCTGCACGTTGAACTTTCACGGGGGATTAAGGAATGATTAGGTTTTATAGGGTTCAGGGTTTAGGGCCCCTGTCAGCCGAACCTGGTTTTGGAGTTTTGGGTTTAGGGTTTAGGAATTAGGGTTAAGGGTTTAGGGGTGTTTAGGGGTTTAGGGGTTTAGGGTTTAGAGCGCCCTGTCAGCCGAACCTGCCTCCCTCCCCCTGTATCGCAACCGGGTTTCGGGTTGTTCTGTAGGCCTGGAAATCTTAAACCTTTATCACCCTGGACGGATTGTGGTGATAGGTAGTTATGGTAACGCAACCTTACCCATAAACCCCAAAGCTCTGAACCCCTAAACCCTAAACACCCTACGGTAAACCCCACAACCCCGAACCTTAAACCCTAAACCCTAAACTACATCGAATACGATGTCACTTGTACGTCTGGCCGCAGCTACGCTTGTTCCAGTTTCCCTTGCGGCACAGCCAGAGAATGAACTCCGTGCTGTTTGAGGGCCCTACCACATAGAAGTGCTTCCCTATATGGTTTAGGGTTTAGGGATAGGCGTTGACGTTGCAGCCTCTGTAGCTCTGCCGACGCAGATTTCAGGTTCTTTCGGGCATCAGGCTCCGCGACGTTTCTCCAGGATATCGTTACGCTTTCGCGGTAGTATAAGCCCTGGAGTAAAGGCCATTGCCACGGGACATTTTTCAGAAGCATAAGCGCTTCTGACTCTCGGACGGGTGAGCATCTCGTCTGCAGTTTGCTGTGCGGATTCGTTTTCTTAGTTTCTCCTGTATTCTTGTGAGGGGGTGGGGAGGGGGGAGGGGGACGGGGGCCACAGTTTGGGGGAGGGGATGTGCGCGGCGAGAGAGTACAGGGCCGGCGATCCTTGACGAAGCTCGGAAACCGATTGAACCCTACGAAACCCTTCTGAGCCAATGCCGGAAGCGCGCAGAAGCCCTTGTCCTCCGTGTGCCGGATCCCTGCTCAAACCCAGTCCCTACACCCTACCCTAAACCCCTAAACCCTAAACCCTAAACCCCTAAACCCTAAACCCTAAACCCTAAACCCTAAACCCTAAACCCTAAACCCTAAACCGACTTTCAAGTTGCAGAGGCTCTTTCTTGGGAACCGGCCTGATGTCCACTGAGGAGACATGCGTCCCCTGATGCGCAAGGTCCTCTCCGAAAGCCAGACTCTGGGTTGTGCTCTGGTATGTTCTTTTTGTTGACGTCAAACCCGCTGGCCCCTAAAAGCCCGTAACCCCTAAAAGCCCGTAAATCCCTAAACCCTGAACCTGAACCCTTCTTGCATCAGCAGGGAAGCTTGAGTAGTCCAGCAAGCAACCTTTGACCTGTTTGAGGCTGTAAAACTACTATTTGCTTAAGAACCAACGAATTAAAAAAAAAAAAGCGTCATTGAACTATTCCTGGAACCTTGTTCAAAGGGTTTAGGGTTTACACAGTTAATTCCTAGAATCTTTTTCCAAAGGGTTTAGGACTTGGGTTTAAAGTCTTCGTGGATTCTTCAAAGACCTCAAGCACAAGTCAGGAAAGAGGCAAGGATCAAGGTGCCGCCTTGCCTTCGAGTTGCTTGCAGAGTGCTTTGTTTTTTTCGGTGGTTTAGGGTTTGGGGTTTAGGGTTTAGGGGGGTTGGGGGGATGTTGGGGGGATGTTGGGGGGGATGTTGGGGGGGATGTTGGGGCGATGTTGGGGCGGAGTGGCCGGTAGGTAAGGGGGGTGAAGGGGGGGGGGGTTTATAAGGCTTGATTGCGTTTGGGTTTGAAACCCTAAACCCTAAACCCAATTTTGTGATGATCATGCACGAGTAGTTTCTCTTCTTGTTGCAATACCGGGGAATCCCAGATTGGTCAACCCTAAGACCTACTTGGAGGTTCACGGTACATAGTAGCCCAACTGTAACTGAACTCATAGCCCAATTAGAATCCTACTGGAGTACTTAAGGGGCTTAGAAGTGGCTTACAGCTACACTTTTCATTGGGCCCTAAACCCTAAACCCTAAACCCTAAACTCTAAACCCGAAACCCTAAACCCTAAACCCACTTATAAGTACCCTGAGCCCTAGACCTTCATGTCTGAGCCCTAAGCCTTCATGTCCTTCGATGCCTTGCACTTCGGGAGGAGCTGGTGGAGCAAGCCGTGGAAGCAAAGGCGCACGCCCCCAACAAGGCCTTGAAGAGGCCCAGGGGTTTAGGGTTTAGGGTTTGGGGTTCGGGGTTCTGGGTTTGGGGCTTGCGGTTTAGGATGTTGGGGTTTGGGTTTAGGGTTTGGGGTTACCTGGAGGTTGTAACTGCACGTATAGCCCATTTCGAATCTTATGAGGGGTACTTCAGGGGGCTTATAAGGTTATGACTAGGCCGGGAACTAAACCCTAAACCCTATAACTGCACTCCATGATTCACACCAGTTTTTTTTTTTTTTTTCCGTGGGCCCTTGTTTGTTTCTTTACTTTTTGGATCTTCCTTTCTTGCAGTCCTTAGTAGGGATTATAGTACCCCCAATTGACGCATGAAGGACTGTTAGTATAAGGGGAAACATCCCAACCTCTTGGTGTTAAGAGGATCATACGCAGTTGATCACGGAAGAGTCCCCGAGGTCTACAGTAACTTCATCGGGTAAAGAAACATGTTCACCTGAGCCCTCTGCCGTGCAAAGGGTGTTCCTTAATGAAGAAATCTTGTCGCCGTTAGGATTGCCCCCGAATGCAAGCTTGCAGCCTAGCAAGTTCATCTCAGGGTTTCTGTTGAAGGTTTAGGGCTCTGCACCCTAAACCCTAAGCCCGAATCCCTAAAACCCGAAGCCCTACCTTTTTCCGTCACAGTACTTCGACAACATTGCCTTGTAATTCCCTCCCCTAATATTAAATCCCTCCTACCCCCTATTATTAAATCCTCCCCTTTATAGTTATATCATAGTATGTTGGGGGGTTTTTATTTTTGGGGGCGGGGGGGGAGGGGTGTTTAATATTAGAGGAGGGGAGTATCAAGGGACTTGTTCTAAGGGACCTGAGGGGTTTATTTAGGGGCTACTAGGTATATAGGGACTATATAAGTTATATTTGAGTTATATAGGGGAAGAAGATTAGGGGTACCTTCAGGAGTCCCTCCTTGCACCCCTGAATTGTTCATGTTTTGAAGCTGCATGAGACCTGTTGCGGATGGGTCCTTAAACAGAGCGAGCTCCCCTAATCCAGAAGGTTCCCGAGGTACCATGAACCCCCCCTCCCTTACTTAGGAGCTCGTTTGGCTCAGCAAGTCTACTTGGTATCCCCTAGAAACCGTTCTAGTCCCCATAGTCCACCATCAAAAAAGACTTCCAAGTAAGGACCCTGTAGTACAGGGGCCTTCATCATTTCAATTGTTTCTGTTGGGGTTTTTGTGGTACAATTACAAATGAATCACAAGGGAATACTATTATAAGTAATTATTCCGACCGATTCCGACCTCTATATTAAGCAGGCGCGTCTTCCAGCGTGCGCGCAAGAAGCTGGCTCACTTGCTGACGCAGGAGGAGTTCGAAGTGGCAGTGGAAGCTTGGGCTTTAGGATGTCATGTCAGACCGAGGCCCTTCGTCAGGGTTACGTTTTAGGGTTTAGGGTTTAGGGTTTAGGGTTTAGGGTTTAGGGTTTAGGGTTTAGGGCAATTAGGAACCAGACTAGGCCCTTCTTGCCTGTTTTCTGGGGGTTTGGGTTCCTTTGAAAGCTCCTCTGGACCAAGGAAGGGCACCCCGTATGTATTCCTAGGTTACTCTTGGGTCTGGAAACACGGTGCCATCCTCAGTCTTGAAACCTAGTTACACCCTAGACCCTAAACCCTAAACCCTAAACCCTAAACCCCAAACCCTAAACCCTAAACCCTAGACCCTAAATACCGGCACCTAGAGCCCCTACTTGGAGGTTGAGGTACTCAGGGTTTAGGGTTTAGGGTTTAGGGTTTGAGGTTTAGGGTTTAGGGTTTAGGGTTTAGGGTTTAGGGTTTAGGGTTTAGGGTTAGGAACCAATTAGAAGTGTAGTTATAACCTGTATAACCCACTTCTCTAAGCCCCTGAAGTACCCAAATAGGGTTATCATTGGGTTGCAGGTACAGTTCTTATTTGGGCTACTAAGTACCCTGAACCTCCAAGTACGCCTGATTCCCGATGTTTCTCGACTCATCGGGCATTTGTATTTCTGACTTGGCGTGTTGGGGGGGGGGGGGGGGGGGGCCTTCCATCTCCACTAATCTCTATTGATACTCTCGGTTTGGGCTTTAGATAAAATGGGGGGGGGGGGGGGGTGTTTTTAAACCCTAAACCCTAAACCCTAAACCCTAAACCCTAAACCCTAAACCCTAAACCCTAAACCCTAAAACCCTAAACCCTAATCTTGGGGGGGGGGGGGGGGGGGGGGTTGTAATAAGAATGATGTCGACCCATTTGTCCAGAGGAGCCCTGACAAACAAAAAACCTTAAACTAGACCCCTGGCCCCAAAAATTGGTGTAAAAATGAAAACAAAACCTAGACCCTATAGGGCCCTCAGCCTAGACTTCAGAGAACCACCCCACTGGGAGGTGAGGGTTTGATACCGGGTGGCTTACACAGGGTTTATTTGGGGTTTAGGGGTTAGGGTTTAGGGTTTATAAGGAGCTTAGGAATTGTGACTTATATACAGCAGTTTCGGGCTTGTACGGTTTTGTGGAGCATGTTGTCGGCTGCAGGCCTTATCAGGCTTAGCATCTAAATGTGAGACAAAAGGGTGAAACGTACTGCAAGTTCTTCAACTTCTCAGAACGTTTTCGATGGGCCACAAAGGGCCCAACAGGCCTCAAAAAGACAGGTTTTCAAGGTCTCAAAAGCCCTCCAAAGCCAGACAAAACCCGACACCCCCTACACACCCAAGTAATTAGGGCGAAAATGCTTCCCCAAAAAAGAAAACAAGACCCTCCTCCCCCCCCAAAAAAAAAACAAAAACACAAAAAATCAAATAAAACTCTAGGCAAAAAATGCCCAGTAAAGCTTCCCTAATGCCCGGTGACGGGGGCACCGAGGAGCGCCTCAAGCATTTTGAAGAAGAGGCGCGGAGTTGATTTTCAGGGTTTAGGGGCTTAGGGGTTTTAGGGTTTGGGGTTTAATTTAGGGTTTGGGGTTTGGGGTTTGGGGTTTAGGGTTTAGGGTTTAGGGTTTAGGGTTTAGGGTTTAAGGAAACACAGGATTTAGGGTTTAGGGTTTGGGGCGTTTTGTAAAGGGGGTGCGGGGGGGTGGATTTGGGAGGGTGGGGAGGGGAACGGCCCTGCGCCATGGTGGTAGGCGGATTTTGCGATTCGAAGTGGCACGTCTGCGCGTAACAATGCACACAAGCATAATTACTCTAGCCTAAACCCTAAACCCTGAACCTTGTGTTTCTAGGCATCTTCCAGCTTACGGCTTCGCAACTTCTCACTCCTGGACCGTAGTTCTGATTTCAGTTATATAAAACCCCAATAAGGTTTTGAACACTCATGACGAAGAGAAACCCTACTTGAAGCGGTTTAGGGTGGGCTTCAGGCTGAGGGCTCAGGGCTTAGGGTTACCCCAAACAAGGTTACAACCATGGGTTACCCTACTTACAAGTACCCAGGACCCGCCAAGTATTAGTTTTGGGTTTAGGGTTTAGGGTTTTGGGTTTAGGTTTAGGGTCTAGGGTTTAGGGTTTAGGGTTTAGGGTTTAGACCCAGCCATGAACCTCCGAGCAGGTATCCGTATCCGACGGCATGTCCGACGCCGCATCTCCAATCGCAGACGTTGCTTGGCCCACCCATACACCCTATGCCCTAAACTCTAAACCCTAAACCCTAAACCCTAAACCCTAAAACCCTAAACCCTAAACCCTCAACCCTCAACCCTCGACCCTCAACCCTAAACCCTAAACCCTAAACCCTAAGCTCCTATAATTCCTTATACAGAACAAAGACTTTCTGTGTTCATTCTGTCTCCAGGCGTCCCTCCAAAGTAGCGGTTGCGGCGCGCATTCTTCAAGTTCTCCCTACCTGCTGCGGCTGAACGTTGCCACAAAGACTCAGAAGCTTCAGGCCACCATCCTAAGATAAGGGTTTCCTGTACATGGGGCCGTCAGCCCCTGACCCCCCCCCCCTCTCAAAAAGAAACAGTAGTAATAATAAAAAACAATAACAAGCAAGAAGAATAAATGTAACTAAGAAAAAGTACTAAAAAGAAGAACTAAAATAGCAATAACAACAATTGTAAAAGACAAAATAGTAATAGCAATGAAAGTCTTAATATTAATAGTAATATAATCAGAAGAACTAACCCTCAACAAAAGACCACCACCCTAAACCCGGAAAGGCGTATGGAGCTTAGATCCCAAAGCCGAAACCCAGACCCTACAGAAACCTTAAACCCCGGACCCGAAGCCCTACTTGGAGCTTCAGGGTACTGAGTAACCCAATTCTAACTGCAATTCTAACCCCTATTGGGGTACTTAAGTCGGTTATAATTACACTTTCAATTGAACCCTAAACCCTAAACCCTAAACCCAAAACCCTAAAGGGTTATCAGCACCCCTGAACCTCCAAGTATGCGGACAAGGCAACCGCTGCAGAGGGCTCGCCGATGCGGCCTCAAACGCCACTCTGCGACTCGGCTCGGTTTCCTTCTGTTTGGGTTTAGGGTTTAGGGTTTAGGGTTTAGGGTTTAGGGTTTAGGGTTTAGGGTTTAGGGTTTCGGGTTTAGGGTTTAGGATCTGTGGTGCTTTACTGTAACTTTAGATCCTTAGCCTTTTTGGGTTTATCGGGGTTCTTAATACGGCAGCTAAAAACTAAATTTACAGCTACCCTGCTAAGTGCAGCCAAGTAGGTCTAGGACCCGGAGTAGGGCCTTACTTCCTTGTTTAGGGGTTTAGGGTTTAGGGTTTAAGGCTTAGGGTTTAGGGCTTGGTTGGGGGTTTAAGGTTTCAGGGTTTTCAGTCTTTTGGGGATTTAGGGTTTAAGGGTTTGAGGGTTTTTAGGATTTTAGGGTGTTAGGATGCTAGGGTTTCAGGGTTTAGGGTGTAGGTTGTAGGGTGTGGGGGGTGCGCGTTTTCCTTGAGTTGCGTAGTAGGCCAACCCCCCCACCCGAACCATTCTCTGGTTCTACCCCCCTAAACCCTAAACCCTAAACCCTACAGTCACCTTGGCTGACCTCTGAGGCACATGCACCCTTCCTTTTTTCAGGGCTGGGGGTATCTTATAATCCTCTTAAAACCAAAAAGGGCGCCCGTTTTATTCCTATATAGGTTACTGGGGTTTAGGTATGCCCGGGGGCTTGTTTGGGGTGTGGGTTTCGCGTTTCTTGGGCCCGAAAGACGTGCCGAGTCTGATTCGGGTTTCTTGTCCTACCTCGCGTAAGCCATGTCCCATCAGCAAGACACAGAGCATGAGTTGCAGCCAGCACGTAGGTCACTCTTCGATATCCTGAGCCATAAACAAATCTAAAACCGGAACCCTAAACCCTAAACCCTAAACCCTAGGCCCATACTGCTCCCGAGCACGGATCAGGCCTCCGCTTGCCCATTATCGCGGTGCCCTTCTTCGTGCCCGTGATGCCTACGCCGACAATGCAGGACAGATGGACAATGGATAGGGTTTAGGGCTCAGGGTTCAGGGTTCAGGGTTCAGGGTTCAGGGTTTAGGGTTTAGGGTTTAGGTTTAGGGTTTAGGGTTTAGGGTTTAGGGTTTAGGGTTTAGGGTTTAGGGTTTAGGGTTTAGGGTGATGGCACGGTTGGTTGTTTGAGTGACGTTTGTGTCTAAATCTCCGCACTCCTCATAGAAGCCCCCCATGGCTCTGTTTTGTTGTGCTGTTCTTGTGGCTTCCGCATTTGTTGAGGGCACGGAAGCTCTGCACTCTGTACCCTGAACTGGCCGTGCACATCTCGAAACCAAGCATACCCAGAGTTATCTACCCTAAAAACGCAATGCACCCTCAACCTCCCAGACCAAATTAACCCTAAAACGGTTTATCGTTCATATGGGGTCTCCGGAAATAGGGGGTTACCTCATATTCCTCATTATAAGGGAATCCTACTATATGGGGGTCTATATATTTGGGTCCCATAACTCTCATAAACCCTCAATAGGAATCATCCTAATGTAGCGGGTTTGTCCCTAATCTTGGGGTTGGTTTGGTCCCCTGGGTTGTTATTGTTGTTGTCGCTGTTTCTGTTGGGGTACTTAAGGGGCTTACAAGTGGGTTGCAAGTACACTTCTAATTGGATTTTAGGTACCCCCAGAACCTCCAAGTAGGGTTGAGCCACGAATCATCCCAAGCGCCTAAACCCCAAGCCTTACATTCCCACCCCCTAAATTCCCACCCGGGCCGGTCTTGGCCGCTCCCGTGTATTACAAGCCTTGTCCGGCTCTGATACTTGTCGGCCGGTACGCCCGAACGAGGCTCATCTTGAAGCCCCAAGCCCGAAGCACTAAGGGTTTAGGGTTTAGGGTTTAAGGTTAAGGGTTTAGGGTTTAGGGTTTTAAGCTCTACCAAGGTGGTGATGGAACGTTGAACCCTAGAATTGCAACCCTGAACCCTATAATCTCCTCCCCATAGTATCAACCCCCCTCCCCCTCCCCCCCTAATGTTAAAATACTCCCAGTATAGTTCTATTATCATATATGGAGAGTATGACTTACTAGGAGGTAGGGGCGGGGGGAGGGGGCGAGGGGTTTATTTTTGAGCGGAGGGGAATAGATCCTAAGCCTAAACTCTCAACCCTAAACCCTATACCTTAAACTCTAAACCCTAAACCCTGAACCCTAAGCCCAGATGTAGCCCCGAGGAGACAAACGTTCCCTACAGCTCGCCTTTGTCAAGTCCGGAGAATCAGCGGGCCGACTCTGAAATCAGGGTTGCGGGTTTACCCTAAACCCTAAACCGTAGACCCTAAACCCTAGTTTTTGTCTAGGGTTTTGTTAGAGGCTTATAGGGCTCTTGATGAGGTTGAGGGTCCAGGGTTTCGGGATGTCATAGCTTTTTTCTTGAGAAAACATATGATTAAACCCTAAACCCTCCAAGGGTTTCGGGTTTAGGGTTTAGGATGGGTCCAGACCTTAAAGCCTGAACCCTAAACTCTAAACTCTCAAACCCTAATACATGCAATTCTGTGGCGGTTTTTTGGTTCGTAGCTCTTGCTGTCGAGTTCGGGACGAGTTCGGCTTACCTTTAACAGTTTATTGTTCAGGCTTTTAGGGTTTAGGGTTGGGATGTTCCCCCTGAAACTAACAGTCCCCAATGGGGACTACAATTCCTGATTGTAATCCCTAGTAAGGACTCTTGGCAAAAAGGGGGGGAACATCCCAAGTTTAGGGTTTTGCAGTTCAGGGTTTCAGTGTTGAGTTGTTTTGTTTTTTTTTTCTTTTTTTTTTTTTTTTGGGGGGGGGGGGGGGGGGGGGGTGTTTGGCTTTTTGTTTGTTTTTGTTTTGGGGGGGGGGGGGGTCTTTTTAACTTGGCTCCCGTTCCCTACTCTCCCTTCTGGGGGGGGGGGGGTGGGGGGGGGGGGGGGGGGGGGGGTGGGTGGGGTTGCGGTTCACACTCTATTCTTTTGTAGGTTGGAGTCGCAGGTAGGGCTTCAGGGTGTGGGCTTGCAGTTTGGAGTAGTTTTGGGTTTTCGGGTTGTCTGCTTCTTGTCGTGTTTGTTCGGGGGCGGGGGGGGGGGGGGGGGGGGACTAAACCCTACTAAAGCTAAATGCCCTCTAAATCCCCGAACAAAGCAGCAAACCCCATAAGCCCAATCAACCCCACAAACCCGATAAATTGTCCTTAATGGGGGACAAAAATCCGGGGGGGGGGGGGGGGGGGGGGGGGGGGGGTTGGGGGGGGGGGGGGG
>CAJNDS010002302.1:1195462-1260462 GCA_905221605.1 Symbiodinium natans
GTAGGCTCTTTCTTGCTAGCCCCGTCAAGGAACCTTCTGACAGAGCTAGAGTGTGTGGCCCCTCATTGCTACTCCACAACGGCTGAAGACTGAACATGGTCGAAGGGTTTAACCCCAACCCCAAGAAAAAGTGCCCAAACGCCCGGCCCCGTACGGGCGCCGCTTCCTCAAACAAGATTTCTGTTTATCAATTGTAAGCCCTCAACCCTGCACTCTAAACCCTAAGCCCAAGCCCCTCTAAAGGGATTGTGGAGTCTAGGGCCGAGGGCTTAAGGCGCTTCTTTTCGAGGCGTGTGCAGCATATAGACTTGGGGACTCACAGGGCAGGCCCGTAATTAAAACCCACGACCTAAAAACCCTAAAGCCTATAAACCCTATAAACCCTAGAAACCCTAGAAACCCTAAGTAAAGCCCGAAACCCTACCAAACCCTGGAGGAGGCTTCCCCCTGCCAGCAAGGTACTACCATCCTGTGAACGCTCCGGCCGACTCCTCAGGGTTTAGGGTTTAGGGTTCAGGGTTCAGGGTTCAGGGTTTAGGGTTTAGGGTTCAGGGTTCAGGGTTCAGGGTTTAGGGTTCAGGGTTCAGGGTTTAGGGTTTAGGGGCAGTGCTAAGCAATGAGGGTGATAAGAGCCCACAAAATGGTCATCGCTACAGCTTCCGTAGCTACACAGGGGGCCCGCGCTGTTACAGCCGAAACCGAACAGGACGCAAACAACGCACACTGCAAACTTCAAGCCACTAAACTCCAAATCCAAAGTATTACGGACCCCGGAATTCGAAGCAAGCCTCTGTCTTGAACCATAAAGTATCGCGAGACTTCCCAGCAGCAAGGTAGGACCTAAAGCCGCTAAACCCTACAGGGTGGGGCCCCCTTACTATACTAACTGTAGTTAAGGGACTTATAACCTAACTTAGGGTCCTTATAACCCAATTTAGGGCCCTTATAACTCTACTTATAACTAGGGGGCCCCACCCTGTAGACCCCAAACCCCAAACAGCGCCTTGCCCCTCAAAGCCCCAGCGAGTCTCCTCCGCAGGGGGCCGCAGGGGTGAGCTCTGAGGAACTACCAGTGTTCGGAGATTAGGGTTTAGGGTTGAGGGTTTAGGGTTTAGGGTTTGTCGTTTTGTTGGGGCCGGGGCACTGTTTGATTCGGATAGGTATTTTGGGGTTGCATAGGACCCTGCCTAGCCCTTGTGCCTACACTAAACCCAAAGCCTGCACTCCGAAGTCCCCAGTCCTGCCAAAACAGACCCAAAGACCCAAAGGCCCTAAATCCCTCGAACCCTCAAGCCTAGAATCTTCGAACCCAAAACCCTAAACGCTAAAACCCCAAAGCCCTAAAAGGGTTTAGGGTTTAGGGTTTAGGGTTTAGGGTTTAGGGTTTAATTTGGGTTTAGGGTTTAGGGTTTAGGGTTTAGGGCCCTAAACCCTCTAAACCCAAGGTGCTTTTGAACCACTGGCTCCTCTATCCAGGCCCTGATGATCCCAAAGCCCTGAGCCCCGCACCCCGCAACGCCCCCCGCCCTCCCGCGGGTTCAGGGTTCAGGGTTTAGGGTTTAGGGTTTAGGGGTTTAGGATTTAGGGTTTAGGGTTTAGGGTTTAGGGTTTAGGGGTTTAGGGGTTTAGGGTTTAGGGGTGTAGGGTGGAGGGTTTAGGGGCCCCTCTCCAGCCTCTGAACCATACCGACCCCCGCTGAAACAGAAACTAAAGCCGACCCCAAACCTTATAAACCCGAAATCCTAAAGTCGAAGCCCTAAACCCTAGACCCTAAACCCTAAACCCTAAACACTGAGCCCTAAACCCTAAACCCTAAACCCTAAACCCTAAACCCTGAACCCCAAACCCTGAACCCTGAATCCTGAACCCTACACCGCCACCAGGCCTCGACAAGCCCCCGAGAATGGGACGAGGGCGAGGCCTACTGTGTCTTGATGCTGTAGGGTTTAGGGTGTATAGGGTTTGTAGAGTTTATCGGGTTTACAGGGTTTATAGGGTTTATGGGGTTCGGGGTTGAAGGTTTCGGTTTAGCGTTTGTTGGGTTTAGGGTTTAGCGTTTTTCGGGCTTAGGGTTCGGTTAAGCGTTTATAGGGTTCAGGGTCAAAACGCCTCAATGCTTCTGAAGACGGAAGGGCCGCAACGCTGAACACGATATGACGTGACGGCACTTCGCGACCTCGGTATACCTAACTTCTGTTAAAGTGTGCTTGCTCTTAAGACCTTTGCGACCCAGGGAACGAACTTCTGTGAAAGCGGGCTTGGTCTTATTTCTGTGCAGGGCATATATGTGTGGAAAGCCTTCGATCTCATGGCCTCAAAACTGGGCGGCTTTTGACTTCTAATATAAATACAATCTTGCCAAAATACATACATACATATATATATATATATATATACATATTTGTTTTTTTTGTCGAATTGTATCGGGCCCAGATGGTGCGCCGACCTTCGTCGAGCAATTGCCACTTTGTCGAACGTTCGGCCCTTAAGTTCGGGCTCCACAGTTCTTTTTGCTAATTTGCGACCCTCCCGAAAACCCGAAAACCCGAAAACCCGAAAACCCGAAAACCCGAAAACCCGAAAACCCGAAAACCCGAAAACCCAACTCCAAATCCCTAAACCCCGAAAGCTTGGGAGTTTCCTCTTCTACTAACACTCCTTAATGCCCCCCCCCCCCCCCTATACTCCCCGTCAAGAACTGTTAGTACAAATAAGGGGGAACATACCAACCTAAACCCAACTTGGAGGTTCATGGTACTTAGTAACCCAATAGCTGTACTTATACACCAAGTAGAACCCTATGAGGGTACATTGGGTTATAGGTACGTAAACCCTAAACCCTAAACCCTAAGCCCTAAACCCTAAACCCCAAACCCTAAACCCCAAACCCTAAACCCTAAAGCCCTTAGGCTCCAAGTAAACCCCTGCAGGGCACGCTGTCTCGCAGCCTGACCGACGGCTACAGCTGCTTGCGACCTGCCTCACGATCTTGTGTGGTATGGGCCCTAAACCCTAAGCCCGAAGCCCTAAACCCTAAACCCTGAACCCTAAACCCTAAACCCTAAACCCTAAACCCTAAACCCTAACCCTCTAAACCTCAACCTAAGCCACCCATAGCCCCCCCCCCCCCCCCCCCCCCCCCCCCCCCCCAAAGTCCCCCCCAAAGAACAGACGTGTTAAGCAAGCAAAATGAATCGTATCCCGAAACCCAAACCCCAAACCTTAGAAGCCCTAAGCGCTAACCCTAAACCCTAAACACTAAGCTCTAAGCCCTAAACCCTAAACCCTAAACACCCTAAAGCCATCCCTTTTTCGCGGGCTACTCTGGGACCTGGAATCCCCGGTGTCCAACAGGTTGAACTGTTTAACTTGACGATTTAGTCGTTGAGGTCAGGGTTTAGGGTTTAGGGTATAGGGTTTAGGGTTCAGGATTTGGGGTTTGTCGTTGGTCGCACCGTCACCGTATCGTGGAACCCGCCCGCAACCACCCAGAGTCAAACCTTTTCGTGGTTTAGCCTTGTCTACCCCCCGGTCATAGTAGTTTATACGGTCTCCATAAAGCCCCCTGACCCCTAAACTCTCAACCTTTTCGAGGAATGATTTGGTTCCTCAGACCTCCTCGTACGTACCGAGGCCAATACAGCGAACCTTCATTCAGTTCAACACTTGCGAGCATGCCACTTGGGCCCAACATTAGAGTTTAGGGCGTACGGTTTAGGGTTTAGGGTAGGTAGTAGTTCCCCCCATGTATTTGGAAGCCTCCAGCGTCCCTTCATCGCCCTTATTGACAAGCCTTGTGTACGTTCAGGGTTTAGGGTTTAGGGTTTAGGTACCTCACCCGAGAACTCCCGTCCCGAAGTTGTCCTTCATACAGATGTAGGATGTTCGGTGTGGGTTTAGGGTTCAGGGTTTTGGGTTTTGGTCATGAACCCTAACCCTTCGGGACGCGAGACCTAAGGCCCTAAACCCCTAAACTCTAAACCCGAGGGGAGGGCTGAGTGGCTGAGATGTCAAACCCCAAGCCCTAAACCCTCAACCCTAAACCCGGCCGGCTCATAGTACCATATGCAACAGCCCGACACTGGCAGGTACTGCAAGAGCCCAAGCAATTCCCCACCAGATCATCCCCACTTTACTTCCTATATTTATGGGCTTTCCCCAAACTAGGGGACCCCCTCATAGTGCTGCCTTACAGACCCCCAAAATGAAGCACTAGGAGGCCCTGAGTGGACTGGTCTGCCATTTTCACGTTTGGGCTGCGACGGCGGGGTTTCATGAGCTACCCCCGTTTTTCCTCCCGATGAGGTACTAATTCTGTCCGAAAGCGTGGGGGGTGGGGGGGGGGCGGTCGGGGATGGGGTTCAGGGTTACGCGTTGTTTGGTTCATAGTTCCTAGCCGTGTTCACAATTTAAGAGTGTTGTATCAGAGGTCATGGCTACCAGGCATGTGAAGCCATCAAAGGGTTTCGGAATTTACGGTTCCCCTTGCCTTAGTAAAGGGCACATCTCTGAAATACATCTCCCTTGCGCAAAGGCATCTAGGTTAGCCAAACCCTAGACCCTAAAACCGAGAACCATGAAAACATTTTCAAAGTGTAGGTCGAACCTGACATACAAGCCCTGGACCTGTCCAAAGCCCTAAGTATTTGAATACACACCCCCCCCAGCAGGGACCCCCCGCCCCCCCCCCCCTCTCCCCTCCCGCCCCCGCCCCCCCCCGGGCCCCCCCCCCCCCCCCCACCCACCCCCGCCCCCCCGCCCCCCCCCCCCCCCACCACCCCCCCCCCCCCCCCACCCCCCCCCCCCCCCGCACCCCCCCGCCCCCCCCCGCCCCGCCCCCCCCCCCCCCTCCCCCCGCCCCCCCAAGCTCCCGCCCCAACAAGCCCCCCCCGCCCCCCCCCCGGCCCCCCCCCCCCCCCCCCCCCCAAAACCCCCCCCCCGCCCCCCCACCCCCCCCCCCCACCCCAAAAAAAAAAAAAAAAAAACATGAACAAAATCTTCTGAGGGCAATATCGGCTTATTGTTGTCTTTTGGGGTGGTTGCTCAAGCAAGTGATCGCGGAGAAAGGTGGGCCATCGCCGATCACGGTCCATCTAGACGCTGGCTGTGCAGCTGCTGGACGCAGGCCCAGATGCTTGCAGGATCCCGGGGCCCGTTAGGGTTTAGGCTTTAGGGTTTAGGGTTTAGGGTTTAGGGTTTAGGGTTTAGGGTTTAGGGTTTAGGGTTAGGGTTAGGGTTTAGGGTCAAGGGTTCAGGGTTTAAGGCTGTAGGGTTGAGGGCTGAGGGTTTAGTGCTGACCGGGGCAGCTAGCAGTTTTCAGCGAATCACATCCCACACCCAAGCCTCAACGCCTCAACCCTCAACCATCGAAAAGCCTCCTTAGCCCTAAACCCTAAGGCCCAGCAAGTCCTAAACCGTAATTCCAGCAACATCTCCAACACCCAAGACTCCGAATCACCCCCCCCCCTCCCCCCTTCCCCCCAAACAAAAACCAACAAAACTCCAGCTCCTTTTGGGTCTCTCGCCCGATGTTGTTTTACAGCTTTGCGCAGCTGTGCTCTTCTTCCCTTTTTCCAGTGTTAGACCCTTCCATACTACAAGGGGTGCCCTTTGAGTTGAATCGGCTACGGCCTTTGAGATACGTTTTTTTTTCTGTAAAACCTAAACCCTAAACCCTAAACGGTCTTTCCGGAGGAGCTCATGCAGGAAACTGTTTCCCTTTTTGGAGCCTAAAAGACCCCTTCAACCTACTATTTGCTTAAGAACTCCAAAAGGAAAAATAACAATCCCTAGATTACCCTTATAAGGAAAAAACATATGTTTTTGTTTTTTTTTTGGGGGGGTTCTTAAGCAAGTAGTAGAAACCAGACAGGGTACCCCTTGTATTCCTTGGCTATTCTTGGGCCTTAGTGGGCTCTTTTTGTGCTTGAGGGAGGTTTTTTTTGCCCAGCCTTAAACCTTACTTATATAGCCCTAAACCCTAAACCCTAAACCCTAAACCCTAAACCCTAAACCCTAAACCCTAAACCCTAAACCCTAAACCCTAAACCCTAAACCCTAAACCCTAAACCCTAAACCTTCCAAAGCAGCCATGGAGGCAACCTGGTGCATTGGAGGTCGTCACACACCCAAATAGCTGCGCGGCGTCACTAAGTGAGGGCTGGCTTTTGAGGAGTTTGAAAGGTTTAGGGTTTAGGGTCAACCTCCCCCCCCCCCCCCCCCCCCCCCCCCCCCCAAAACCCCTGTAATCCCCAAACCCCGAAAACACCCAAAGCTCCTAAAGACCCTAATTAACCCTTAACCCTTACCAAAGCCCTAAAAGCCCTAAACCCCAAACCCCATAAGCCCCCATAAGCCCCTACAAGCCCCAGAAACCCTAAAAGCCCTAAAAGCCCTAAAAGCCCAGGCCATCCGAGGCGGCAACGCCACCCAAACCTATTCCGTTTAGGGTTTAGGCCTAAACCCAAGGCAACAGTCCACTTCCAAACACTTCTTCAGTTTGGAAGGGGTTTGAGGCGGTCTTAGTTTCAGGCGCGGTTCCAGCAGAATCAAGGGGGTGCCACGACATTTCAGGGGGGTCCCCGGAGGTCCCAGGGACACCCCTGCCTGCCGGCCTGGCACCCCTCCCCCGAGCTGTGGGAGGCGGGCGAACGACCTGGGTCGGCTTGCACCATGTCAAGGGGCTTCGGCGCCGAGTTGGGGGCCCGATGAAGGAGTATTGGGCAAGCTTGACTGTGGGAGTGCCCCATTATCGATGTGGAAAAACCTGAGCCTTAAACCCTAACACCCTAAACTTGCATCAGGGATGAGGGTTTAGCGTTTTGGGTTAGGGCTTGCATGAGAATTCTCAACTTCTCGAGTCACAGGTTCTTAGCATCGAGGATATTCTTCCGGCCAAGATAAGCTAGGAGGGGGGTTGGGATGATGTCCTGCAGCTTCTTTGTGGTGGTCGAGGTTTTTTTTTCGGGTTTTGGCACCCTGCTACATTTACATCAAGCCTGTAAGGATAAGAGGTTGCCCTACTTCTCAAGTCCCACCTAAACGCAGACCCTAAACCCTAAACCCTGAATCCCTTGGGTCCTTTGGGCTTGACCCATGGATTGTGCTTGAGGGTTGAGGGTTGAGGGTCTTACTGGCAGCTTGGCGTCACGCCAAAGGCGTGAGTGCCAAAGACAACACAGAGAACGACTTAATCGCATATGTTTGTAAACTTACATACATGTATATCTTGTGGATACACAAGTTATTTGCAATATGTATATGTATAAGTATGTGTATATGTATATGTTTATGTGTATGCCCCCTCCAGGATTGAGGGTTAGGGGAACCGTCCCCCAAAGTACTTGGGCTTAGAGGCTAAGACTTACAAGATTCCCTTCACCTCCCCCCCCCCCCCCCCCCCGCTCTCCCACCGCCTGGGTCAAGCCCTTTTACCCGGCGACCGCACCCCTTCTGAGGCAGGGTCGGATGATGGTGCGAGGAGGCATCACGTGAGGGTTTAGGGTGCCCTAAACCTACACCCCACAAGAGTCGAATCTAAAGACGTGCAAGTAGGGGGGGGGGGGAGGGGATGGGTGGCACACGAAAGAAGCTTGGGCTGGAGGTTTCGGGTTGGGTTCATGGCTCAGGTTTAGGACTCAGGGTTTAGGGCTTGGGGTTTGAGGGGGTCTTATGGTTGGGGGGGGGGAGCTTGGGTTGAGGGCTTAGGGTTCAGGGTGTAGGCTTTTGGGTTTATTAGGATTCGGGGAGTGGTTTGTCTATGACTCTATGAGGCGGGGGGTAGGCAGCTGCAGCAGATGCAAGGCGAGCTAGTGAAGATACTCCTGCCTGCTATTTAGGAGATTTTGAGACGCTGAACTGTAAACTCCAAAGCAGGCATAAGGTTTAGGATATAGCGTTTGGTGCTGCGGGTAGCCTTCAAGTTTTTTGGCTCTGCACAACCCCTGTATAGCCCAAAGTTTCCTGTAAAAACTCATGCATGATTCAAGCAAATTGTAGGGTCTGGAAGAGTTCCCCAAAACCCTAAAGCTTAAACCCTAAACCCCAAGCTCTAAACCCTAAGCCCTATAAACCCTACCCGTCCAGTCGCATTTGTTTCCGTCCAATGTAGAGAACCCTTAATGACAAAAGCGCTAAGCTCCTAAACTAGGGTTGGGGTTTTGGGTGTTTTGTTTAGGGTTCAGGGATACAGCCCACAAGGCTCGGGGCTTGATAGGTACATGAATAGCAGGATGGGTTCGTTCGTTGGGAGAGCAGAAATGTGAGGACCAGACCGGCTATTTTTGGGTGTAGGGTCTAGGGTTCAGGGTTCGGGGGTTTAGGGTTTCGGGGTTTAAGGGGGTTTAAGGGGTTTAGGGTGCAGGGCCTAGGGTTTGAGATTCCGGGGGTTTTCTGGGCAGGCATACACCTGCCGCCTCTTCTGATGGGGCTGGTTTTGCGCTGGTTTGCTGCACTCGGTTCAGGTCCCTGTCTGTGTCGCATGTAACCTACCAGGGGCCGTTTAGGATTGAGGGTCAGGGTACAGGGTTTAGGGTGGGGTGGAGAGATTTGGTGTTTCCTTCTTATGGCCATGAATCCGTCCACAGTTCCTGTGTGTATCCCCCAGCCTGCTCCAAACCCTAAAAAGCCTGGTTTAGGGGTTTAGATTTCGGGTTGAGCTTGTGAGGACATAGCTTGTGTAGGGTTTAGGGTTTCGGGCTTATCCCCCTGGTGCTTAGCAGGGAATGAGGGAGTTAGGGCCCTTTATATACCTTAAAGGGATTATATAGGGTACTCATTCCCTCCTGCTACTAAGAACCCAGCCAGTCTAAACCCTAAACCCTAAACCCTAAACCCTAAACCCTATGTTCGTAAACCTACATGTTGCTTGCGGGGGTCTGCATCGGACCTGAGCGGACACTGATTTGAAGTGGCACTGGCTCACTTGAGCTTGCCTTCAGCCCAGAGACCTGCAACGTCTAAACCCTAAACCCTAAACCCTAAACCCGAAACCGTACTTGGAGGTTTAGGGTACTTTGTACCCCAAATTGCATGTGCAGTTTGTAGTTATATCCGACTTATAAGCCCCTTAAGTACCCCCCCCAATAGAGTCATTCATGGGGTTATCCCTAAACCCCGAAACCCTACACCCTGTTATAAGTACAGTTGTAATTGGGTTACGAAGTACAATGAACCTCCAAAGTAAGGGGTGGGAGGTTTAGGGCCACAGATACAGGGTTTGGGACTCTAGGGCTTGTAAGGTTCCTAGGTTTAGGGTTTAGGGTTGAGGGTTTTGGGCTTGTAAGGTTTTTTGGTTTAGGGTCTAAGGCACGGCTTTGAGGGTTCTAGGGTCTGCGTTTTATAGGGCATTTCGGTCTCTTAGGGTTGAGGGTTTGTGTCCCAAACCCTACTGATTCAGGGATTTCGGGTTGAGGGCTATGGTCAGGGTTTAGGGTTTAGGGATTTAGGGTTTAGGGTTTAAGTTTAGGGTTTAGGGTCCGGCTATCAGAAGTAGCCCATCCTGTCCAAACGCGAAGCCGTGGACTCCAGGCCCTAACCCTAACCCAGAGGGGTATGTCTCCCTTCTTACCCTAAGGCTCTGAGGACTCTTAGTTTGGGGCTGTTGGGCTGAAAGTGTAGGGTTTTTGGGCTATTTTGAGCCTAAGGGTTAGGGTTCAGGGTTTAGCCCTAAACCCAGCCCTAAACCCTTTGGGGTGACAGGCCACGAGTGCGCTGCGCAACGGTCGGTGGGTGGGGGGTGGGGGGTGGGGGCTGTGGTTGGACTAGAGATCCTAATCCCTAAACCCCAAACCCTAAACCCGAAATCCTAAACCCGAAACCAAACCCTAAACCCTAACCACCTATAATGAAGGGTTTGGGACTCTAGCGCGCTTCAGGGCTTAGGGGTCGGGGTTTCGGGTTTAAGCTTCAAGGTAGGGCTTTGAAGGTTTTAAACTTTAAAGTCTAAGATTTAGAACCCACCACAAAGTTTGAGGGTCATATTTCCCTAAACCCTAAACCCAGAACCCACCACAAGGTTTAAGGGTCATTCTTCCCTCCCTCTCTTTTTTTGGGGGGGTGTCGGGGCCCTTAAATGATCTCGCTTTTTGTCCCTGCCTTTCAAGAGCATTCACATGAATTCTGGCCCCTTGTGGGTTTAGGGTTTAGGGTTTAGGGTTTAGGGTTTAGGGTTTAGGGTTTAGGGTTTAGGGTTTAGGGTTTAGGGTTTAGGGTTAGGGTTTAGGGTTTAGGGTTTAGGCTTGACGCGACTTACAGGTTCCTTGGTAGGCCTAACCTGGGGAGGGCATGTTGGGCAGTTCTACAGCTACTTCTGTCCCATTTCAGGTACTTCTATAACCCTGTCGAGGTTTTTTGACATATGAAGGAGGAGGGGAGTCGGGTTTAGGTGATTGTTGCAGGGCAATTCAGGAGCGTTCCTGCAGCAAGTTCCTGCCGGGCGGCTGGCTGATGCCAGGGTGACGACTTTTAGGCTTTAGGGTTTAGGGTTTAGGGTTTGGGGTTTAGAAGTGGAGCCAGCACGCGACACAACCTGAGACCCGGGGTAGGCCCTTATTTCCTTTTTTAGGGTTGTCCCTTATAGTGCCCTTAAAACCAAAGAGGGCACCCGTTTTATTCCTAGGTTACTCCTGGGTCCAGCAACTTCAGTCGACTGGAATACTCACATTGAAGCGCAAAGTTTCGTGGCGCAGGACCCTGGATTTCTGATTTCCTTGCCATGTCAAGACCTTGATTCCGCATTCACAAAGAAAACTCCCATGACCCCGCCAAGAAGCAGACTGTGCGGAAGATCCATTGTCTAGGCTTTACATTCGCAGTTTCTAAGAAGTTTGGTACTTTATGCCCGCGTTTGCGCAGCCCTAAACGCTAAACCCTAAACCCTAAGCCCTAAACCCTAAACAGTAGTCTTTGTCGTCCCTTGGTTTTCTGCCTCGCTTGCGCAGGATGGTTTTGAATGCCGTGGTCATGGCGTGCAGAGCCTTCAACCCCCCAGCGGTGGTTCTAGGATTCAGAGGCTTCACAAGTTGAAGTCGAACCTTCAAATTAGACCTAAACCTCAACCCAAGTCCCTGATTAGCATTCCGTCGAGCACCTCGAGCCCTCGCAAGGCATGCTTTTTAGGGCTTGTAGGTTTAGGGTTTATTTAGGGCTTAGGGCTAAACCCTAAACCCTAAACCCTAAACCCCAAACCCTAAACCCTAAACCCTAAACCGTGGCTTAGGGTGTAGGGTGTATGGTTTGAGGCTTAGGGGCACTGGACCCCGATACCCTTAGACTCTTGCTGTTTAGGATTCAGGGTCTGCCACACCCACCTTGCAACCGTTTAGGGTTTAGGGTTTAGGGTTTAGGGCTAACCCCCTCCGGAAAGCCCCGAAAGCAAGAGCTCCAGTAAACCTATAACTCCACCCTAAACCGGTTTACGCCGCTTACTTCGAGGATTGCAACCCCTGTTGGACTCGCACCATGTCTTTGGTTCTAGAAGACGTCGGCAAAGCTTCATAAGCCCCAAGTCCTAAATTCAGAAATGCGGACACAATTTAGTGTTTAGGATTTAGGCTCTAGGTTTTAGGGCTTAGGATTTAGGTTGAAGGCATGACTATCGTCCATGACCCTGTACCGAAGCATTGGCAAACAGCGGCTGCTGATGAGGCTGAGGCCTTGCAGGCTTAGCAGCCCGAAGGCCGGAGCTATACCAGAATTGCCCCCCCTCCACAATAAACAGTAACTCTTCAGGGTTTAGGGTTTAGGGTTTAGGGTTGAGGGTTGAGATTATTTATGCCCTACATTATGCCTGGAAGAAGAACCCCCCCCCCCTCCGCCCCACGTAGCTTAAAACCTAACCCTCTTAATCGCGAGGCCGCGAAGCCTTTCTTCCTCCTGGCTGGCTCTTAGTACTGTAGGGAATGAAGGAATGAGGGCCCTGTATAATCCCTACATAATCCCTTAAAGGGTATATATATATATGTGTGTATATATATATATATGCCTAATTCCCTCATTCCATACTAAGAACCAGGGGGTCACATCTAACGAGTAGCTCCTTGTGCTCTCCTATGAAGAGGCAAGGCGTTGTTTCCCTGCCGTTTCAAGTGGCCGAAGGGGAGGAGCGCATGTCAGCAAGTCAATTGCCATTGATCTAATCCCTTTCAGGCTCTAAGGACTCTTGGTGCTGGGGTTCGTGGGCCCAAAGGCCTTCTCATTATAAGGTTTTTGGGCTATTTTGAGCCTAAGGGTAAGATTTCGAATATTAACCCTAAACCCCAAATGCGCGGGGAACGAGAAGATGGGAGTTTGGTAGTCAAGCCCACATGCTCGGTATGAAATCAACATATCACCTTAAGCCTAAACCCCAGACCCCTAAACCCCTACAGAATCCTAATCCTCAGACCTTCCTGGTGCAGGGTGAGCGTTTGCAGCTTCGGGTAAGGGATTTGGGTCTGGCTCGCCGGTCCTTTGAGTATCTTGAGGGTTTAGGGTTTTGGGCTCCTACCCCAATCTTGCGGCCTAAGGTTCAGGTATTTAGGATACTTAGGGTATTTGGGGTATTTGGGGTGTCTAGGGTATCTGGGCATTCAGTGCATGTCAGTGTACTTAAGGTGATTAGGCCCGCAGTCTTCCAAGACATTCCACATACCCCATGTTTAGGATTTCGGGTTTAGGGTAGATACTTGAGGCCTTTTTTTAGGTTCCACAAAACCCTGACCCTAAACCCTTAGCCCACAATCTTCCTAAGGGCTTGGGGGCCTTGAGACAGTTTCGGGGTCGTTGCCCTCTCGTCGCTGTCCCTTCCCCTTTGTGCCAGTCTTCTGATCACCACGGCTCAGAGCACATAGCAGTTTCAGAGCCGAGCAACTTTATAACCACTCGAAGGGTTTAGGGTTTGGGGTTTAGGGTTTAGGGTTTAGGGTTTAGAGCTCAGAAGCCTTATACTACCAAGCCCTTCCGGCTTAAGCGTGTTGATCCCCAAAACTCTAAGGCCAATGACCCCAAAGAAACCCTGCAAGCCGTTTCAATGCTTGCAACCCGTTTCAACCTGCAGCATCCGGCGTTGTCCAGAGACTGCACACTGCATCCACAGGTTTGAAATCGAGGCTCAGTATCCCGGAGCTCGTAAAATGGAGCTCCCATTCTTGGTGCTGAGTACCCGCGGCCCCGGCCCCAACGCTTCACGGCCAAGGATTGTTTATGAAGCTTGTGAGGTGCCGCGGAGGCTCGTCAGGTGGAGTGATGACATGATGCCGCTCCATCTGGCTGCGACAGCACATTGAGGGCTTGCGCAAATGTCGACCTCCCCAAGCACTCGAAACCTCTTCTCAGATCCCCCCCCCCCCCCCCGAGTTCGAGTTCCGAACCAGTTGCCCCAAGGGTCCATGTACCTTAAAAGGGACTACTTGGGCCTCAAAGTGCGTCCTATGTAGGGACCTCTGGGGCCTTTACGGATATCTTGTTTAGGGTGTAGGGTTTATAAGGTTTAGAGGGGCCAAAGGAAGGCCATGGCTGTGGGCACGAGAAATCAATCCTAAGAACGTTGCCAAATGTTGCACTCGCTTTAGTGTCCAGGGTTCCCCCCCGCCCCAAACATTTTGGGGTTTTCGGATATCCTGAATAATCTGGGCTGGGGTCTGGGACAGGGGCTAAGGGCAGGGTGGTGGCTAGGGGTCGAGGGTTTTCGGGGAAGCCTTGAAGCTTGAGGGCGTAAGCTTTCCAGGCTTTGTAGCTCCCTGGCCAGGGGGGCTGCGGATTAATGCGGGTAACCGAAACAATTACTGAAATCGAATCAGGGCAGCTCGTGGGCTTTCCCTTGGAAAATTCTTGGGGGCCTGTTTCGTAATGAAGTTTCAAACAGAATTGAATTAAAGCTGGACACCAGAAAATTTCGAAGTTTCTTATTCAAGACTTGTTTTAGTTTTTGGCTCCCCGGCCCTTCATCCCCGGGCCGCGCACTTTGCATAGTTGACAGAGGAACACCCTCATCAATGGGGGGGGGGGGGTCCCCCATAAGATTTCCGAAAAACGCTTGCTTGACACTAAAACGCGTGCAACATTAAGGGCCTTAGAGGGGCGTACATGACATGAATCCAAAAGAGGTTTATTGTCGTGGTCCTTACTCCTTAGCAGGGTTATAGTAGTGTAGGGTATATGATTCCATCTATAGGGTTCATGTGGTCTGCAAGGGACATCGTGTGTCATAGGATGTTGCTTACGGGTTCTTAGTAGAAAATGAGTGAATTCGGTACCTTATAGAACTGTGCATCGGGTGATATAAGGTGCGTAATTCCCTCATTCCCTTCTAAGAACCAATAGGTTTCGGGCTTTGAGTTCTACAGCCAACAGAGAACATCAGCCTAGAGTGTACCTAGAGAAGCCTATGCACCCCTTGTGACAACGGAGTATGGTGTACAGGGCATACAGGCTTGCCCCTCGTAGAGTTTGATGAAGGGGCCCCCCCGAAATTGTCACAGTGCTTGCCAGTGCCGGCGATTACACCTTGAGCCGAAATCCTGAAGTCCCCACCCTAAACCCTAAACCCTAAACAACCCTAAACCCTAAACCCCCCTTACAAAGTTCGAGGCTTGGAACCACGGGCCTTATAGTATCGTCCAACCCTTGTTTATGATTTCGAAGAATGGGCCCTTATTATATGTGGTGTAGATAATGGTTATATATCAAGGGGCCATATATATATTAAGGGTCCATACTTCGGATCTCGTAAAAGTCTAGCTATGCAATATGCAACCCAAGTACACATGGTTGAAGAAGTCACTCTTTTGATCCTGCGTCTGCAGTCTGAAGACCCTACATTTACACGAAGCTCTATAAGTATCCCGCAACCCCGAACCCCAAACCTTAAACCCTCATCCCCAAACCCTACACCCCCAACCCTAAACCCCAACCCTAAACCCTAAACCCTAAACCCCAAACCCTAAACCCTAAGCCCTAAACCTTGATTTGCGCGCTGCCCACTGGTTGAGAGCGCTTCCTTTCGTATGGCAAAGGACCAGCCGCCCTGCACGGGACACAGGACCGACGGCGCAAGGCTTTCCATGCGGCCATATTAGGGTTTAGGGTTTAGGGTTTAGGGTTTAGGGTTTAGGGTTTAGGGTTTAGGGTTTAGGGTTTAGGGTTGGGTATAGGGTGTAGGGCCTGTCTGGGGTTGATTTGGAATAAAGCTTAGAAGCTCCATGAGCCCGAATCCGTATAAGGACCTATTGAACCTAAAGAAGTTTGAATTTCTATGGGGACCCCCCAGACCCCGGGCGACAGAAACTCAGAAGCACAACAAAAGCTGTCAAATTGACCGGGTTTTAGGGTTTGATGTTTAGGGTTTGGAGTTTAGACTCTATGAGTCTATCAGGCGAGCAACCTTGCTCCGAAAACCTTCAGGGCCAACACCAATTGACACAGAACTCATAGCCTTCAATATCTGTCGTGCATTATCCTAGAGTTCAGGGATAGTGGAGTTTTTAGGTTGGGGACCCCGCAACACAAGGCGAGAACGCGAAAAGCCTCCCTGAACATCAACTCACTCATAGATACCTACCCACGCCCAGACCCTAAACCCTAAACCCTAAACCCAAAGCCCTTAGCCCATAGTCCTAAACCCTAGCCTAAACCTCGGCAGGCTCCCAACTTTTCAAGTGCCGAAACGATGAACCAAACCCTTGTTGTTAGAGCTGTTTAACATGGCATAGCCCACAATCGTAGGTAGGATAAGGGGGGCCCTTAAACGGGAACCCCTTCTTAACCCTCTTCTGGTTCTCTTAAACAGGGTCCTTATTCAGAGGGCCTATATCCCCAACGGTCCCCCGAATCCTATCCCCTACACAAGAGCCTTAGTGATGATGGTTCAAGGCTTAGGGCTTAGGGCGTGGGTTTACCATTGCCATCCCCTTTCGTCCCCAGGCATGATTGCAACATAAACTACCCAAAATACCGATTCTAGGTGAATAGACGCTCAGCCCTAAACACTATATCCTGTATTCTTTTTTTCCGAAGAGCCTGCGATCGGACCCAAGAACTACTGATCGACTTGGTGCACAATTGTGTCGAGAAGGAAGGCCCGGAATACCATAGGGTTTAGCATGTAGGGATAGTGTTGCGCCTGGGACACTGCGTTCCAACGGTCTTCTTACCGCCACGCAGCCAGTCAATGCGAACGCCGATTGGAAGGTCTAGGCCTGTGTTCAAGTTTTTCAGCTGGTGTTTGCTCACAGGCAGCGGTTTAGGGTTCAAGGTTTAGGGTTCAAACCCTATACCTTCAAACCGAGAAAAACCCTCAAACTCTCCAAACTCTGCAACCCCTAACGCTTCTCAAACCTAAGCCCTAAAACCCGAAGACCCTCAATCCTGCTGCAATCCTGTGGAACAGGGAGACTTGGCCTCCAGCCGCACTTGTTGGTAGGGATTTTGCAAGGTTGTGGCGACTGTGGGTCATAAACCCTAACCCTAAACCCTAAACCCTAAAAACCGGTTTTCGGGTTTCGGCATGGTCCACCGACTTTCCGGGCTTCGCGCGTGGCTGGTAGGCTTTGGGTGGATTGACAGACACCCTCGCGACACCCATGGCTGGAGCAGAGTGACAGCCGCACGGCGCTCGCAAAAGGCCCCAAAACCGCAGAAACCCCAGACACCCCAATGGCCTGCCCCTAACCCTAAACCCGAAACCCGAAACCCTAAACCCTAAACCCTAAACCCTAAACCCTAAACCCTAAACCCTAAACCCTAAACCCTAAACCCTAAACCCTAAACTACCCTGAACCCATGCAGGGCCTTGGCTTCCGTGGGGGCAGGGTTTGATGAGGTGTTTAGGGGTGTAGGTGTTTAGGTGTTTTTTTGGGTTGAGCGTTGAGGTTCAGGGGTTTATAGGATTCAGGGTTTAGGGTTTAGGGTTTAGGGTTTAGGGTTTATGGGATTCAGGGTTTAGGGTTTAGGGTTTAGGGTTTAGGGTTGAGGGTTTAGGGTTTAGGACGAAGAGTATCCCCGCCAAAACAAGCACGCATCCCCAACGGCTGGGGAGAGGAGATGATCTGCTAAACGTGATTACAAGCAGCAGGCACCCTCCTTGCATCTTCCAGAACCCAGAGTAGGGCCTCATTCCTCTTTCTTTTGGGGGGGGGGGGGGTTGGGCTCCCTTATAAGCCCCCGACCCCCCCAAACTAGTAGGCAATTCGCCTTCGGCCCTCTCAACCCTAAACCCATTAAGGCTTGGACCCTTCAATCTTAGGGAGTTCTTCAGGGGATTCTACTATACATGTGGGCATACATGGGTACCCCTACTGGCTTTGGTAAATACCCCATACCAGGCTGTTCCAAAAGCCATGGCCTAAGCCGTACAAAAACCGTGAACCCTACACTCTAAACCCTAAACCCTAAACCCTAAACCCTAAACCCTAAACCCTAAACCCTTTTTTTGGTGGTTTCGCCCTAAGGGTCCATGCACCACATTCTCGTCTACTTCAGCCCCCAAGTCCCCATTAAGGCTCAGGCTTATCGGGTTTTGCGTTCAGCGGTTCCAAATAGGTTCCAAAAGGGTTTAGGGTTTAGGGTTTAGGGTTTAGGGTTTAAGGTTGAGGGTCTAATTTCGAGAAGTGACCCTATGTCTTAGACTACTGAGAAACACCGAATCAGCTAACAACTTTTGAATGGGTCAGGTCGATGCACAGCGCCTGCTGAAGTTGGCGAAGTCTTCAGACAGAGTGGGGATTAGGTTTAGTTTTGGGTGTAGGGTGTAGGGTCTAGGGTTTAGGTTTTTTTTTTTTTTTTTTTTTTTGGGGGGGGGGGGGGGGTAGCGTGGGTTGGAGGGTTTGAGGGGGCTGAGGCTCACACCTACCTGAACCCTGAAGCCTGAACCCTAAACCCTAAATCCTAAACCCTAAACCCTAAACCCTGAACCGCAGCTTGGAGTCCCCCCCAAGTTGTAAGTCAAGTGTCCCTTGTACAAGTACCTGAGCATCAACGATGGGGCTGTTCCCTAACTCTTAGGCTCAGAAAAATAGCCCCAAAAACCCTCCACAACAAGGCCTCTGGGCCCAAGCGCCACAACAAAAAAAAGCGCCCTTAGAGCCTTGTAGGTATATAAGCCTTTGGGCCCAAACGGCCACAAAAGATAACCCAAAGGATCCATGTACCTATATAGTATATACTTGGCCCCTAAAGCTACTATATAGGAACCCCTTTAAGGCCCAAGTATATACTATATAGGTACATGGATCCTTTGGGTAAGAGTCCTTAGAGCCTTGTAGGTAGAAACGCAACCCTAAGTCCTAACCCACAGCGACGGGACGCTGCCTTCTGAAATGCCTCGCGCGCGGCTTCAAACACTTCACGGGTGCGCCTCCAGGATTTCCTTCGTAGTAGAGTAGGTAACCTTTAACCTTTTTGGGGCTATTCTATTTCCTCTATAATCCCAAAGGTTAACCTTTAGTTCCCCTAGGATACTGGACAACTAAGACTTCCAAGAGTCGTGAGCATCTGGGATGCCCAGCGCAAACCCCTTCCTCAACCCTAATCCCCCCGAAAGCCAAAACCCCCTAAACCCTAAGTGCTAGAATGCTGGGGTCTTAAGAGTGCTTCAGGTGGTTGACAAGCCCTAGGCCCGAAACCCGAAACCCTAAACCCCTCATCTCTTTTTTGGAGAAACTCTCGGGTTTCAAGGTTTTGTTTTGGCTTTACGGTTTTGATTTTGATGCTCTCAGGAATTGAGGGCTTTCGACCCGCTTGGGATTGAGGGTTGAGGGTTGAGGGTCTCGCGAGTGTTAGGGCTGCAGTTGTCGGCTTCAGCATCTGGAGATGGTTGATGCTTTGTCTTTGGTATTTCTGGGCTCAACAACCCGAAAAACCCTACAAGCTATAAACCCTAAACCCACAGGAGTCCTTGAACAACCCGGCACCCTTATTCCCCTTTTGAGGGTTAGGGTTCCTTTGTACACCCCATTGAAGCAGGAACGGCACCCTTTTCAATCCTAGGATACTGGGCAACCTAGTTTTGGGTTTAGGGTTTCGGGCGAGTGGACCTGCATCCCTAAACCCTAAACTCTAAACACTAATCATACTTGCTTATATCCCACTTTTTTCGCAAGAACATGCACCACAATTCTACAAGGTACCTTGGGTGGTGAAAGAACTTGGTAGTAGGTGCCGAGAACTTCCAAGGACGGTGGGCATTTCGTCCCGAAAGAATTGGGGTTTAGGGTTTAGGGTTTAGGGTTTAGGGTTTAGGGTTTAAGGTTTAGGGTTCCGTAAGTTACAAGTTGGGTTCCGAAATATGTTTTATTGAAGCCCCAAACCCTAAACCTTTCATGCAGGGGGCATTGCAGTCGAGTTCCCCTCTACACCCTTTGCAGGTGCCAATCGAAATTCCCAAGATACCCATTCTAGTTGAATAGGCCCCTAGCCCTAAACCCTAAACCCTAAACCCTAAACCCTAAACCCTAAACCCTAAACCCTAAACGTTGTTTGGGCTTGAGGGTTGTTGATGTCGGCTGTCGTCCTCGGCTGCCGGTAAGAATCAGTATACCACCCATGTGCACGCAGACGAACTTGTTCCCCTGAGAAGAGCTATAGAGACCTAGTTGCTCCTTACAACAAAATATCTTGGAGTGAGTTCCGGTGCAACAGGCAATCAACTGAGATGGAGGTTGATGTTTCAAGGCAGCTTAGGGGCATTCTCAGCCGCGTCCCTGCAAACCCCTAAACCCTAAACCCTAAACCCTAAACCCTAAACCCTAAACCCTAAACCCTCAGCATGTGAGCGACTGCCTCTACGCGCCATGGAGAGCACGACTACGTCGTCCACGGCTCCGTTCGGCCACCAAGTCGTTGCGCGGGAATTCTGCAGGTAGATTCCGGACCCTAAAGCCCCTAAACCCTAAACTTGCCCTAAACCCTAAACCCTAAACCTCAAACCCGAAACCCTAAACCCTAAACCCTAAACCCTAAACCCTAAACCCTAGACTTGCCCTAAACCCTAAACCCCTAAATACCCTTGAGCCCGAGCATCCCGGCGCTGCCCCAAACCTGAGTCCGAAACCTGAGATGCTGAACCTGGATCATCCGCCTTCTTCTCTGTGGTGCTTTACTGTAACTTAGGTCTTTAGCCTTTTTGGGTTTATTGGGTTTCTTATTGAGGCAGCTAAAAATTAAGTTTCTAGCTACCCTTCTGAGTGCAGCCAAGTTATTGAGCACCCCTCCACTCCAAGCAACTCCCCCTAAACCCTAGCGTAGGACGGTTAAGTAGCCCGAAACCCTAAACCCCAACCCCTAAACCCTAAACTCTCAACCCTATCAGATTGGGGTTGAGTAGCCCTAAACCCTAAACCCTAAACAGTAAACCCCAAACCCTCAACCCTCTGGTTCCCTTATTGGCCCCTTTAAACCAAAAAAGGGTACCCGAAGTGATATTCGAGGGTTTTTTGGGCATGCAGGCCCTCTTAAGTAAGGTTTGGTGGCTATTTTGAGCCTTAAGGTAAGAAAACCCTAAGCCCCTAGAGGGTGCAAGGTGTTGAGGCTTGAGGTCGTGAGGTCTAGAGCCCTCGCGGCTGGCGAGTCGAGGAGTTTTGGGTGTTGAAGCTTTATGGAGGAAAGGTCCGCAGAATTCACAACCTTCCAGTACTTCTCAAAACCCTTAACCCTTAACCCTAAACCCTAAACCCCAGACCCTGACCCTAAACCCTGAACCCTAACCCTAAGTTGAGCTCCCGATTCTTTGGGAACCCTGCAAGAAGGGAACTGCGTGATTTCAACCTCAGACTCTGCTTCAGATCTTGCTAATTTTGGTTCAGGGCTTAGGTAAAATTAGGGTTATATAGGGTTCAGAAAGTTGGCTTTGGAGTTTCTTTGTCCGCTTTTTGGGTTGAGGGTTGAGGATTGCCACTGGCGCTGAGGCCGGATGTCCTGGGAGCTTGGGCCTCAGCGCACCACTGATAGGGTTCAAGGTTTCGGGTTTAGGCTGTAGGGTGTAGGGTTTAGTGTCCACTTCCGGGTTTTTGAGGGCCATCGGCTACTGTACGTAACTCCTAAACGTTTGTGGAGAATGCGACGCGCATGCTCTCAATGAAAGCCGACTTCCGGCTGCGGGTTTCGGGTTTGTTGGCTGCGAAGCAGCCCAACACCCAAAACCCAAAACCCAAAACCCTAAACCCCGAGATCCTGAAATGGCCTCAACCATCCCAAACCCGGCAACCCTCTCTCTGTCTAGCATCTAATGTCCCTCAGGATCCATGTACCTACAATCTACATGGGAACCCCTTTGAGGCCCAAGTATATACTATATACGCACAACTTAAATCCTAAACCCTGACTGAAGCCTAGGCTCTACACCCGAAACCCTAAACCCTTATAGACTTTGTTCTTCGCTTTCGGTTTAGGTTCCCGACTCCATCCCCCGAACCCCGAACCCCAAAGCCTCCGCCCTAAAGCCCTGTTGTACAAAGTGTCCCCCGACCATTTCCCCCAAACCCTAGACCCTAGACCTGAAACCCTAAACCCTAAACCCTAAAACCTAAGCTTTGACTTTAAACCCGGAACCCCAACCGGAAACCCCATCCCTTTGTTCCTTCATCTTCCCAAGGTTGCTCCGGGGCGAGCTGAGGTCTGAAGCAGGGCTCATATTACTGTTTTGGTGAGTGTATACAAGGTTCCTTTTTAGTATTGGTGAGTCCCAAACCCCAAACCCTAAACCCTAAACCCTGAAAGGGGTGCAAGAACCCTGAACCCTAAACCCTAACCCCTAAACCCTAACCCTAAACCCTAAACCCTACTTCAGGTCATCTCATCCGTGTTGGCGCCGCTGACAGCGGCCCTACCCTCTTCCTCACTGCTGCGGCTGTCACGCTGCTCACCAGGCAGGGTTTATAGGGTTTGTAGGGTTTATAGGGTTTATAGGGTTTAGAGGGTTTATAGGGTTTATAGGGTTTATAGGGTTTATAGGGTTTATAGGGTTTATAGGGTTTATAGGGGTTTCAGGGTTTATAGGGTTTAGGATTTAGCCCGTCCTTCGACCCTAAACCCTAAACCCAAATTATACCCTAAACCCTTGAGTCTTCAGGGTTTCCGGCTGTCAGAGTCAGGGCTTAGGGAGGCTTCAGGTTTCTGCTGCAGGCTTCCGACGCCTTAACCAGTTTAGGGTTTAGGGTTTAGGGTTTAGGGTTTAGGGTTTAGGGTTTAGGGTTTAGGGTTTAGGGTTTAGGGTTTAGGGTTTAGGGTTTAGGTCCCCTAGTTCGGTAGAGGTTTTGATAAGGGCCGGCTACGGGATCGGTTTGTTGGGCTCGGGGTTTTAACATTAGGGGGGTAGTAGTGTTAGGGGGAAGCGATTACGGTTTCGGTTTGAGGTTTTGGGGTTTAGGGTTTAGGGCTTTGGGTTTCGGAAAAAATTAGTTTAGGGCATCTGGGATCAATGTTAGGGATACTTCTGTTTTCTTGTTGCTTGGGGTTCCAATTTTGTTCCCCACACCCTCGGGCTGTTAAACTTTTCAACTAGACTCTTCTCCTCGCCCGGTCTGCTCCTCGTCCATCACGCGTATCCCACCTCAGAGTATCTCCGGAGAGTCCCTGCGGCCAACCTCAGAGCAGCCCCAAAGCGTCCCCGGAGTGGCCGACCTGAGAGCATCCCCTAAATGGCAAAACCCCAGACTGTTTCCAGAAACCCTAAACCCTAAACCCTAAACCCTAAACCCTAAACCCTAAACCCTAAACCCTAAACCCTAAACCCTAACTAGAGCGCGCAACTGAGAGTACCCCCAGAGAGTGCTTGGGGTGCCCAACCCTAGAGTCCCAGAGTTTCGTCCCCATGGAGGCAGAGTATCCCCGCAGAATCCCTGAAGTCGACAGAGCCTCCATCGGGCATAAGATCCCAAACCCCAAGCCCTAAAACAAACCCTCAACTGCCCCAAGGGGGCGGGGGGGGGGGGGTGGGCCCAGAGGTTTTTCGAGCCTGGGAATCACCCTAAACCCTAAACCCTAAACCCTAAACCCTAAACCCTAAACCCTAAACCCTAAACCCTAAACCCTAAACCCTAAACCCTAAACCCTAAACCCTAAACCCTAATCGAACACCAGCAACCACTCAGTCGCCGCGCAGGCTTCCGGAGCACCATCCGGTCGGATGCATCTTGTCCGAAAGGTCCCCCAAAACCCCAAGGCCTCAAGGCTGCTTCGGGTTTATAATCTATATAAGGTTCCTAGACCCGTAATTTGGGTCCCTTGTTATAAAACCCTTAATAGACACTATACGTAGTAAGTACTTCGGATCCCTAGACACAAAGGTAAGGGACCTGTTAAGGGCCCGTGGTTCCAACCTTACATCCCTCCACCCCAAGCCCTAAACCTCCCAAGTCTCCCATGGCAGTGTGCCAGCGAGCGCAGCAGAATGCGGAGTCCGTGTCGCGCTACTGCCGGCAGCTCACAACAAACGAGCTCCACAACGCCAGCGGTTGCTGGAGCAGTCGTCTGAGCCCTCAACCCTCAACCCTCAACCCTAAACCCTAAACCCCAAACCCTAAACCCGAAACCCCTTGGGGTAGAAACCCTAAACGCAAAGGGCTTCTTGGAACATTTGAGACGAGGTGTTGTCGCTTTGGGGTTGCATGGTTGGCTCGATTCCAAGGAGCTGAGCAAAGCTTCACAGTGGGTCTTAGGGTTTAGGGGTTGTTGGCCTCAAGAGCGCAGGGGTGTTTTGGAGACTGGGCTTAGCCGTTTAGATGTTTATGGGGTTTGGGGTCAGGGTTTAGGGTTTAAGGTTGTTTGCTCTGCCTGATTCATTAACAACCCCCCCCCCCCCCTCCTCAAAGGTTTTGGCCCGCCAGGTTTGGCCGACCTAATCAGGCTTCAGAGTTTATTTGGTTTTGGGGTCTAGGGTCTATAGGGTCTAGGGTTTAGGGTTTAGGGTTGTTTAGGGTTGTTTGGGGTTTAGGGCTTAGGGTTTCAGGTTTAGATTAGAGCTTGGGGTATCTGGGGGTTGAGGTCTTAGGTATGTTTCTCAAGAGGGCACTGTGCCCCATATCCCCTTTACATACCCCTTATCCTCCAAAGCCTAAACGCCAAACCCCCAGATGCCCCAAGCTCTAATCTAAACCCCAAACCCTAAACCCTCAACCCTAAACCCTAAACCCTAAACTCTACACCCCAAACCCTAAAACCTAAAACCTAAACCCTGAACCCTAAACCCTAAACCCTAAACCCTAAACCCTAAACCCTAAACCCTAAACCCTGTCCCGCAAGGACGTGCAGGCTCTGGCCGCGGCGCGCTTTGCCCGGGGGGCTTTCCTTGGCCCTTGGATACCAGGCCCCCCTGAGCTCAACGTGAGGGTTTTAGGGTCCGGGTTTGCGGACCTAGTCCCTAACCCTTAACCCCCCCTAAACCCTAAACCCTAAACCCTAAACCCTAAACCCTAAACCCTAAACCCTAAACCCTCATTCAAGGGGGGGGGGGCTTAGTGTTTCCGGGTTGCAAGGCTGTTAAGGGCTGCAAAGGGTGGTCTAGTTCCAAAAGGGTTTTCTAGGTCACGGGGTTGCCATGGGCCTCTCAAGTCAAAGAGTTTAGGGTTTTTTGGCTTAGGGCTTAGGGTTTAGGGTTTAGGGTTTAGGGTTTAGGGTTTAGGATTTAGGGTTTAGGGTTTAGGGTTTTTTGGCCTAGGGCTTAGGGTCTAACTCTCCGAGAGCAAATGGTGCTTGCCGAGGAAGAGGAGGGCTACCTGGGATGATTCTCACACCTTGGAGGTTCAGGGTGCGTATAACAAGATTAGAAGTGTAGTTATATCCCACTTATTTTAAGTGGCTGCACCCAGATGAAGACCTAATGGATCTTGAAGACTCTGCGAGTGTGCGAGGCTCGCGTCAGCAAAGTAGCTACTGGTACTGCAGTCCTAGTGCGCGTCTGGAGTCTTGTGTCAGATGTTTACACAACACTCAAGGACATAGGATCTGGATCGCATCGTCGGAGCTGTTGTTCGTCGTGATCCGAGACTCCCTGCGTTTGAGATGCCCCAGGGCCCTGCCACAGCCACAAGAATTTTCTTGGAACCGTGCAAAGACCTCCCAGATGTAAACCCCAGTAGCGCGACAAAGCTTTACGCTTCGAAGCCGATGGTCACAAGTGCTTCTGCAATGAGTTATTCTCCGGTCAGGACCAGTGCCGCGAGGCTAGAATTGAAATCGAAGTAACGTGCGTTTTTCATCATGTCTGAAGTAATGAAATAGAAGCGCACTTGCGGAGCCAAGGTTACTGGACTGATACATGAGTATTCCCAAGAGTTTGATCCCAATGATGTGAGGGCAAAGTGGCCAAGACCCGATTATGTGGGTTCGGAGGTTCTCGCTTCGATGCTAGACGGTCAAGAGTCTCCTAGGTAGGATATGGGGGGCCCTTTAAAGGGAACCCCTTCTGAACCCTCTTCCGGCTCTCTTAAACAGGGACCTTATTCAGAGGGTCTCTATCCCCAAGGGTCCCCCTAATCCTATCCCCTAGAGTCAAGACTGTCACTATCAGGCAGATCTTGTTCATGAACTTCAGCAAAGTCAGCCGATTGAGGGTGCTCCAAAACTTACTTGCTGAACCCTTGCGTGACTTGAAACCCCAAACCCTAAACCCTATTCCACAATCCACCCTAAACCCAAATCCAAACCTAAACCCCAAACCCTAAATCCCGGCCCTCGCACATTCTCACAAAGTCTCTGTCGAGGGCAGCGGCTCGCGATGGTGTTGGCGGCTTGCGAGGCTGTCGGGTTCTTTTGTGTAACTTTACGCTATAAACCCGATAAAGCCTACAAACCAAACAACATTGCCCCTACAAAACCCTTTAGCCCAGAACCCTACTCGGCGGGTCAGGGCACTCATAACCCAGTTCTAGGTGTTACCCTAATCGGGTTAGAATTGGGGTGCTGAGAACAGTTATACTTGGGTTACTAAGTACCATGAACCCCCAAGTAGAACCCTACTAACCCATGTTGTCCTCAAGGCCGGGCCTACTGCACGTCGTCGCATGTTTTGCGTGCTTGCGTTGTTCGCCTTCTGCCAGGCCATCAACGATTACCCCAATCCAAAAAAGGGGCTGCTCACACACCTTGACACATTTGCCATTCACAGCTCCTTGCGAGCTATGTTCGGCACACCCGTTCGCTTCATTAAGCCGTTAAGCAGCATGCTTCTGCGATGCAGCCTGCTCGCATCATCGTGCTCAACCCCCTAAGCCCCCAAGCACTAAACTCCACACACGCTTGGTCTGAAACCCGAACTCGATTCTACGAACCAGAGATAAAGCAGCTCAGCCACATGTGGCCAGCAGGCAGAGTCCGCAGATGCTTGCCCGACCCTCACGTTAAGGTTCTGGGTGAAAGGGCGTGCCTGTCTAACGGCTTGCTTCACAGCCTCTTCATGTTTGACGCATGTCCCCAGTGTTTTAAGGGTACAAGTAAGCAGGTATAGTGTTATGTTATTGTATTGGGTTGCCTAACTTACGGAGATGCGGTGTGTGTGTGTGTGTGTGTATAATGTATATATATATATATATATATTATGTATATCTGTATATGTATATACATATATATATATATAAATGGGTGGGGGTTAGGGGTTTGGAGTTTGGGGATTTTTTGGGGGGTGGTTTGAGCTGCGCAAATCCGATATTTCCTACCGAAATACCCAAGAAACTCGCAGCACCCATGTACCCACAGTAGAAAACACACAAGAATGCTTGGGTAGTTACATGGTCATGGTCCCTTGAATCGGCCCTTACATGGAGACCCGCCCCTACATACCATACGAAGGGACCATGTACCTACCCTGAAGAAAGAAGTGGATGTACAGGAAGTTGG
Source organism: Symbiodinium natans (assembly GCA_905221605.1). Taxonomy (NCBI): domain Eukaryota; class Dinophyceae; order Suessiales; family Symbiodiniaceae; genus Symbiodinium; species Symbiodinium natans. Next base: position 1,222,268 of record CAJNDS010002302.1, read on the forward strand.
GCGCCGAGCTTTTTGTACAGAAGGATCTGGGATTTCAAGGGGCGGGTTTAGGGTTTAGGGTTTAGTGTTTAGGGTTGAGGGTTGAGGGTTGAGGAGGGTTTAGGGTTTAGGGTTTAGGGTTTAGGGTTTAGGGTTTAGGGTTTAGGGTTTAGGGTTTAGGGTTTAGGGTTTAGGGTTTAGGGTTTAGGGTTTAGGGTTTAGGTCTTACTTCTACAAGGTTTCGGGGCTTCGGTCGGGCATTGTTCACGAAGGCGCGTTTACACCCCCTTTGGGTCGGCTCCTCACCCACAGGGTACGTAAATCCTGAAACCCCTAGCCTACGTAAAGCCGTAAACCCTAAACCCTATCCTACGTAAAGCCGTACACCCTAAACCCTACACCCCAAATTCCAGACAACCCCAAAGCAGCTTGAGACATTTTTTTGAGTTTGACCGAGGCTTCTCGCTGCTTGCGGCCGAGGCTGCAGACCTCATCCCCAGGCGCCACACCTTGGTGATGAGGGGTTTAGGGTTTAGGGTTCAGGGTTTAGGGTTCAAGAACTGTCCTAAGGGGTCCATGTTCATGTATCATCATGATGAGGGCCTAGGGCTTGTAGGCTTGAGGGTTTCGGAGGCTAGGGTTCAGGGTTTAGGTTTAATACTCTTTTTGGGGTCCATGTACTTTGGTTTTGGGGTTTTGGGGTTTAGGGTTTCGGACGCCCTAAACCCTAAACCCCAAACCCCAGACCCTAAACCCTAAACCCTAAACCCTAAACCCTAACCCCTTTTCAGGTTTATGGAGCTTAGGGCTCAGGGCTTGGGCACTTAGCTCACGGGTCCTCACGAAACCGGGTGCAGCAGGCTCGTTCTGCTGGGCATGCTGTGCCTCGTCATTGTGCTAGTAAGAGCTAGCATCCTGTCGGCCATTGGCAGTTTGTGTCAGTTGGATCCGAGGGACTAACTTCTCTAGCCTCGGCTTGGCACCTGGCCCTGAAGAACCCTAAGCCGTAAGCTCCAACAATCTCCCCCCCACCACCAAAACACCCTCAGGCACTTGCTGTTGGTTATTTAGTGTTTACGGTTTAGGGTTCAGGGTACCCTATATAGAATATTTTTCCTTTAAACACCTTATTCCCTCATTCCCTACTAACCAACAGTAAGTCTAACCCAGACCCCTGGAAAGATCCAAAAAGTAGATCCCCTTGAAGAGTTCCGAAGAATGACCCAACAGAAATGCGGGGTACTATTTAACCCGAGAGCCCCGAAACCCCAAGCCCTAAACCCTAAGCCCTAAACCCTAAACCCTAAACCCTAAGCCCTAAACCCTAAACCCTAAACCCTAAACCCTAAACCCAGGCAGGCACCTAACTGGCCTTCGGAGGGCGAGGGCACCACAGCGCTGCACGTCGCCGCCGCGGGAGCCTCAGGCTTCCTGTTGGTTAGTAGTTTAGGGTTTAGGGTTTAGGGTTTAGGGTTTAGGGAGTAGGGTGAGGGAATTGCCCACGTTACCCCTTAAAGGGTGTATATAAGTGTATATGTATATATATATATAAATACATATTATCCCTTTAAGGGTGTATATAAGTATGTGTATATATAATATATAAAGGATATAGGGTGCCTCGTTCCCTTCTTCCCTACTAAGCAACAGTATGCAAGTTGCCCACGTGGCTCAAACGGCTTTCACCAAAAGGGGGTTTGCTTATGCTAGGGTTTAGGGGGTCCAGGGTCTGGGGTTTCAGGTTTAGTGTTCAGGGTTTAGTGGTAAGGATTCAGGGTTTCCGGTCTTGGACCTATGGTGCTTTTGCTAAAAAGTAGCCTCAACCCGATAAGGCTTACGTTAAGAACCCAAAATTGACTTTCTAGGATTCCAGGTCCTAGGAATCCTAAAAGGGGGTTGAGAGTAAGAACCTGCAAAAAACATGTTTGGGTTCTGAAGGAAAACCCTGAACCCCAAACCCTCTGTGGGCAGCATCTTGTTGGATACCGTCGAATTTCATCATGCCTTGGCATCGTGCCAGTCATGGAATGCAGGCTTGGCAGGGTTTAGGGTTTAGGGTATAGGGTTTAGGGCTTAGGGTTTAGGGTTTAGGGTTTATGGTTTAGGGTTTAGGGTTCAGGGCTACTAGATGAGCTGCATCAGTGGCTCACAAAACCCTCGTCGAAGTGCTCTCGGCCCGGTGATGTTCGACTTTTTCCCACAAAGGGCCCTATACCCTAAACCCTAAACCCCATACCCTAAACCCTGGACCCTAAACCCTAAACCCGAAACCCATAGGGTATCAGAGCTAAAGGGTCCATGTACCTTTTAAGAAAATGTGTTTGCGGCTTTAAAAGGGGTTCCCATACACTAGCTTTAGGGCGCAAGTATGTACTATAGAGGCGTACTTACTGTTGGTGAGTAGGGAAGGAGGCAATGAGGTACCCTTTTTATTCCCTTAAAGGGTATGGGGGGATATGGGGTACCTTATTCCCTCATTCCCTACTAACCGCCCTAAACCCTAAACCCTAAGCCCTAAACCCTAAACCCTAAACCCTGAACCCTAAACCCTAAACCCTAAACCCTAAACCCTAAACCCTGAACCCTAAACCCTATAAACCCTAAACCCTATAAACCCTAAATAAACAAGAGTAAGCTAAGGGAGAGCAAGGGTTCTCATCAGTTGGCTCAGCGACTTCCTCTGAAGATACGGGCCCGCCCGCTGAAGCTTCAAGCAGTGGCATGCCTTGGCGCTCGCCAACTGGGGGCCCCTAAACCCTAAAACCTAAAACCTAAACCCTAAACCCTAAACCCTAAACCCCAAACCCCAAACCCTAAACCTATGTGGTTGACACGTCCAGTGCCTTTTGTTTTGATCCCACACGCTGTTGGCCAGGCGTGCCCGTCCTGCCGGCCCCCAAACCTTGGACCCTAAACCCTAAACCCTAAACCTAAATTTAAAGCAGCCCTTGTTGAAGCTCAGGGGGCAGTTGCGGAGCCTCTCTACAGGAGGAAACCCTAGACCGCTGAATCGTACAAAGCCCCAAAATCCTCCAAAAGAGCAAGACTCCAAAAACATAAACCCTAAACACCTGATCCTGAGCCCTACGCCTTGAAGGCACGAATCCCGAACGCCCTTGGCCAGATGACATCGGGTACCTCATTCCCGTTTTCCCTGCTAAGAACCAAACCCAACGTCCGACTATCAGGTCCGATTGGGGTGCGCAGGGCTTCTATGGCTTCTGGGGCATTAGGGCTTACTGTTACAGGGTAAACCTTCAACCCTAATCCCTAAAACCCTAAACCCTATCCCTAAACCCTAAACCCTAAACCCTAAACCCTAAGCCTTGCAGCTGCGTGATGTTGACTCTTCGGGGGTCTTCTCTGGGCCTTTGGCCTCAGGTTCGGAACTTCTTGGCGACCGTGAGGCATTTTTGGTTTGAGGGGGTGTTTGAATTTCGGAGGCCTGATTTGGGGTTCAGGGTTTAGGGTTTAGGGTTTAGGGGTTTAGAGGTTTAGAGGTTTAGGGTTTAGGGTTTGGGGTTTTGCAGGTCTAGGTTTAAGGCTTAAATTCGAGGCTTAGGACTTCTAAGGTTGAGGCTCTGGGATTTGGAGTTCGGGTCTAGACTATTAGGGTTTAGGGCTTAGGGCCTCCATGCTTGGCATGTTGAGGGTCCTCTCGCGAGGGGTTACCTCGGCCAAAAGATCCCTAAACCCGGAATCCCGGAGCGCGAAAGTCGAACCTCACGCCCGTGCAGTTCTTGGCGGTGTCCCCCCCCCCCCCCCCCCCGAGCCAAACCCAGCTTACCACGTTTGTTCAGCGTTTCAGGCTGCTACCCTAGCCCCAAACTAAAACCCTGAAGCTCTAAAGCCCTGAAACTCTAAGGACCGAAGCCCCAGCCCCTAAACTCCCTAGACTCTAAAGCCCTGTAAACCCGAAGACCTGAGCGCCCTCAACGGTCAAAAGCCCGGAAAGCCCCAAAAGACCCAAAAGCCCAAACAAAAACCCAAAAAGCCCTAATCCCCTTGAAAGCCCCCCCCCCCCCCCCCCCGCCCAAGTCACCAAGTCTGGCAAGGCCCTAAACCCCAAACCCTAAACCCCAAACCCTAAACCCCAAACCCTAAACCCAAACCCTAAACCCCAAACCCTAGACTCCAAACCCTAAACCCTTAACCCCAAAACCGAAACACCCTCAACAGCCTCCCAAAGTCTGGCAAAGAGGCTGCTGCTGGATTGGCGGGCGGATCCCGAGAGCCGGAGCAGGGCTGGCCTCACCGTGCTGGACTCTCCCTCTTCCTGGCTGCTGTTTAGGGTTTAGGGTTTAGGGTTTAGGGTTTAGGGTTTAATTAGGGTTTAGGGTTTAGGGTTTGTTTGGGGTTTAATTAGGGTTTAGGGTTTAGGGTTTAGGGTTTAGGGTTTAGGGTTTAGGGCTTAGGAACCCCCCCCAAAGAATGAAAGATATTGATCCCTATATGACCCTGATAAGGCGCCTCACCGTGCTGGGCTCGCTCCACGTGCTGCCATGTCGTGTTTTTGGTGTGTTTTGGCATTCGGGGAGGGTTCAGGGTTCAGGGTTCAGCGTTCAGGGTTTAGGGTTTAGGGTTTAGGGATGAGGGTTTGGGGTTTGGGGTTTGGGGTTTGGGGTTTGGGGTTTGGGGTTTGGGGTTTAGGGTAACTACTGGTTGCTTAAGGTCCCCCAGAAGATAAAAGACATTGACCCCTATATTACCCTGATAAGAAAGCATGTGTTCCATTCGTTGGGGGATTCTTAGCAACTAGTAGCTTTTGGGGAGGGCGTTTAAAGGGGTTTGGGGCTGTAGGGTTTTAACGGAGTGCAGGCTTTCGTGTTTTGGCCGGGAGTTTAGAAAAAGTTAGATTAGGGCTAGGGGTTCAGGGTGTAGGCAAAAGGAAAAATGTTTACTCATGTAATCCAGCGAATATGCACATTCACTTTCAGTTTATGCGAAACCGAGGTATACAGGTGCCTTGAAAGGAAGGGGGTCTAAAGGTAAGATTTTAGGTTTTAGGAGTTTTGGTCTCGGGCATTTGGGGCCTTTGGGAGTTTCGGGTCTGGGATTTGCAGAAGCAGTGAACGTAAAATTTTGTGAAAGTAGGTGATGGTCAAATCTTCCCAGTGTCTGAATCCTCGTCCGTGCGAGGGCCAGTATTTGTGAAGGGTGAGTTGTCATTGTAGGGCTTGTAGTATTCGATCTTGTGGTACGCTTGTGAAGAAGCCGGCCAGGTCTGCTCTGGAATCCTGTTGGTTGCGTTGCATGTAGGTACGGAGATCAGGAAAGGCCTGGTAAGAGTTCTGCTGTGGTAAAGTGTCGGGGTAGGCGAGGTGGATGACGTTGGTCAGGGTCTGGGCCACCACCGAGAATAGCTTCTTGGCGAAGTCTTGGGCGAAGGAGACGATGGGTCTGGACTTGATGAAGCCCTTCTTGCGTTTGGGAAAAATGGGCCCCCCTGAACCCTGAAACCCCATAATCCCTAAGCCACGCCTCGAGTGTGAGCCCTGGAAGGCTGTCGTGAAACAGCAGCCTCAGTGCAAGTCACGGAGTACGACCCTTTCCAAGGTCCAGAAGGCTGGAGGCTGCATGTGGTTGCCGGACGTCACCTGATGCAACCAGGGCGGACACCGAACTCTTGATGCACTTAAACCCTAAACCCTTAAACCCTAAACCCTAAACCCCAAACCTTCACCCTAAACCCTAAACCCTACTCACAAGAAGTCTTGCCCCGCTCGCTGCGTGAAGGACTCTGCGATCAACGCCGGCTCCACCACGGTTGCACATCTGCTCCTTCGCCCTAATCATAGGGCCCTTCTTAAGGGAGGAAGGTTCATGAGGGGTAATTACGTAGGTACCGAGGAACTTTAGGGAAGCTTAGGGAGCCTTAGGGAGCAGTAGGGAGTATTCGGGAACCTTGCGTAATATATCCCCCATTGAACCCCCCCCCCCTCCTCCCTACAAGAACCTTATCACCTAGCCTAGGTTGACTAGGCGGCTTCAGGCTGAAGGTCTTAGGGCTTGGGCTGGTAGGGTGTTGAGTGTTTGGGTTTAGGGTTTAGGGTTTAGGGTTTAGGGTTTAGGGGTTTTAGGGTTTAGGGTTTCGGGTTTAGGGTTTAGGGTTTAGGGTTTAGGGTTTAGGGATCTTAAACGTATCTTTACCAGCGTGGTTTCCCTCCTTCAGGAGATCGCGCTAGTCATCTTATCTGGTCCGCCATCCCGCACCCCCCCCCCCCTCCACCCCGCCCCCGCCCCCTCATTTCGATTCTCCGCTTCACTTTTGAAATCTTTAAATGGTCGCATGCTTCACGCTCGATGAATGGGATCTTTGCATATTTAGGTACTACAACGCTCTCAACGCCTGAAAGTTGAGCTTCTTTTCCCCACCTGAGTTTGGTAACTACAGTTATCCTGTATAAACACTTCAAGCACAAACAGGGCACCCTTCTTAGTCCTAGGCTACTGGGCAACGTAGGCAGTGTGGTTTGACGGATCGGAGGGCACCTAGCGTTCCCCCACTACCTGTATGTAGAACAGGTCGCTCAACATTAGTACCCCTCATTTAAGCAAATCCTGAACTCTAAACCCTAAAGCTCCAAAGAGCCCAAAAGTAGGTATATTTTCTTGGACTTTAGAACCCAATAGTAGGTATTATTGGTATACTTGGAACCCTTTTAAAACTCTCAAGCCCGATTGTGCCTGAGGCTTCTCGACCGCGGCGCTGGCACCTCCCAGCCCCAGGAGCACATCGAAGTTGCATGTTCCCATGCTCTGCGGTTTCGGGTCTGTTTTTGGTTTTTTTGGTTCGGGTGGTTTTCGGAGTTTGAAACCGTTTCTTGTTGGAGGGGGCTCGGGATTTTGGGGGGCTTGAGGCATGTTTGTGAAGGTGTGTTGCTTGTTTTGTTTGGTTCGCTTGGGCTTTGAGCGTTTAGGGTTTAGGGTGTAGGGGACCCTAAACCCCAAACCCCAAAGCTTCTAGGCTCCGGAGAGCTTTAGGAGCTTTAGGGGGGGGGACGTGGGGGGGGGGGGGGGGGGTGCTCATAGTTTCCTGGGTCATGAATCCCCAACGTGGGGTCTTATCTAGAATCTAGGGCTTAGGGTTTGGGGTTTTGGGTTTGGGTATATAAAGCATAGACTTTGGGATGTTCCCCCGTATGCTAACAGTCCTTAATCGGGATCATAGTACCCCCTATTAGAAAATCCCGATTAAGGACTGTTAGTATAAGGGGAAACACCCCAAGGTACATGAACCATAATTCTTGTAGGGTTCACTTGGTCCCCAAGGTTTAGGTGTTGAGGGGGATCCGCAGGTCAGGCTCCACGGTTCTTGGGGGTTTGCTGGGGGTTGCTGGGTCTGTTGCCTTGGGCTCAGAGCATCAGAGCGGTATTTAGGGAAGATGCGCTACACTGGCTTTAGGGAGTTGACACGGGCCTCGGGTCAAAGCCCCAAGCTAAGTTCCATCGCAGGATTTCATTTGGTCACTTCTCTAAATGATGTCACGATCCCGAATGTCTAGGGTACCCGAGAAGGGGGACCCTGATTTACAGAACTGACCACCTGAACTTTCCCAGCACACCCATGTACACCCTACCTTAAGAATCTAAAACCTACTTTTCTGCAGGTTATTACTATAACACCCCTAGCTAAACTACAATCTTAACAAAAGGTTTGGGGGTTCTTACCCTTAGGCTCAAAATAGCCCAAGAACCTTATACAAGAAGGCCTGTGGCCCCAAAAAACCCAGATTAAGAGGCTCCAAGGGCCTCAGGGTTAAGGTAACCCCAAAACCCGACATCCATGTTCAAAAAGGACGCCCTGCTCGTCGCCGCAGGAAGTCGAGGCCGAGAACATATGTATATATATATATATATTTTGTTATATTTGTTTATTTATTTATATTTATTTATTTTTGTATTTTCCTGTGCTCCCGAATCCGTCATCTAAACCCTACCTGGGACGCTATTTACCGACAGTCTGTGGCAAGTCTCCCCTTTTTAGTAGGTCAATAGTCAATAGCCCTTCAACTGTAGGTAAATCGGGCCCCCCAGATAAAGAAGTTGAAAACCCGGAGGCCTCACCATGCTGTACCTTAAGAAGGGCCTGTGTACCTAAATAGGGTTTAGGATTCCGGGTTTTAGGGTTTAGGGTTTAGGATTCAGGGTTTTTAGGGCCCACGCCCATGTACCTAAATCGGGAAGACTTGGGCCTTCAAGCGCCTCCTTCTTCTAGGGACTTCAAAGGCCCCCCAAGTAATTAGAAGAATATGGTTACGTGAAGTTATTGCGTGGATTTTGGGCAACGTCCTCAGGACTCGAACTGCCGAAGACAGAACGAAAGGTACATGGACCCTTAGGGTACGATTGTCGGGGAGCCTCATTGGTTCAGTTTTTGGGTTGTTGCGTTGTTGATCCCGGATTGAGGGCCTCTAGACCAAAACGAGGACCTGGAGGGCACTCAAGTTCAGAACTCAAATTGAAGGTTCTGGGTTCCGGGCTTAGGGTTTAGGGTTTAGGGTTTAGGGTGACTTAGGGAAACTGGTACCCTGCAGCATCTTCAATTCAAGTGGTTTATTTCTTTTTGGGTTTTGGGGAGCAGCGCGCTTCCCTTGCGGTCGCACCCTAATTACTCCCCATGAGCCTTGTGAAAGCCCAAAACCCTACAACCTTTCAACCTAATGTCTCATGGCAGAAAAAGGGTTTAGGGTCTAGGGTCTAGGGTTTAGGGTTTAGGGTTTAGGGTTTAGGGTTTAGGGTTTAGGGTTTAGGGTTTAGGGTTTAGGGTTTAGGGTTTAGGGTTTAGGGCTAGGGTTTAGGGTTTAGGGTTTGGGAACCCTGCCTTGGGTAAATGGGTGTAGGTCCTGTGTCCCAAGAAGGAGGACCAAGAGGAGGAACGCGCCGAAGGTGACAGGGCCAGAAGAGAGAACGACACCGGGGGCGGCAGTGCTCCGACATCTAAGCCCTAAATCCTAAACCCTAAACCCTAAACCCTAAACCCTAAACCCTAAACCCTAAACCCTAAACCCTGAACCCTGAACCCTGAACCCTGAACCCTGAACCCTGAACCCTGAACCCTGAACCCTAAACAGGCAGACCGAGAGTTGTCAGCCAGCAGCCTTCCTTGTTTGGACCATATAACTATATATTAGATATAGTTATGTTCATATATGTATACATGGATTCTTCTTTTTTAGTTTTTTTTTAGTTTGGGGGGCGGGGGGAGGGGAGGGGGTTCTTATGCGTTTTTGCAGGCTTGTGGGTTTTAGGGTTTTAGGGTTTAGGAATGATGGTGTCAAGGTTCCAGGGCTCAAGTACCTCATGCTTTAAGGTTTAGGGTTTAGGGCCGGAATCCTCAACCCTTCAACCCAGCGCTTGCAGGACTGGATTCACTGGCGCCGCGGCTGATCCAGGAGTGCAGATTCTTGGTTTAGGCTTACTCTTGTACCAAGTCGGTTCTCGAATGATTGGGGGCTTCTCACAGGCGCGCAGAAACGAGACTGTAGCGTTTCCGGCTTCGGGTTTTTTTTTGAGTGCTTAGGCTAATTTGGGTTGAATGTAAAGAGTGTAGCATATCTTTGACACGTCTAACGCCTTTAGTTCTGTGTTTACATGTTTCAGCCCAAATCCTAATCCCGAAACACCCCTCAGCCCACTTGTTGTTCGGTCAGGTCGTAGACGAATGCACAAAAAGCTTGGCAATTCCTTCTGGTTTAGGGGTCGAGCTTCGCGATATGTTCAGGATTTTGGTGTTCAATCAAGGAGTTCCATAGCCATTCCGCCTCGCTTTGGGTGCTGCCTCGATTTTGGGTGCTGCTTCAGCGCGTGGGCTTCGCGCTGAAGCAGCACGCTGAAATTGAGGTGGAACGATAGTCGAGGTGGCACGCTGTGAAAATCAACTGGGTTTCGCTAGAAAGGCTATTTTGCTTGAGAAGAAACATGCCAGGCCAAATTCCCGTGCCAAATGCATGCTGCCTCGATTTGGGTGCTGCCTCGATTTTGGGTGCTGCTTCAGCGCGTGGGCTTCGCGCTGAAGCAGCACGCTGAAATTGAGGTGGAACGATACTTGAGGTGGAACGGCTAGGGAAACCCTTGATTCAAGGAAGGGTTCAGGGTTTAGGGTTTAGGGTTTCCTTGGCACCTGTCGCGTGCAGGAGTGCAATGCCGATGTTGATGGCGCCATCGACCTGGGTGTTGAAAATGAGGCAAGGGAGTTCCGCTCTAGCGGGTTTAGGCTTTAGGCTTTAGGGGAAGCATCCGTGTACCCTGAAGCCCGCACCCCAGTTTTCCCCGACTCAGACCTAAACCTAAACCCTATCGACCCTAAACCCTATGAATTAAAGCTTAAACCTAAACCCTAATCAAACACAAAACCCCCTAAACCCTATTTCCTGATCCGCAGGACGCCCCGGTCGTGATGCAGTTGCTGCAGCTACCTGGAGCCGCCTAGATTGACTTTGGCAGCGAAATGCTCTTTAGACCTTGGGGACCTACATGGGCATTCTTTATGTTAGGGTCCTTGTTATAAGGGTGTTTGTGCTATATATAGGACCCCCCCAAAAGGGACCCCAATTTAGGGAACTACTCACAGGAACATGTAGAGGTTTGGGTTTCAGCGCTTGGTTTGGTTGAGTTTAGGGCTAGGAAGCCCTTAGAGGTTTCGGGTTTATATTTCACAGGATTTAGTTTAGGTTAGTTTTTGGATCCACACGCCTTCATGGGAATTGCAGAACCGTAAACCCAAACCCCTGGGTCTCTGGCCTGGCTAAAGAGCTACGGACCAGGGAGATTTACCTGTATCGTAAATGTCATTTCAGTTAGGTACACTCTTTTTTTTAGAGGACGCAGGATACTGCACCCTAAACCCTAAACTCCAAACCCTAAACCCGAAACCCTAGACCAGGTGAAACAACGCAAGTGGGTTAAGCAGTGGCTGCTGCGACGTGCCGCCATCAACGGAGACTTGCCGCTGCTGGAGGCGTGGGTTTAGGGTTTAGGGTTCAGGCTTTGGGGATTGAAAGGTTCAGGACGTAAGTTTGGCTATCCCAGCTAAAACTACACACCTGTATCTATCCATGAGCCTCCAAGTAGCGCATAATTTGAGATTAACACCCTCCGAAATAACTTTCCCAAACTTGATTCAGGGTTTAGGGAAAGCGCTGCCCTTTCTAAGCCGTTTCAACATTGTTTGGGGGGGGGGGTACTATTTATATTCAGAACCCAACATCAGAAAGACCGACATGCTTTGGGGGCTTGCAAAACAAGAGCCCAACCCTCAGTGGTCTGAAGACAAGACCTACCAGGGCCTACACCCTCAACCCACATCTCAAGGGCCACCCATGGAATGACAAACGAGCCGCCATAGACAGGGCCAAGAAAGCGAATGGAGGTTTTGGGTTTAGGGTTTAGGCTGCCTGCCACCACCCCCACAAAAAAAAACAAAAAAAAAACATCAAAAGGTTTAATATAGGGGCCTTAATAATTAGAATATGGTTTTGGGGGGTCAGTATAGTATAATTATAAAGTTACCTTAAGGCAATTCTAGCAATCATTCCGACCCCTAAATTAGCCTGTAGGCTTTTTCGGGTTCTATCCCCTACAGCCCTAAGCCGTAACCCCATTCCCCAAATCATGAGAAGACTTCCTCGAGATCGAGATGCATTGCTTCACTAAGGCCGTCAGTTCTCTTCTTTCGGGCTTGCGGTTTAGCGTCGTTGGCGGTTTAGGCGTTAGTGTTGGCTTTAGTGTGTGTATTCTGAGGTCTCCAATACAGACCCCACTCCTTTCTCACGCTAAGATGTAGCATTGTGTGTTAAGCTGTCACGGGGTGTGGGATGATCTGTCTGAGCCGAAGCTTAGGGTTTAGGGTTCAGGTTTCCGGGTTTCGAGTTCAGGGTTCAGGTTTTAGGGTTCAGGGGGTTTAGCGTGCCCTAGAAGCCTGAACCCCCCCAAAGCCACTTTCTTGCGACGCGCGGCTTCTCGAGGGTGCGCTGGCCCTTCCCGGAATTGATGTCAACGACGGAGCAGAGAGCCCCTTGGACTGAGAAGGGCTTTTAGGGTTTTTTAGTTTTTTTTTTTTGGGGGGGGGGGTTTAGGAGCTTTTGGGGTTTTTAGAGTCTTTAGGGTTTCTAAGTTTTCTTGGACGTTATAGGGTTTAGGGTGAAGGTTGACACAGTAGGGTAGCTACTGGTTCTTCGTAAGGCGTACGAAGGCGTTATTGGGGGATTTCGAGGGCCCTTACAGCCCTCTCCCTTTCACCCCGGCTCCTTGTGAGTTGAGGTCCCCAAACCCAAAACCCTGAACCCGAAACCCTATTGTCTCTGGTAGGCCACCCCAAGCATCCGATGATGGGTCTCTTAGTCACAACCTACAGTGAACACCCTAAACCCTAAACCCTAAACCCTAAACCCTAAACCCTAAACCCTAAACCCTAAACCCTAAACCCTAAACCTTCTGGCAGGCAATGCTGGGCTCCCCTAGTTCACTTGCCTAGCCTTCGATCTGCGGGGCATTCGGCATGAGGCTGTCAACCTCCCGACCTAAACCCTAAACCCTAAACCCTAAACCCCAAACCCTAAACCCTAAACCCCACACCCTAAACCCTAGACCCCACACCCTAAACCCCAAACCCCAAACCCTAAACCCTAAACCTTGGAAGGCTCTGTGGGCCCAGCTCTGCTACTCGCAGCAGAGGGTGGCCATGCAGCCGTGTGCCAAAGGCCTTACTGTTGGTTAGTAGGTTTAGGGTTTAGGGTTTAAGGCTTAGGGTATAGGGTTTAGGGTTTAGGGTTTAGGAGTACCCTGTGTCCCCCTATATAATCCCTTAAAGGTATATATAGGGGGGGCAGAGAAAGTGCGAGCATTCTTTAGTCGTAGCTTATGTACACTGATGCCCGTTGAGGGTTTAGGGTTTGGGGTTTAGGGTCTAGGGTTTGGGGTTAGGGTTTGGGGTTTGGGGTTTGGGGTTTAGCGTCGTAGCCTCTGTGATTTCCTCCGCCCGTTCAACGGGTTAAGCAACAAAGGGCCGAGGGTTCAATCAGAGTTTCAAAGTTTATTCAACAAACATGGTTCCTGAGTGATTTCCCTCGGTTGCTGCGGGGACTAGTAGAAAGTCTCTCTGGGTGTTCAAACAGGTGTCTAAAGTCTTGGGTTGGGGCGGTTGGAGGTTGTAGCCCCTGGGTTATATTATTAGATGAACAGCATATTTTATTTGTATGTTATCGTAAAATTCTTATATCATACAATTATAGTCATGTATGTTCTTAGCATTACCTTCCATGAAACCCTAAACCCTAAACCCTAAACCCTTTGTGGCCTGGAGGCTTCTACAAGCCCGCGCGGATCTCTCCATGGCAGTCCGCATCGGTCTGCGAGGCCACTCAGGTTTCTGAGACGTTGAGGGTTTCGGGAGTCGGGTTTAGGGCTAGGGTTTAGGGCTAGGGTATCTGAGAAGTTGAGGGTTCAGGGGTGAGGGTTTAGGGGTTAGGGTTTAGGGTATCAAGCTTTCTGAGAAGTTGAGGGTTTGGGGTGGAGGGTTTGGCTTTTTTCGGTTTGGTTTGGGTTTTAGGGTTTGGGATTAAGGTCTGGGGCTTACGGTTTAGGACAGGGGTTTCGGGTTTAGGGTTTCTGGCTATGGGTTTAGGGTTTGGGGTTTAGGGTGTTCACGTCCTAGCTTGAGAATTCGAAGCTTACCTTCGGGTTTGGTACCGATGCGCAAGCTCGAACTGAACGCGATGCCTGAACATGAATCCCCTACTTGGAGGCTTAGGGTACGGATAGTCCCAAGTTTCACTGTAGTTCTAACCCACTTGTAAGTACCCTACGATGGTTATGCTTGGATTCGCAGTACAGTTCTAACTGGTGTTATAAGCACCATGAACCTCCAAAGAAGCAGCCCTAAATCCTATACCTATGTACCAAAAGAGTCTGAATCCCCCACGATTATGGTTTGGGGTTTAGGGTTTAGGGTTTAGGGTTTAGTTCTTAGGGCTGAGGGATAGGCTCTCCCATATCTATTGAAAGACACTTCCTGTTTCTTAGGCTGCTGGGTGGTTCGTGGTCCTTACTCGCCCAATTAGAACTGTACGCAGAACACAATTGTGCCGCTGTTAGGGTACTTAACAGGGTATAGCCTAATTATGACGCTATTAGGGTACTTAAGGGGCTTATAAGAGGGTTACAACTCTACTTGCGTTTGGGCCTAACCCCTATAGCTAAACACTAAACCCTAAACCCTAAACCCTAAACCCTAAACCCTGAACCTCCAAGAGCTGGGAGTCTACTTGTGGAGGCCGCTGGACGGCAGCAGACGTCGCCGCCCTCCGCGCAAGCCGTCCCGAGTTTCAGGAGGCCGCAACACGAAGAGGTTGAAAGGTTCAGGGTTTAGGGTTTAGGGTCTAGGGCTAGGGTTTAGGGTTTAGGGTTTAGGGTTCAGGGTTCAGGTTTTAGGGTTAGGGTTTAGGGTTTAGAGTGTAGAGTATCCCTTATTTAAGGTGTTTAGGGCTTGTTTGGGGTTTAGGGTATACACCCTAAAGCCTAATCCCTCAATACGCTAGCATCGTTTCGTTCATCTCTGAGATGCCGAGCTCCTTTTTTGGGGGGTGGTGTTGTGGTTCGGGGACTTCGGTTTTGGGGGTTTAGGGTTTAGGGTTTAGGGTGTAGGGTTTAGGGTCTTTAGGGTTTAGGGCCTTTAGGGTTTAGGGCCTTTAGGGTTTAGAGTTTCTGGTTCAGGGCCTTTAGGGTTTAGGGAGGGTTTAGGGCCGAGAGGGTTTGCGGTTGATAGGGCGCCTCTGTAAGCCGAAGTGAAAGACTTATGGCACATTAGGGTACTTTAGGGTTTAGGGTTTAGGGTTTAGGGTTCAGGGTGTTGGTTCTCTTCCTTGCTGGGGCACCTCAGCCCCCCACTCCCAAAAAACAAAACGCGCAGCTGTACGTCGGATAGGGTATCTTTGTAGTCCAGATGCATGATGCGTCGATTTTGGGCCTGGGGGTGTTTGGCCTGGGTTTAGGGTTTAGGGTTTAGGGTTTAGGGTTTAGGGTTTAGGGTTTAGGGTTTAGGGTTTAGGGTTTAGGGTTTAGGGTTTAGGGTTTAGGGTTTGGGGGGGGGGGGGAAATGTGAGAGGTCAGAGGGACTCCATGGGCCCAAAAGCAGTGCTATTTGGGGATGGACTTGGTGGGCTTGGGGCGTCGGGTTTGGGGTTTAGGGTGTAGGTGTAGGGTTTAGCACTGCAATTAGCGGACTCTAACCTACAAGGCTTGTCGGGTTCCGGATTGCAGGAGGAGCCACCTAGATATGACAGAACGATAATGGCCTGCAGCCCCAAAGCACAGGGTATCTCCAGAATCCCAAAACCTAGGGTCCCCGTCGCCGTAGGTTATTAGAGTTCAAGCCCCTTTCTTAGGACTATTAGGCAAGCTCCGGTGGTAAACCCTCACCCCAGACTACCCTGAACCCTAAGCCCTGTGATCCCTGGTGGGGGGCATTTTTGGTCGAAAGACTCGTGGGACGCAGGTTTTGCACGTCCTTGGGCAGTTTGGAAGCCAGCCCTTCGCGCTGACTGCCATGGTTGGGGCCCTCTGAGCAAGGAGTTCGCGTTTAGGGTTCAGGGTTTGGGAGCGTGTTTGGTCGCAAGTTTGGGGGTTATAGGCGGAAGGGTTTAGGTGTTTTGGTTTTTAACGCCTAGGTTTTACGGCTCTCCCCAGCCCTCCCCCCCTCAGCCCCTATGCGACCAAAAGGATCCGCAACTTCCCCAAATTCCGCAGTTTAGGGTTTAGGGGTTAAGGGTTTAGGGTTTGGGGTTAAGGGTTTAGGCTTTAGGCTTTAGGTGCTAGAGTCCGGGATCCTACACATTGGTGGATGGTCAGTGGTCGAGCTCCCGCGCCCCCTCCAAAGTCAATGTTGCACACGTGCCTGTGCCGCAAGATTTCAGTCATTCGCGCACATTGTTTAGGGTGTAGGGTTTCGGGTCTAGGGTTGAGGGTTTAGGGTTTCGCGCCCCCCGTCTAAGAGCGGTGAGGAGGTCAAATTCAGATTCAGGCATCCAAGTATCCATAATGAGGCTCATATCAACGGTACCTAGGCCTTTCGTCGAAAAGTGGAGACTAACAAAATGTCCCTAACCTAAACCCCACGGAAGAAACCCCGAGCACAAAAAAGAGTAGATGCAACTCCCATGACGGGCTGTTGCAAATGAGCAGGATCCCTAATTTGGATTCCTGCTATAAAGGGTTTCGGGCTTGGGCGGTTTAGGGGTGTTATGGTCTATGGTTTAAACACTGAACCCTAAACCCCAAACCGTAAACCTTTAACCCTAAACCCTAAACGATAAACCCTAAACCCTAAACTCTTAAACCCTAAACCCTAAACCCTAAACCCTAAACCCTAAACCCTAAACCCTAAACCCTAAACCCTAAACCCTAAACCCTAAACCCTAAACCCTAAACCCTAAACCCTACCCCCCTTTAGCCAACCGAAGGCCCAATCACTGAAGCAGCCGGCACCTTGCTGCTGAGGCCTTGAGGCAGGATGGCCCAGAGTGCCCGATACTATAATGCCTTTGAGGTTTAGGGTTTAGGGTTTAGGGTTTAGGATGAAGGGTTAGCTTCTCTAAATAAGGGCCCTTTCTCGGGTCCTTGTCTTATCTTAAGTTAAGGGTGCCATACTGTAGAAGGGACCCTAGTTGAGAGATCTATCTTAAGCAAGGAATAGGGACCTTTGAGGCCTGATCCTTGAGTGCAGCCATCTCTTTCTAGCCTGTAACCCCACATGGGAATCTTGGGGTAACTCATACATATATATATATATGTATATATATATATATATGTATGTATATATTTTAGATATGTGTATTTATTTGTTTGTTTTGGGTGCCTGTACGTCTTCGTTTCTGTATTTATTTCTGTACACTCGCCCAAACTCCCATGCTTTATTTAAGTAGGCCTCCTATGGAGGCACCTTGACAGATGCCTGAACCCTCCACTTGGAGGTTCACGTGCAGTTGGTAAGTGGGGGAAGAAGATCCCTCAAAAGGGCTGTTCAGGTTTTCGGGTTTGGGGTTTAGGGTTTTTGGATGGTTACACGCATGTTATGTTGACTGCTGCCAACAGCCACCCCCGTTTTCATTCTTGAGCCTTTAAGTAACGATGACCTGCAGCAACGGTACCCGAACCTTGAACTTATCTGGAAACAGTTTACCAAAGCGTAGAGCGCTCTAACAAACATGGTCTATCTTACTAAGCCCCAAAGCCTGAACCGCGCAAGGCTGCTGCAAAGGAGCTTGCACTAAGTGTCTGTAAGAAGTAAGCTATGACTGTATCCAGGTTATGGTAACTTAACTTAAATTCCTGAACAACAACCCGGCTTGCCCCCTCCCTGCCGGGTCCTGCCACAGGCTCGGGGCGGTTGAAACCTGAACCCTTCGACAGCCCTAATACGGGGACCCGCAGTATTCCCTTTAGGGTTTAGGGCTAGTGGGACACAAAGCCCTCGTTCCATGTTTAAGAGTTTAGGCTCCCTTGTAAGCCTTTTTAACCAAAGCGGGCTTTTTCATTCCTAGGATACTCTTGCAGGTTGCAAGAGGCCAAGGCTGCTATTCCACAACCCAAGATAAACACTTCCACGCGATTCCCTGAACGCCAACTCTTAAGAATCTAAAGCCCGTAATTCTTAGTCATAGACCCGAGTCCCAGTCTTGGACTGCTAAAACGAAAGCCCTCGCGGCCCCGCAACCCTAAACCCCAAACCCGAAACCCTGAACCCTAAACCCTAAACCCTATACCCTAAACCCTAAACCGATTCTCCGAGGTGGAACTCCACGGAGGCACCTGGGCCATGATGGGGCCTGTCAGCAGCGGCCAGCTCCTCATGTATTTTAGTTGGCTAGGGTTTAGGGTTTAGGGTTTAGGGTTTAGGGTTTAGGGTTTAGGGTTTAGGGTTTAGTGTTTAGGGTTTAGGTACTTAGTGGGCTAGGATGAGTGTAAGGGTTCAGGGCTTAGTATTTTGGGGGTGGGATCATGCCCTGTGTTTTCTAGGACCCGGCGTAGGCCCTTATTTGTTTTGTTGTAGGGTTGGGGTTCCCTGCTAATCCTCTTAAACCCAAAAGGGCACCCTTTATATTCCTAGGTTACTCGTGGGTCTAGTTATGATCATCCCAAATAAAAGCATACAACAGTGCAGGTTCAAGGGGCTCGGATGGGGATTTAGCCGGGTTTTAGGGTTCAGGGTTCTGGACATGAAAAAGATATCTCAGCATTTCGTCCGAAATTGTTTTGGGGCTTTCTTGTGGCGACGAGCAAGACGAGGTCCCCATAAGGTTATAAGTAGGGCAACTATGTTAGTTCTAACCTTTTTGGGTACTCAAAACTCTCCCTCTGAGTACGCATGAACCTTCAAGCATGCCTCTGGGTTCAGGGTCTATAGGATGTAGGGTTTAAGGATTTAGGTGTTCAGTGTGACCTGCATGACCCTTGACAATACAAGACCATAACGCCCAGCTGCTGTTGCCCTGAACAGAAAAGCTCCGAAAGCTTCTCTATGGTAGTTCTCTTAATTCCCCACCCTCGGTGTGGGGTTGTTAGATTATAAACTCAACTCTTCTGCTCGCCCGGAACTTTTCTCCTCGCCCGGAACTCTTCTCCTCGCCCGGGCTACTCCTCGCTCATCCCTGGAGTGCCCACCCCAAAGTCTCCCTGGAGTGCCCAACCCCAGAGTCTCCCTGGAGTGCCCAACCGCAGACTCTCCCTGGAGTACCCAACCCCAGAGGCCAGCGCCAGAGTCTCCCTGGAGTGCCCCAACCCCAGAGTTTTTTCTGGAGTGCCCAACCCCAGATTGTCCCCGGAGTGCCCAGCCCCAGAGTGTTGTTGCTGGAGTGCTCAGCAACCCCGGAGTATCTCTACCAAGAGAGGGTGGGGATGTTCGAAGCACAATAATTAATGTTGTGTCCATTTTTAGTGTCCGTTTTCGGGACAGTTCTTCGTGAATTGTGGCTTTTCATTTTGGTGGGGGGTGGTAGGTACCACCAACCTTCCCCCCCACCCACCCCTCCCCCCCCCGCCACGCACGCACATCCCCGCAATTTCATTTCAAAATAATTCGAATTCACCCAAAGTACTTGAAATTCAATGTAAAATGGGCCACATTAATTCAAGTTTTAGTTTGGCCAGTTTGTTCATTGAACTTCAAGTACTTTTAGTGAATTCGAATTCTTTTGAAATGAAATTGTGGGGATGTGCGTGGTGGGGGAGGGGGGTGGGGAGAGGGGGGGGGGGAGAGAGGGGGGGGGGGGGGTGGGATAGTGTTGAATGGCGGGCAGGGGGGAGGGGGGGGGCGGGTGGGTGGGTGGGTCGGAACTGTAAATTTCGAAAGCGCGCTACATGGCGAACTCTCGTTTTTGGGGTCCTTTATTGTCGCACGGCACCCTTAGAAGGACGCAACAGGGACCTTCATTTAGATAAGTACCCCTCTGCTAGTGTACCATGGGTTCCAGGCCATGGTTTGGGGGTTAGCTGTTTCAGTATAGGGTTTAGGGTTTAGGGTTTCGGGTTTCGGGTTTAGGGTTTAGGGTTTAGGGTTCCGGGTAGTACGCGATGAGGCTTTCTTCATGGGGCCTGCTGCGCCTATCGACAGGGGCTGCAGTTCAGTATCACCGAAGCTGCCTTTCCCGAGACAAGCAATTTTCCGGGGTTCCGAGAAGGAAGCGATCTGCCTATGTTTGTATATTGCACATAGTTATCGCATGTGTATATATATATATATATGTACATGTATATATATATATATATATATATCTTGTGTGTGTGTGTGTTTGGGTGTGTCTGTGTGTGTCTGTGTGTGTGTGTGTGTGTGTGTGTGTCTGTTTGGGTGTTTGGGTGTGTGTGTGTGTGTGTGTGTCTTTTTACTTATAAACATATATCTGTTTGGGTGTTTATTTTGTTGGGTTCTTATTGTTACTGTCTTGAAGCACCCATCTTTGAGTATCATTGGACTCCTCTAGATCACGGGCCGCATAGGCCAGGAGCTTGGGGTCATAGGTCTATCTAAGGTTTAGGGTTTAGCGGTCGTTACATGGTCCCCGAATACGTCCCTTACCTTGCTTAAAGGGTTCTGATGTATGGGCCCTAAGGGACCATGGAACTATATACCCAAAACCCAAGACCCTGCGATTCAAGGCTCATCTTGGGCCCATGCAACTTAATATAGGGGCTTGAAACAATTAGAATAGGGTTTTTGGCGGGGGGTGATTTTTGGTATACTTACAAAGGGACCATAAGGGAACATTAGTAGTAATTGTAAACGCTTGCGCGCGCCGCCTCGGCAGCGGGCCGGCCAGGACAGGAAAGAGGGTTTCGCAAAAAAAGGGGAGGAAGGGCAGCGAGGTCAAAGCGGGGAGGGGGTGGGGGGGGGGGGGGGGGGGGGGGGGGGTGGGGGGGGGGGGGGGTGGGTTGGGGGGGGGGGAAGGAGGCCCGATCCGGGTCTGCTTGTTCCAGACGCTTCTCGGCAGGAAGCCGAGGCGAATTCTTCCGACCCCTAAACCCTAAACCCTAAACCCTAAACCCTAAACCCTAAACCCTAAACCCTAAACCATATGATCCCGAAGAGTCTCGACCCGGGTTTGTTGGTGCCTAGCGAAGGCTAGCCTTGACTGCCAGTGCAAGCTTTCAAGGTCTCCCTACACCCTACACCCTACACCGCAAACCCTAAACCCTAAACCCTAAACCCTAAACCCCAAACCCTTTTGTAAGCCTCTAGGGAGTCTGTGCACCTCTCTCTCCCTCACGCAGCCACAACCGAAATGGCCGGCTGCTTGTCACCTTGTTGTCCACGCACCCAAAAGCGCAGGGGTTGCAGGCTATGAGGGTTTAAGGGCTTTCAGGGCTTAAGGGTTTAAGGGGTTAAGGGTTTCGAGGTTTTTAGGGTTTTTAAGCGTTCAAGGGGAGGTCAGTCACTACCCGGAGGCTCATGTGTAGTGTTAACTGGGGTTTTGGTCAGGGTGACTATAGGTGTTTGGTGGTGACCTCATGCCGAGGTAGGATAAGGGGGGGTCCCTTAATAGAGAACCCTTCTTAACCCTCTTTTGGCTCTCTTAATCAGGGACCTTATTCAGAGGGTCCATATCCTCAAGGATCCCCTTAATCCTATCCCCTAGTGACTATAGCATTCCCTTATACCCCCCCCCCCCCCCCCAAAAAAAAAAAAAAAAGAAAGTTCTAATGATTAAGGCCCCTATAGTAGGTCTGTCTGGTCGTGACCTTATCGTTTTGGGATGGTGGACGACCTGGCCCTGGCTGAAGCATGCACGCAACATGCCCGGATGCCAGGCCTCCAAAACCCTCAGCCGTAAACCCTAAGCCCTAAGCAGAAAATCCTAAACCCTAAACCCTAAACCCTAAACCCTAAACAAAAAGACAAATCCTATGCACATGGATTCGGGACCCCTAAATTCGGGGGTTGAGGATTTAGGGTAAGGGGTAAGGAGGGGTTTAGGGAGGTTAAGCGTTTCGGGTACGGGGCTTGGGGGGGTTTAGGGATTGGGGTCGAGGTTTCGAGCTTCGCGAACCACAAACAGATACCAAACCCGAACGCGGTTTAGGGTTTAGGGTTGAGGTTTAGGGTTTAGGGTTTAGGGTTTAGGGTTCAGGGTTCAGGGTTCAGGGTTCAGGGTTTAGGGTTGGGTCCTGCCGCAAACGTTAAGCACCCCAAGTACCTTATAGAAAAATAAACACGCGGGTTTTTCAAGAAAAGACCTGACGAGTTGTGGGTCCATAAAGCCCTCAAGCCCTAAACAACCCTACGCCCGAAAAACCCTCCAACCCCAAAACGCCAAAACACACGCAAATCCTACCGTACCCTAAAGGCTAAGCCACCATGAGCATCCCCTGACACCCTAAACCCTAAACCCTAAACCCTAAACCCTAAACCCTAAACCCTAAACCCTAAACCCTAAACATCCCCTGAAGCCCTAAGCAGTTCTTGAGGCAGGGCTCGGTTGTTCCGTGCATCTCGAGGCTGATGGGCCGCTGTTTGGCACCTGAACGAGGGCGCCTCCACTGTGACGAACACCCCCCGCTCTCAGAATCTAGAGAAAAGGGTTTAGGGTTTAGGGTTTAGGGTGTAGGGTTTAGGGTTTGGGGTTTGGGGTTTAGAGAAATAGGTCGGGGTAAGGGTTTGAGGGTCGTGCGGGTTTCGGTGCTGTAGGTGGTTTAGGGTTTGAGGGGTTTGGGGGGGGTGGGGGGGGGGAGGGGGCCGTTAGGTAACTTGAAGCTTACCGTGGATTTCTCACGGGTGCATAGGACATCCCAACATGCCCTGACATGCAAAGGCCCTCTGTCAACCTGATCCCTAAAACCTTAAAAGGTTTAGGGTTTAGGGTTTAAGGTTTAGGGTTTAGGGTTTAGGGTCTTTAGGGTGTAGGGTTTCGGGTTTAGGGTATAGGGTTTAGGGTCAAACGTGCCCGATTTACATTATGAATCTATTCTCTCTGTGCGTGCGTATATGTGTTTGCATATGTATATACACACACTCTCTTTGTATTGGGGGTAAAGGTTGGGATAGTCCTTGATAGGGATTATAGTACCCCTGTTATAATCGCTACTAAGGTCTTGTCGTATAAGGGGGAACATGCCAACGAAGTGTAGAGGCTATCATGGTAGCCACTTTGAGTGGTTTAGGGTTTAGGGTTTAGGGTTTAGGGTTTAGGGTTTAGGGTTTAGGGTTTAGGGTTTAGGGTTCGGGTTTCTTGGAAACCTCCGCTTGGAACCACACTCGGCCTCTCGGCTCGCAAGCGGCTCTTGCTGATCCGAACTCACGGTCACGTGGGCCGCATCGCGACTCCAACCATTGACTAGGCCGGGTTTAAGGTTGAGGGTTTGGGTTTAGGGTTTAGGGTTTAGGGTTCAGGGTTCAGGGTTCAGGGTTCAGGGTTCAGGGTTCAGGGTTCAGGGTTCAGGATGTAGGGTTCGCTTAGGGCTTAGGGTTTAGGGTGCCGGGTTAAGCTTCAGAGGCATTGGGTCAAAGCCCCAAATCGTTGGACCCTGATGCCTAAACCTAGGATGCTCCCAGTAGTACCCTTATTCACTTTTTGGTAGGTTTAGGTTCCCTTATAAACCCCTGTAAGCAAAAAAGGGCACCCTTTTTCATCCTAGGTTACTGGGCAACCTAGAAACCCTCCAGCATTGATTCGTCTTTTTCTGCTTTAGGAGGCGGATGGGGACTTACCGGTGTATAGGGTTGAAAGACAAAGAGGGCCTGCAGACTCTAAGGGTAGTTACATGGTCCCTGAATATGGTTTATAGGTATAAGGGGTAGGGTGTAGGGTTTAGGGTTTAAAGTTTAGGGTGTAGGGGTTAGGGTTTAGCAGTTAGGGTTTGGGGTTTTTGGGTTTTAGGGTTTAGGGTTTAGAGCCCGTTTTCAGCGATCATGTAGCTACCCTAAGACAGAGATGTCGGTCTGGAGCTGGGCCCGGTGTCTACTTGACTTGGTGGTTCTGTTCTTAGTATTATGGATTTAGGGTGTAGGGTTTAGGGTTTAGGGTTTAGGGTTTAGGGTTTAGGGTTTAGGGTTTAGGGTTTAGGGTTTAGGGTTTAGGGTTTAGGGTTTAGGGTTTAGGGTTTAGGGTTTAGGGTTTAGGGTGCTGCGATCGCCTGAAGGCCGCTGATATGGTATATTCTAGGGGTATGGCAGCTTTAGGGTCCTCAACCCCAGGGTCCATGGACCCCGTTATTAAAAAAATAGGCACTCCTAAAATAGACCGCCATAATAGTAGGACCCTTAAAACAAGGACCCCACCCCAAGAAGGTACACCCTAATTTTAACGCTACGCGACCCGCCTCGGCCCGGCCCAGCGCATCCGCGTGAGCATGGTGACTGGACCCCAAGCAATAAGGGTTGGGTTGAGGGTTTAGGGTTCCGGGTTTATGGTTTATGGTTTGGGGTTTAGGGTTGAGGGTTAGTTTAGGATTGAGGGCTTAGGGCTCAAGATTCACGCTGTTGGGGTTAGGGTTTTCAAGGTTCAAGGCGCAAGGGTGAGGGTTGAGACGGTTCGGCTTGGATTGATCGTAGGGTTCGCCAGGCGGGGGGGAAAAAAGGGGGTAGGGTAGGGGGGGGGTTAGGGGGGGGGGTAGGGGGGGGGTTAGGGGGGGGGGGGTAGGGGGGGGTGGGGTGGGGGGCCTGGGGGGAGGATTTGGAGGGGGGTGCCTGTTCTGACAACCTATACACCTTCGGCCCGAGGCCTCGGCGGATTTCCCCATATTCCTTGGGCCCCAAAGTCCCTAGAAAGGAGGTGCTTTAAGACCCAAATATTCCATATTTAGGTACATGGACGTACCATGTAGGTACATTGAAGCAGGGTTTATATTTCTGTTCTTGGTGAGTGTATATAAGGTTCCTTTTAAGATTGATGAATGTATATACCTGGTGTCCTTTTGGGGGTACAAGAAATATATACTCTACTTCACATGGATCCTGAAAGGGAGGGCTTTGCTTGGAGGATACGAGGGTGAGGTAGATCTCTGATGTCCCTGGTAAGAATTCGGAAGTTAGCCCTGCGGGAAGAGCCGGTCCTTGCTGGGGCTTCGGGATTGAGGGTTTTCGGTTTTTGAGGGTTTAGGGTTTCAGGGTTCGGGGTTTAGGGCGATTAGCCGGTTTTGGGTTCAGGATGTACACTAAACCCTACAGCCTAAAGCCTAAAGCCTAAAGCCTAAACCCTAAACCCTGAACCCTGAACCCTGAACCCTGAACCCTGAACCCTGAACCCTGAACCCTAAACCCTAAACCCTAAGCCCTGCCCTCTAATCCAGACACCTGCTCGCCCTTGATCAGGTTTGGTATTTTTTGCGATGCCTGCGCCGCGCCCAGCTGCCTTAAACTCGAAACCCTAAACCCTGAATTTAAGAGCCTCCGGCTCAAGCCGCCGACCCCGCTGGAGCATAGTTGAGAGGTCTCAACCCGCTCGAAGATCATCCCAGCCTACCCCCCCCCCCCCCCCCCCCCCCCCCCCCCCCCCACCCCCCCCCCCCCCCCCCCACCCCCCCCGCCCCCCCCCCCCCCCCCCCCCCCCGACCCCCCCGCCCCCCCCCCCGACCCCACCCCGCCCCCACCCCCCCAACCCCCCCATACCCCCCACCGACCCCCCCCACCCCACCCACCTGTCTTTTTGGCTTGAGCTTGTCGTGGTGCTTCCCCTCCCCCCCCCCCAAACGTTTCACAGAACTCTGCTGAGGGGGGGGGGGGTGGGGGGTGGGGGGTGCCGAAAACGCTGATTTTGCTGAGGGCGCCCCTACCCCCCTGTGCTGAACCGCCTGTTTACGCTGTGCGGGTGGCGGTCCTCCACGACAAAAACTGTGCACCGACCCCCCCTACACCTCCTCAAACCCATCCAACACGCCGCCAGGGTCGGCGGACCCTGAACCCTGCACCCTGAACCCTAAACCCTAAACCCGTTGAATCACGCCAGGCTTGCACAAGATCTTACCTTGTTGGGGCTTATTAGGGCGTATTTGGGAATACTGTGCCCTTTTTTGGGGGCCCCTCCGTCCCAACCTCTTGGTTTCTTATGAGGGTTTAGGGTTTAGAGTTTCATGGTTTCGGGTTGGGTTTAGAGCTGGCGAACGCCAGTGATTGCTGCTGTCTTGGGTTCCGGTTGCCTTCACTCGCGTCACGAAGTCGCTATTTTTGTGTTAGGTTTAGGGGTCTAGGGTTCTGGCGCATGTAAGGGTGATGTCAGATGTCATTCCGTTTGGATTTTAGCATCCTGCCAAGTGTAAGCCCAAAAACGTAACCCCCAACCCCAAGCTTGTTCATAGTGGGGTAACATTTTACATTTTAAGGGTACTTAAACTCATAAGGAATAGAAATTTATTGTTTTACTACTATCCCAACCATGAACTAGCAAACCCTAAACCGAACATCTTCCCCACGGCGGCAAAGACAAGGTCCCCCCGACATCCGCTGGCAGCTGTGAGGAGTCCAGCACTCTTGGCCTGTCGACGATCCCCTGAACCCTGAACCCTTAGCCCTAAACCCAAAACCCTAAACCTTAAGCCCTGAGGATGACAACTCCTCCGGTGACGCTCTTGCGTCCCAGCGAACGCATACGTAGGCGCAGAAGAAGCATCGGAAAACACAGAAACCCCCTGGTATGAGTCAATGCTCATCGTCTCTGGAGAAGGAAAGTGCACTCGCACATACCCTGAACCCTGAACCCTGAACCCTGAACCCTATCTCTTGTAGGCTAGAATCTGTCTCAACATCCTCAGGCTTTTGGGCCCAGAGTAGCGCGCCATCATAAGTGACGGATGAGCCCTTCTTGGGTACCCTGAATGTAAGGCACCAGCTTCGAAGAGGAACCCCAAAAGGAAACCAATTCTAGGACCCAGAGTAGGCCAACGTGCCCTTTTCTGGGGTTAAGGTTCCCGTATAAGCACTTTGTAAACCAAAAAAGGGAACGCTTTTCATTCCTAGGTTGCTCTTGGCTCTAGAATCTTGAGAAACCCTAAACCCTTGACAAGTCCCCCTCCCTCCCTCGCCCCCCCGCCTGATTCAAAGAGGGTACTCTGCTTGCTCTGCGATTGCTGGGCAATTTGAAACCCTAAACCCTAAACCCTAAACCCTAAACCCTAAACCCTAAACCCTAAACCCTAAACCAGTGAGTGGCGGCCTTGTCAGTTTAGGAGAGCTCGGTTTCGGGCCGAGGGCCCTGAATGTCTGAACCCTAAACCTCACTTGCTGAGCCCTGTCGAGCGCAACCCGTGACTTCTGGTTAGGGTTTAGGGGGTTTTTTATAGGGTTTATAGGGTTTATAGGGTTTAGGGTTTCGGGCTTTTAGAATCTCAAAAACACCCTAAGCGGGTTTTCGGTTGAGGCCTGGTATCTTGGTGATCTTCCCTTCAGCCAAAAAGGCGACTCAAAGCACGAGAAGCCCTCAAACGCAACCCGAAGCCCTCAACCCTCAACCCTCATTCGCTTGTGAGGGCAAAGGTTCCCTTACAAGCCCAACCCAGAAAGCGGTGAAACCGAGCGGGCTCCCCTAACGCCCCAATATGTTGAAGGTTTGAGAAGAAGCCAGCTTTTTCTGGTTTGTCACTTTTTCTGGTGGTTCACTACCGGTTCCCTACCACTTGCACTTGCACAAGAACCAACCCGCCCCCTCCCAAAGAAAAATCAACAGACATACATAATATATATATATATGTATATACATACATACATACATACATATATTCTTCCAGGGCAATAAAGAGATGATTGTCTTTAATTTTCGGGAGCTCTTCAGCGAAGAGTCGCTTAGGATTCAGGGTCGAGGGGCCCGATGCCCGACATGCCAGGTGCCGACTTGGCGACTGGCAACAAGGCACCCAGAGCAGTTGGGTTTAGGGTTTAGGGTTCAGGGTTTAGGGTTTAGGGCTTAGGGCTTAGGGTTTAGGGTTTAGGGTTTAGGGTTTAGGGTTTAGGGTTTATCGTTTAGGGTTTAGGGTTTAGGGTTTAGGGGGGTTAGGGTTTAGGGTTTAGGCTGGGGGGGGGGGTTTCCGAGAGCTGCCCTTGTTAACCATACGAGAAAAGGCAAGAATTGCACACACCTCCTTCTTGAAGGAACGAGAGCTTGAACCCTGCAAATGTACCATAGGGGTCGGAACAACTACTAACAGTTCCTAGCAGGCTTCCCTTCTGGTCCCTTGGTAATTATTCTATAATGACCCCCCCCCCCCCACAACCCTGTTCTGATATTCAGGCCGCGATATACCTTGCTTCTTGGGCATAGTTGCACTTCAAGGGTTCGTCTGCTTGCTTCAGAGTGCATGGGCCCCAAATAGGCAAGGTGATTGACTTCTCATTGTGCATGAAGCTGAAGGCAGGTAGGTCATACGAATCGAGAGTCAGCTTTGGGTTCAAGGTTTTGGGGTTTAGGGGTGGTTTAGGGGCCCCTATTTCATACTCCCGCTCCCGCCGTCCCCCGTACCCCACTACAGCATACGCTCTTGCATGTAAAGCATCTTCGGGATGGAAATTTTAACTAGCTTTGCTGTTTAGGTAATAGGGGAGGGAATGTTTTAGGTCTCAGGTAGTCGGGCTTGAGGCTATGCTGTCGGGCATGAAACGGCTAAGCTTGCAGGCATTTAACGTCTCCGGACATTCCGACACCCAACGGCTGTCGGAAATGTGGGCGGGACGAGGTCGAAATCCCGAACTTGACCCCAGCCGGAAGATCCGAATAGCCCAACATCAAGTAGCTACCAAGTTGCACACTTTGGGCCTATCAAACTTGGCAGTGATTGTATACTTGGAATTCTCTCAAAACGGTGCAGGCTATCGGGGGTCCAAGTTTCGGAAACCTCAACAAAAGGCGCAAATGTATACCTTGAACCCTGAACCTACACCCCAAACCCATAGTAGGTACATGGACCCTTAGGTATCTGGCCCGCAAGGGGGCAGCGTGGGGCCAAAGACCCGAAAAGCAAGCACACGGCAGCTCACAAAACTCAAGGACATGCACCCTCCGAACCCCAAAACCCAAAGCATGTATATCGGCTCCCGAGTACCACCCGAAGGCTCTGAGGACTCTTGCTTTGGGTCCTTCGGGCCCAAAGGCCTTTATATGTGAGGTTTTTGTTGGGCTCTTTTGAGGCTAAGGACATCCACGGGCCGACGAGTAGAAACTCCTAAACCCTAAACACTAAACCTGAACCCTGAACCCTAAACCCAAAAAACCTAAACCCTGAACCCTAAACCCTAAACCCTGAACCCCAGGGTGCCCTAAGATTGTTGCCGGGCCACAAGTTCCGAAGAGGTCTGGGACGACTTTGTGGCTCAGCGCGGGCGCCAGGCCTGCCGTTTGGGCTTTGGGGTCTGGGGTTTCGTTCTCACATGTAAGTACGTATATGTATATATATATATATGTCTGTGTATATCTTTTCTGTACATATGCACAAGTACATACATGTTTTATCACAAGCAAATATGTGCATATATATATATGCGTATGTATGTATGTATGTATGCATGCATGTATGTATGTGTGCATGTATATATGTATGTATGTACGTATGTATGTATGTATGTATGTGTCAATGTATGTGTGCATGTAAATATATATATATATAGAACTGCAGATATACATACATGTGTTCTGTACGTGTGCATGTATGTGTAGAATTTCATAGATCTAGACCTACGATAATCTCCACACCCAACAGAATCCTCAACCCTAAACCCCAAACCCTCAACCCTAAACCCTAAACCCTAAACCCTAAGCCCTAAGCCCTAAGCCCTAAACCCTAAACCCTAACCCTAAACCCTAAATGCTAAACCCAAAACCCTGACATCCTTTTCCCCTTCCCACCAGACCGGATCCCTGGACGACTTCGAGGTGGGTCGAACTATTGGCAAGGCAGCTCCTCCCACCACCTTTGTTGGCGTTTAGGGTTTAGGGTTTAGGGTTTAGGGTTTGGGGTTTGGGGTTTGGGGTTTGGGGTTTGGGGTTTGGGGTTTGGGGTTTGGGGTTTGGGGTTTGGGGTTCCGCAAGAGCACTCACACTGGTGGCCGATGTGCGTGTATTGTGTGGTCCTCTAGGCCATTCTGCATACTTTAGGTGTTCTTATAGAGTTGAGGGCGCGCTCCTCTGTTCAACTCAGGGGTTCCCCTACCACCCCCCTCTATACTACCCCCCCCCCCCCCCCGTTCCCCGATAATTAAGGTTGTTTAAGGATATTTAAGCCGAATTAAGATTATTGAAGGGGGGAACCTAGGGGGGGGGAGTAGAGAGGGGGGTAATTAGTAGGGAAGCCCCTGGTCAAAATTTTTGGGCTGTGGATTGTATGCGTCATTTGGTTTGGGGAGTCAATGGCAACGCCTGAAATCCCAGTGGTGAGGGTTTGGTTTAGAGGTTTTGTGGACCCTAAACCCTAAACCCTAAACCCTAAACCCTAAACCCTAAACCCTAAACCCTAAACCCTAAACCCTAAACCCTAAACCTCCCAGACGACTCCAGGGGCGCTACGCACGGGTTCGGCTGGCAGTGCTGAAGCAGCACAAGGACCAAAGTTTTCCCGGGAACCCTTACTCTGCTTTTTTTGGTTTTAGGGTTTAGGGTTTAGGGTTTAGGGTTTAGGGTTTAGGGTTTAGGGTTTAGGGTTTAGGGTTTAGGGTTTAGGGTTTAGGGGTTTAGGGGTTTAGGGGTTTAGGGGTTTAGGGTTTAGGGTTTAGGGTGTAGCGTTCAGGGTTTAGGGTTTAGGGCTACAAGGGCCCAGACTGAGCCCTTGTTTCTTGGGTTTCAGGGTCCCGCACAAGCTTCTTTAAGCCGACAAGGTACCGTACTAATTCCTAGGTTAGTTATCCTAGGTTGCTCTAGGCTCTAGTTTTGGTTCTTTGTAAGGATTGCGGAAAGTCAGGAAGGTTATCGAATCCTTGAACGGGTCTACATGAACTGGGAGGTTGAAACAAGGTTTCGGGGGTGTAGCATTTAGGGTTTAGGGTTTGGGGTTTAGGGTTTAGGCCCGAGTACATAACCCCCCGAAACCCTAAACCCTAAACCCTAAACCCTAAGCCCTAAACCCCCAAAACAAATAGTCTAGAAGCCTCAATTCGACATCAAGAAGGCTAGTTGCCAATCGCTACTAGAGTGCACGCAGCAGACCTTAAGGCCCGGAACTCCTACATCCTAAACCCTAAACCCTAACCATAAACCCTAAACCCTAAACCCCCAGGCCTTGCTGGCCCAGTGGTACCCTTTATCCTTTTTTGTTTGGTTCAAGGTTGCCCTGTTCCCAAAGTCGGGTTTAGGGTTTAGGGTTTAGGGTTTAGGGTTTAGGCTTCAGGCTTTAGGCTTTAGGGTTTAGGGTTTAGGGTCTAGGGTCAATATACTTCGAGGTTCAGGGTACACGTGACCCAAAGTGTTGCTATCGCCATAAACCTCCAAGTAGGGTGGGTTCTTGGTTGCTTGGATGATGCAAGGAACGTCCATTACCGTGCTCGTGATTTAGGATGTCGATTTTTGGTTGAGGGCTTAAGGGTTAATGAACGTGAAGATCAAGTTTTGATACGCCTATGTCTTTTGTGCACGTTGCGGTCATGTTACAATATCATGAAACCCTACTAGGGTATCTTAGCTTAAGGTCCTCGACAAGCAACCAGAAGCGTGACCTATGTTTACTCTTAGAAGGAGGACTTAGGGTTTGTTTAGGGTTGAAGGGTTTAGGGCTCAACGTCCTTTATGTAGGGACTCGTGTAAGCATACTTGTTTTTGGTGCTTACTCTTTTGCTCTAAAGGTAAGCCTGGCATGTGCCTTGTGCTAGATGCTACCACAAAAGAGGACGCAAAGAGCAAACCCAAAGCCCGTCTTCGCCAGCGTGTGCCGCAGGAGCTGCCCATTTGCCTCAAGGTGCGGTGTAGGGACTAGTTTAGGGTTTAGGGTTTAGGGTTTAGGGTTTAGGGACTAGTTTTGCGCGGCCCAGAAGTTCATCATCGATGAGACGACGCTGTTAATGACTTCAGCTTGAGGGTTTAGGGTTTAGGGTTTAGGGTTTAGGGTTTAGGGTTTAGGGTTGATAATTTAGGGTTTAGGGTCAAGTTTTGGGAGGTTGAGGTTGAAACCCTAAACCCTAAACCACCTCCGAGGGATGCCTCTGAACACTTTACAGAAAGGAAGCAAGCCAAGAACAGAGGCATGCTTTAAAGCCCTAAACCCTAAACCCTAAACCCTAAACCCTAAACCCTAAACCCTGTCGCACTTTCCGGGAATGAAGTTGTACTTTACCGACAAAATCTCGGCCCTTGTTGCGAGGCATTGGCATCAGGGTTTTGGGTTATGGGGACGGTGCCTTGTCCGCTTGTGGAAAAATGGTGCAAACGCGAAGCCTCTAGTGGCTCCACCCGCGCTTACCTAGGAATATTTTGGGATGTTCCCACCTCATACTAACAGGAATTATAGTACCCAATTTTTTTCCCTGACTGTTTGTATAAGGGGCAACATCCCAAGGAACATTCCGTAGTGAAGGGATGCTGCAGTCTCTGGGCCGGTGTGCGGGCGCACTGCATGAGTGTGGCTCACAAGGACTTTCAACATCCCAGCGACCTTGAGAAGGTGTAGAGATTTTTGGGGGTTTGGGGGGTTTGGAGGTTCAGGGTTTAGGGTTACAGGGCTGTTTCGTAAAGATTTAGGGCAGGGAATCTCAGACAACAAGGTCAATGGGTCCCCCTCCCAAAACCCCCCCCCCCCCCCAATTTTACCCCAAGGAAAACCCCAGAATGCACTTTGTGGTACTTTACTGTAACTTTAGATCCTTACCTTTTTTGGGTTTATTGGGTTTCTTATCAAGGCAGCTCAAAGTTTAATTTATAGCTACCCTCCTGAGTGCAGCCAAGCCCTGCAGGTCCTCAAGAAGAATGAAGTGATCAAGCTGGAGCAGGTAGGTTTAGGGTTCAGGGTTTAGGGTTTAGGGTTGAGGGTTTAGGGTTTAGGGTTTAGGGTTCAAGGACCTAGTCACTTCCCATCAAAGCACCCCAAAATGGACCTTTAGCCCTGCACTAGGAGGGTTTAGGGTGTAGGGTTTAAGGGTTTAGGATTGAGGGTTTGGGGAAACTCTATATGAAGCCAGAGCAACCCACCAAGTGCCGCAATTTGTTGCCGGAGTTATCTCTCAAGCGAGAGCCGCAGCTTATCCCTAAGCTCTCAACTCGATCTATATCCTAAACAGTTAAAGCAACCCTGGATATACCCTGAGGGTCTATGTGCCTATATAGTACATACTTGAGCCCCAAAGGCCACGATATGGGAACCCCCTTGAAGGCCCAAATATACAAGGTACACATGGACCCTTATTGGAAAAAGAGGGCAGATACGCCCAACAGTTCACGGACTCAGGTGCTCCGGCTACTTAAACTTAGGGTTTGGGGTTTAGGGTTTAGGGTATAGGTTTTAGGGTTTAGGGTTTAGGGGCCTTAGTAACTAGATTTTTCTTTTTGGTGGGGGGGGGGGGGGGGGTGTTGTAGTAGAATTATAGGGGCCATATAAGGGAATATCATTAGTAATTATTCCGACCCCCAAATTCTGCTGTACAACAAAAGGATGTGCCACAATATAACACAGAAAGAATACCCACTTGCAAAGTCGGGCTTAGATAGTGACCCTCAA
Source organism: Symbiodinium natans (assembly GCA_905221605.1). NCBI lineage: Eukaryota > Dinophyceae > Suessiales > Symbiodiniaceae > Symbiodinium > Symbiodinium natans. The sequence continues at coordinate 1,255,349 of CAJNDS010002302.1, forward strand.
CCCTCAAGCCCGAAAGGACCCATTGAAGGTACGCCGCGCTTCACCGTCCGAGGAAATCTTGAGCTTTGTTTGGGGCGTCCTGGGTTTACGATAAACTAATATTGTTCTGGGTCAGAGTTTAGGGGTTTAGGGTTTAGGGCTTCGTGTTTACAATTTTGGTTTGACGTCTCTTGCTTGGAGGCTGAGCACGTCATTAACGAGAAGAACGTTCTCATGAGCTGGGGCCTGAGTCTAGAGCAAGGGCGCAACTACAAGGAAACATAAGGTCAGGGCGGTTCTCTAAGTCAGGGTCCCTTTGGGGGGGTCCGTTTTATAAGGTGCGGACTTTTTTTTGGGAACCCACCCTAAACCCTAAACCCTAAACCCTAAACCCTAAACCCTAAACCCTAAACCCTAAACCCTAAACCCTAAACCCTAAACCCGAATTGTCAGAACTAAACCTGATTGGTGCCAGGGAGGGGATTTCTTGGTAACCCGGTGGTGCCCCCTTGCCCTTCTTTGGTTCTGGCTTCCCTTATAAATTGGCCAGGGTTTAGGGTTTAGGGTTTAGGGTTTAGGGATAGGGTTTAGGGTTTGGGGTGGCTGCCTTCATTAACCTTTGGGTGTTTCCGAAATTGGGGGGGTGGGGGAGGTTGACGGGTTGACGGTTTTAGGGGTTTAGGGTTTAGGGTTGCTGTCCTTGGCAAGATTTCCCCAAAGGCTCCAAGCAGCCCAAAGCAGGTAGTATTTCTAGACTCTAGACCGTCAGGTAGGTATCAAATTTGTATACCCTGGAGCTGCGCAGACGTCCCAGCGGGAAGACGCCGAACGCTTCCCCTCTGAGGGCTATCGCAGTGGATGGCACCAGGCCACCAACAAAAAGTGTACTGGTGCTTGGAGGTTCGGGGTACTTCTAACCCAATTAATTACAAGTGCAGTTGCATATAACCCAACAAAAGTTTTAGTTAATGTATTATAAGTACCGTTATAATTGGATTACTAAGTACCATGAAGCTTCAAGTACCGTCATTCTCAGTGGCCGTGGTGAGATCGGGAAAGCAGAATTGGCAGCAACTACTCCTGTTGCGGTCTGCGGGCGTTACCATTTCAGATGAGTGGATCCGGAACGTGACTCCCCACCCCCCCCACCCACCCCCCCCCCCCACCCCCCCCCCCCCCCCCCCCCCACCCCCCCCACCCCCCCCCCACCCCCCCCCCCCCCCCCCACCCCCCCCCCCCCCCCCCACCCCCATTTGCAACTTTTTTGCAGTTCTAAATCATGTAAAACGCTATAGAATGTTGACGGACGCCCAAAATCCACCCCTGTTTCACAATTCAGGCCCTTCAAACGGATCAAGATCTTACTCTTGGTCTCGAGTCTGATGATGAAACTCCACACCTTTGACCCTAAACCCTAAACCCTAAACCCTAAACCTAAACCCTAAACCCTAAATCCTAAACCCTAAACCCTAAACCCTAAACCCTAAACCCTATACCCTATACCCTAAACCCTAAACCCTAAACCCTAAACCCTAAACCCTAAACCCTAAACCGTAAACCCTAAACCCTAAACCCTAACCCTAAATCCGAGGTTGCACCAGCCCCTTCGCGATCCGAGTGCTGCGCACCTTCGAGGACACAAAGCAGTGGGCCTGGCCCTAAACCCTAAACCCTAATCCCTAAACCCTAAACCCTGGACCCAACCCCCTGTTTAGGGTTGAGGATTTTTAAGGCTTAGGGTTCAGGGTTTTATCTTTAGAGTTCCGGGTTTAAGCTTTAGGGTTCAGGGTTTATTTAAGCTTTAGAACCGTTTAGGCTTCAGGGTTCAGGGTCTAGGGCATAAGGTTCAGGGGAAAAGCTGTAGGGTTCAGGGTTTAAGCTTCAAAGTTTGGGATTTAGGGTGCAGGGTCTAGGCTGTGGGTTTCGGGTTTAGGGTTTGGGGCTTAGCCTCAACTTTTTACTTATTTGGTTGAAGCCCCCAAATTTAGTAGGATCCCCGTAAGCAGACCCCTAAAACATGGGACCCCCTTTAATTTTCGGAAACCCCCTTTGCCCAAACAACATTCTCGGGATCCCCGTTTACTTAGATTTATGTAGTCTTACAAAAGGAACATCTACCTAGAATTCAGGCACATGTTTTTTGTTGTTAAAGGCGTATTGGTTACAGGTTACTTACACCCTAAACCCTAAACCCTAAACCCTAAACCCTAAACCCTAAACCCTAAACCCTAAACCCTAAACCCTAAACCCTAAACCCTAAACCCTAAACCCTAAACCCTAAACCCTAAACCCTAAACCCTAAAGCCTAGTCTCTCTAGACTCTAAGCCCCTTCAACCTCAAGATTCTCCTAAGATGTCGACAATTTGTGGCCTAAGCCTGCCCGGCAGGGTCCATGTACCTCAAGAATATATACTTCGGCCCCCAAGTCCGTATACAGGAGGGTTTAGGGTTTTGGAGTTAAGGCCCACATGTTCCTGAGTTGGATACATGGACTAGCAAGCTCTGATCCCATGTTCGGGGTGTAGGGTTTAAGGGATAATGACAGCGTATGCGGCATTTTCCAGTCCATATGTTCGTCCTAGGCGGGAAAACCCTCTAAGCCCTAAACGCTAATCCCTAAATCCGAAACCCTAAACCCCCTAACACCTATAAACCCTACACCTTAAACCCCCCAAACACTTAAACCCTCCGCCTAAAGCCTAAGCAAGGACCTCTGTCACAAGCCGGATACCGGCAACAAAGAGACAGTCTTAAGCCAGAAGTCTCAAGGGCAAAAGCCAAGAAAAATGGTTTAGGGTCTAGGATTCGGGGTTTAGGGTTTAGGGTTACCCTGGCCCGAAACCTTCCTAAACCCTGAATGCTGAAGGTGTTCATGTTTTTGGACTCTCACATCATGAGCTGGAACCTTCAGACCCGTCAACCCCAGGGCTTCAGGGAAACCCCAACCCTCAACCCTCAACCCGGGTTTAGGGTTTTGGTCTCAGGCTTTAGGGTTCAGGGTTTAGGGTCCCAAATCCGGTCGCTGCAGCATTTTTTTTTTCTGTCTTGTTGCCTTGCTGTTCCGCCAGCAGAGACTCAAGCAAGACAGGTGCGGGGGAGAGGGGGGGGGGGGGGGGGGGGGGGCTGCTTCTAAGGGTTTAGCTTTGAGGGTGTAGGGTTAGGGTTATACCGCCACCTGACTCAACCCTACTCGAGGGTGTGTACATATATAGAGAGAGAGAGGTCATATAGGAGAATATGATTAAGGGTCCGTTCCAGTTCTAGTGGTCCTTGTCTCCCTTATAATACTCAGAGGGTCCAAGTACCCTACATCTATACTTTTGGCTTTTGGGTTCTTTTTTGTTGAGATTTGCAGTGTCGATAGCGCCCCTAAACCCTGAAGGTCTGAAACCCTTAACAAGCGGACCATGGAGCCTGGGTTATGGTTTACAATGGGGCGGGGGGGGGGGGGGGGGGGGGTTATGGATTCGGTGTTAGGGTCAAGTGTTTTAGGGCTTTGGGGCTTACACTTATTGTGTAAGGATTTGGGTTCTGGTTTGCTATGGTTCTTGTGTTGTTGGGCTTGGCTAGACGAACTAACCCCACACCTTACACTCAGACAGCAAGCACATCGAAAAATATCCACCCAAAACCCTCAAGCCCTCGTAATACCCTTTTCTTGCCTTTCTTATAAGGTTACGCTACGTAGATCCGACCCTAAACCCTAAACCCTCCACCCTAAACCCTAAACCCTAAGTAATTAACCCCAAGCCCACGGCCCTCCCTAAACCCGAGGCCCCACAGCCTAAACCCTAAACCCTAATTACTTGGTAGCCCAGTGGTACCCTTTTCCCTTTTGTGTGTCCAACCAAGGTTCCCTTATAAAGACAACAGCTCAAAGAAGGGCACCCTTATTCTAATCTGGTTACTGAGCTACAAGCCTGTATTTTGGTGGTTGTCAAAATTATGGTCCCTTTCTGGATCCCTATTAGAATACGGCACCGAATATCTATATCTATAATAACTATAATATGTATATATATATATGTATATATAGGGTACCCCAGGGTACCCCAAAGGGATGATAATTATGACAGCCATCCATTTGGCCCTCAGGGCTTCAAGCTGTAGGCTTGAACATACGCTTTTGACATGACTTGGAGCTTCTCCGACTGGCATACAGCCCAGCGAACAAGGGTTAAGGGTTTAGGGTTCAGGGTTTAGGGTTCAGGGTCTAGGGCCGGGCTTCACGATACCCCCCATGCACCCCTAGCTGTCTGAAGGTTCAGGGTTTGGGGTAAACCCTGACCACTAACCCTAAACCTTAAACCCTAAACCCTTAACCCCAAACCCTAAACCCTAAACCCTAAACCCTAAACCCCAAACCCTAAACCCTAAACCCTAAACCCTAAACCCTAAACCCTAAACCCTAAACCCCTTGCAAGGTGTTGCAAGCATGATCATGAGTGCGGAGGAGACTTTGCCTCCCTGCGTCCAGGCTTTAAAAGACCCTGACTCCGAGGCTCCAAATACCCACATGGGTAGTTCTTAGGATTTGGGGTTTAGGGTTTAGGGTTTAGGGTTTAGGGTTTAGGGTTTAGGGTTTAGGGATAGGTCCCTTTTTGGGGTCCTTGTTTTCAGGGTGCCGGTGTTGAGCGGTATCGTATTGGGAACCCAGAAGGACCTTCTCACATTCTGTGGCTGCAGATCCCCCACAGCCATCCTAACTGTGTTTGGGCCGCACAACTGCGCATGTAGGGGTGGTTGGACCAGAGGGCAAACTCGAGTTGTCTAAGCTCAACCCCAAACCCATGCTTAACCCTGGACCCTAAACCCTAAACCCCAAACCTTAAACAGTCCTAAACCCTAAACCCTTAACCCTTCCTGCACTTTCTGACTTCAGTAGGGATGGAGGTGCCAGGGCCCGAGCGCCTCTCCTAAGTTGACCTCGAGGGCCCTTGTGCTTTCATGTTGAGACCAGGTGTTTAGGGTTTAGGGTTTAGGGTTTGGGGTTTAGGGTTTAGGGTTTAGGGATATTTGCTGGGGTTGATTTGGGAACACAATTTGCAGCTCTCTGGGCACCCATATATGACCCCCAAATACTCCCGCACACAACTCCTTGTTTCCGGTTTAGGGTTTAGGGTTTAAGGTGCAG